>VZRJ01010923.1:142064-175158 GCA_013397565.1 Ptilonorhynchus violaceus | reverse complement strand
CTGCGTGCTACCCTGATGGTCTAGTTACACTAAAGCATCTTATGCTTGCTTAGATGATATTTACTGTGAGATTTCTGTGCAGATGATTGGTGCAGAGCTATGCCTCTTCCAAGAAAGTAATACAGCAGTGTTATTCATCACCATCAGCTGCTTTGTGAGCAGCAAGACATACAGCTGGTACATGGCTGAGAAGAATAAACGTCCAAAATAGAGAATGATTAAAGAAGAGGGAAAAACCCCATAAATCACACACACAGAATTACCTTCTGTCATGATTAACATGTCAGTTGGATTTGGAAGATATGCTGTGAGGCTGTATGGAAAATATAAGCAGTATCACTTTGTTCAAAATCAAGTTATGCTAACTTCTGCAATCTGTATTTCTCTAAAAAGCTTATCAAATTAACGTAAAAAAGTGCCAAGGTTTTAATACATAATTTAGCAATGGTTACATATGGAGACCACTGGGCTGCTTTATAGATTGTTTAGTCTTTTTTGGTTTTTTTAAGACCTTACTTCAAAATTTATCCCATTTTTCAGGTCTTCTTTTGTGCCCTTGCCTGCTCTCCACAGACCCCCTTACCTAGCTTCTGATCTTTGCAAGACGCTGACTGTCTTGGTTTAAAAGATGGATGTCTGCCAAGGAAGGCGGGAACCTTGTGGAATGGAAAAGATGACCCCCTTCCCTCCAAATTATTATAACCTTGAAATTACGGGGCTTTCAGGCAAAGATATGGGAAAAGGAATAACAATTCTTTACTAGGATATATAAAAAACAAGATAAACAGACAGCAACAACAACAACAAAACCAGAAAACCCAGTAACAGCCTTTCTCACTTGTTGAGCAATTTCCCCTTTTGGTGTAGTTACGGGCACAACCGGCAGGGGGCGCTGTTGGCCCGTGTCGAGGCAGAGCAGCTGTGGTGACTCCCCCGCAGCTGCAGGGGGCGCTGTGGTGCAAGCGCGGAGACCTCTCCACGTGGCAATGGCGGCTCCGGAGAGAGGGAGGGGGAGATAGCTCCATGTGCGAACTCATGGGGCAGCAATCTGTCTCAGCACTAACCTCAGCAGCGGGCAGCAAGCAGCACAGGCAGGTCTGATTGGGGAGCAACAGACCTCACTATCACCCACTGAGTGGCCAGCAGAAGGCAGGAACAGCAGAGATGAGCAGACCCCGGCGGTGAGCCCAAGTGCAGCAACAATCCAGAGCGGTGACAGGGATGGCAGAAGTGAGCAGACCAGGGTGGCAGCTACAGTGTAGCAGCCAAACCCTCCCTGCAACACACCCGACCATCCTCACCAACCGCTGAGTGGAAAAGAAACAGGGCCCGCACCCTCCAGCAGAGTCTCAGAGTCTCACCCCCACTCACGGGATCACACTGCCATCCCCAAGCTCTGTTTCTCTGGCTGGGCAATCATTGTGGCATGTAGGAGTACAGGCCATTTCTTTTGTTTCTTAAATATCGCCTATTTATCTCCCGGGCAACCCTCTCCCCCCCTCACAGGTTTCCCTGCCAGGTAACAGATGGGAGAAAAAATCATTGACAAACTGAAACCCAGAACACTGGCACTCCCTAATTACAAGAGAGAGATTGTGAATATTGTTTATGAGTCTGGTACAGGACATAATCCCACTGACTGTTTTGTTTGGGATTGGTGAGTTCAATGGATACTGTGTGGTACTGTTTTCCCAAGTGAAGAACATGGTAAGCATCTAAAGCTGTGTTAGATTTTGGATATTGCTCAGCCCTGTCTGCTTCTAGCAAGAGCTGCATAATGAAATGTAGTGTGAGTACTTGAAGTCCAACAAGGTACTGTCCTGCATATGAAGGAAAGCAAGGTTTAAAATAAAACTCAATTTGTAGAAACTTGAGCAAAGCAGATAGGTGATCTTACAAAGGACCTTCTAACTGGATAAAAGTATGTAGGGATATAGAACCTAAATTACAAACAGGGGTGTTATAAACAATGTTAATCTGTGTGTTCTGTGTATGACCTCCCTTGAAACAGGGCTAGATCACTTGTCAGTGTTGATAGGCTTCAAAGTTACACATAGTCAAACCACTTGGGGGATCAAAGAGCTATCCAGTGGAGCTTAGTTTATTGCATTTTTATATTCATATGAAAAATAGTGAGTTCAAGGCACAAAAGGCCATTGGACTTAAGTACTTTGCTGAAGCAGAATAGCATAATAGCAGAGTTGGGCTGTTTTGTTTTTAAGACATTGTAATTATCTTTAGTGTGAGTATATTTAAATAAATAAAATGGAAAAATTGAGTGAGTACACTAGTTCCTTCTCCTGTCATATATAAAAGCCATCTAAGCTATCTAATATTTACTAGCCTCAGAGCGTTTCTGCAGTCGGGCTCTGCGAAGCCTATTGAAATTATGGTTCTGAAGGATTGCCCAAGGTTGGGGAGAAATAACAACATAGTATTGTTGTATACCGAAGATAATCTGCAACTAAAAATATGAAGACTTTTGTGTTCAATATTATTAATGATTCTGAAGAAGGCTTAGTAGTTCCTTGTGTGGTAGAGTGCAAGCAGGGAGAAGTCCATGACGCTTTTGAAGTGTTTAAAGGTCAGGACACCAATATTTGGAAGACTTTGATAAAGGAACATAGTTTGCCCCTTGGACAGCAAACAACAAAACAGAAGCTAACTACCCTAGATTCTATGTATTATGGTTCACAGTCATATAGATGTTATAAAATTAACTTCTTGGTGGGCTTCATCTTGTCACTTACAGTGCTATACCAGATTGTGCAATTAAAATTTGTGTGACAGGCAGTTACAAGACACCTGGGGGAGGTAGGGAAAAGCAGATAATTATAAACCTGCTTTGTGACCCCCAAAGCCTCTTCTTTCTGTTTAAAGCTATGACGGAATCAATTCCAAATTAAGAAACTACAATAAGAAAGTCTTGGACCATTGAAAATTGAAGGTCGCTTAGTACAAAAGTGTAAAGGTCAAAGAAAATACAGGAAAGTTGTTTGGAGAGGATTTAACTACTTAATGTGGAATGTAAATTGTGATGTTTCTTAAAAGAATGAGTAAACTAAAGAACACTAAGTATAAATTTGCACTTTGTACATACATGTTGATTTTTAAAGTTATAACATTTGTGGAACTCTCCATGGTTAAATATTGATGTTAAAAAAATTAGCACTTTCATATGCTAGCCTTCACTAGCTAATGAAAAGTGATTAGCTGAACGATTATATAAAAAATTCTTCATAAACTAATATGTAACTTAATAGGTTTCACAGGATAGCCAGGGTGAAGATTTGAAATGTCATGGTTTGCCCTAGATTAATAACAAATCTCAGTAGAAATGCTGAAATAATGTACTGAGGGAGATAATCTTTCCATCACACCTGTTCTGTTATGGGTGAAAATCACTAGCCACTTAAGTCTCTGTACAGCATAAATACATGCTGATAAGTCTTTTATACTTCAGAAATGGAAAACAAGCCCTTTCATCATTTCCTATCCCTTTATTGGGTGATAGTAAATACTAATATATTGCTGCATGCTTTGATTTGCATGACGTTGGTAATAGGCTTACCCTTGGATAGTCACAAAATAGAAATCAATATTGGTGACAATTTACCTATCAATTTGATAATTGAAAAGGAATACAAAAATTACACTGCTTGATTTTGAGGCTAAAGTAACATGGACACTTCAGCCTTACTCTCTAAGAATCTGAGCCATCTCCTTCCATAACTGCTGCTTTATTTAAAAAACAAAACAAACCACTCCATTATGCCTTCAACATAGATAGAATATAAGACTAGATGAGCAGAAATGTGTCAGAGTAGATTTGCAGACAATGTGATGATCTAACTAATTCTTTTAAAAAATAAATTATTTTTTTAAATTATGTTATTGGGGTTTTTTCCTATTTGCCATAATTTTTATTCCAGCTGTCTTCATATAGGCCAGACTTATACTGGTAACTTGGCTACAAAAAAATGAGCCCCATTTGAAGTATGCTTGTTGCATTACCAATCTTTCAACAGCTTATTGTAAGATATGAAACAATATGCCAGATTAATTTCAGAGTAACCTACCCTCTGAGAAAGATGCAGAATAGAACTTCAGAAAGATTGATCTAGAAATTGCAGAAAAGCTTGTTTTCTTTTGGTGTCTTTTTAGTGAAGGTGATGTTAGAAAGTGACTATACTATAACCACAAATTCAGGTGAAAATATAGGATTAGGTAGTTTCAAATACATGATTTCATAAATGTACATTATGTATTAAACACATATACTAAGTATTTATCATGTGTAGAATGCTGAAATGTGTCTTTAAGCAGACCTTTAGGAAGCTCAGTATCAGTGGGTTTAGCAAGGTGTTATCACCTTTGAAGTTCTGCCTGATAGTGTTTAGTCCCCATTTTAAACAGAGGTGGATTAAATATCTCAAGTGTGCTAAATGTATAGTGCTCTATATCACAAAAAATATTCACTGTTCAATACAGGGTAGAATTAAGATTCAGTTTTTCTAGTGAATGACACTGAAAAGCACTTTTTTCTAGAAGGTTTTATCGAAATGCCATCGTACTTAGGGCCAAATCATGCTACCTCATGCATGGTTCAAATAAATCACTTTTCCAGAGAACCTATTGTGGTTAAAGAATAGAATTTGAAAGCTCCATAGTTATGTGTGTACATGCCATATTCTATGCTGTGCTTTAATGTCTAACATCTTTGTATGAACTTTTTCTTTACCCAGTTCATTGCTATGACAAAAAAGTAATATCCCTTCTCCAATCTTACAGACTGTGTGTCTCCACAAAAACAGTTGTTAGATATTAGATTCCCCATCCAAAAAATCCTCATTTTTTTGAAAGAAGTGCAGCAATGCACCCAGCCATAAGGTGACTGAACAGAGGCTGACTTCTATCTTATGCCCTGACAGACAAGTCCCTTGTGTTGTTGGTTATTTCTATAGTTGAGTTTTCCAACCACTAGTACTGGTACATCCTCCTTTTCCTTCTGTTAGTGGAAACCTAGATCAGAGAGGAGACATGGGAATGGACAAAAGATCTATATCTTTAGATTTAGATATCTATAGAGATAAGTGTTGTTCCTGTGTTACTGCTCAGTGATTCATATGCAACTCTTTCGATAGATATTTCTCCTAGAATCTGAAAGGACAGCTCATGAATGAACGAAAATTCGTATTCGTGAATTAAAGTAATAAAAGCAGAATGTTGCTGTAGAAAGAAAATATGTTTATCTAGAAGAAAAAAATATATGTATCTAGTTGGTTATTACAGTATTTAGGTTGCATTCATTTCAGCATCCATTTAAGCACAGGAATTCCAACTCGGTTTTGGAAAATATGTCTCAGCTCTACCTTTTTAATAGCTTGCCAACTTTACTTCTGTGAGTTCTTGAAAAATGAGTGTACATAGGGTGGTGCCTTTCACACTTCTGAGTGTCTTTTCCTTCAGTCCTTCAGCTGCCTCCATGAAGCAAGAGAGGGCTCTTCTCTTTACCTTTTCACTGTGTTTATCCACATTAGCCTTTCAGGTTTTTCTTCTACCTTAAAAGCAGACTTATGAAATCTTCCTTTTAAATTATTTTTTCTTTTTGCATTTATAACAGCTTTTATACTTACATGAGCATAATTTTACATTCTACTTTATCTAAAGAAAAGAAATAGGGGAATGTCTTGGTTTAAGACAAGTTAAGGGGGCAAACACTCCAAATTGAGTTACCTCCCCTTTAGTTTTAACCAGTCCCTTTCTACCAATAAGCAGAGACAACTATGAGTAGATATAAGTGAAAAAGTAACAGTTTACTAAAAAATGAAAGAGCAACAGGCAAAAAATAACAGTAAATAATCACTAGAGATAAAGTTGCTAAGTCTCAGGGACTCCCCCAGAACAAAGAAAAATGGTGCCAATGCTGCTGTTTCTGAGCAGGTGGGGAGGGGTGGCAGGGGAAGGAGAAACAGTCTCCCCAAGCACTGAAAACGGCACCCTCGAGCCCCGACCGGCTCTGGCTCCTCACTCCCAACAGTTGTTTCAAAACTCACTCTGAAACAGTTTTTGATTGTGAAACCCAGTTTCTCAGGTTGCCACTGTTGCCACTTGGAGACTTGCCCAAAGCAACCCCTTCTGGATTAAAAAAACCAAAACAAAACAAAACAAAACAAAACAAAACAAAACAAAACAAAACCAACCAAACAAACAAACAAAAAAACAAAAAACAAAAAAAAAACCAAAAAAAACCCCCAAGGGTAGCCTCTGCCCGCTCTGCCTCAGCTCTCTCTCTGCAAGAACAAAAGGGAAAGACCAAGACCCAAAAGGCAAGAGAACTTCTGCCTGAGTGCCTTGACCTCACAGGCCCGCAGTTCCATTTCCAGCTGATGGACCCCTCTTAAAGAGACAGTGACAGTTTGGGGAAGAGATAGATATGGAATACACTAACATTTTGGGTTACGTGGGACAGGGAACATGGTTTGGAGGTATGTTCAAAGCTTCCATATTACTTACTGGCAAGGTGAGCTGGAAAAACAGAACTCAAGGATTGCAGTTTTAACCTCTGGGCTCTGCTGAAATCCATTCATTGAATGAACTTCTATTTGATACTATATCTCATAGGTGACATATGACACACCCTATACTTGAGCAGATTCCTGATAGTGATGATAAAATGGTTCATTCTATGAAATCTTATGTTATGTCACTGCTTGGAAATTCTGGTGGAATTATTTTGGTGTAAGTTGGAGAGGAAAGTCTTGTAAGCCGAATAGCACATTAGGATTACTGTAACTTTTTTATTTTACTGTTTTTGGTAGGTGAGGAATGCTGAAGTAAATCTTGTGGTTATTCAATGCCATTGTAAAACTAGGTCATTTTCTTTTCCCAGCCCTTGAAATGGTACAGGGAGACAAAACCAATGAGTTAATATCTGAAGTTTTCAGGTAAATAGTACAAAAGTGTCCTGCTCATACTTGTTTGCTCTGCTTAACTGACACTGTAGTTTGTCCCTTACCATGCATTTGTGTGGTCTGTATGTTTAAGACCATTAAAGAGACATGCACTAAATCAGTATGAAAAATAAATATAGGGACATGGTAGTCAGACATGGTTGCTTCAGAGTGTTTTTTAACTCTGTAGAAACGCAACTGATCCATTATAATGTGGAGATCTGCAAAATTCTTAACTATGCAATTATAACATTAGTGTGACAATCTCATTGTTGATAATGTAGCAATTTTCCCTGAGTTCCTGTTAACTCTGTATTTTGATATGATCTTGATAGTATAATCTTAATGCATGTCATATCTAATAAATTTGAACTAGAGCTGCACTTCTAGTTTCTCAAAAATCATGTTTTCAATAGGGTATAACAAAAAAAGAGGTCAAAATGTTAGGAAATTCTTATTATTTCATCAAAGATATTCAATTATCATTAAAAGTATTACATTCCTTACATAAAAGTTATGCGGGCTTCTTTATGCAGAGGAGAAGACATATCACAATATGTTCTATTTGTAGTTTTGTAAAGAAACTGTGGAACATTCTCCTTTGCTCACAGTCTCTTATGGTAACCTCTATTGGGTCATAAAAATAATACGACAGCTTGTATACTGTGAAGCAATACAGTAAAGCAAATAAGTAGAGAATGAAGAAGAAAACATAAACAGCTAGAGCAGTTTCGGAAAGACACAATATGGTTTATGTGTGTATCTTTTATTCTACTAGTCATTCATTATATTGCATGTTCTCTGACTTTCCATTTATACTTTTGAGAGACTACTTCTGGTGTTATTTAACATGAATTCACAAATAATTATTACAATGCAAGATTCCTTATGAGAAGCTTATTGACTGCAGCTTCTCTATGTGATTTCCTCACACTCCTACCCCCTTGAGTGCCTCAAATAATTTCACACCACAGGTTCCCAACAGATAAATGGTGACAGAATTATATATGGATTTATAAAAAATGCATAAGAACTTTATATATTAGAGTCAGAGTAGTACAGCTAGTAGCTCTGATTTTGGATTGCGACAAGCCTGAAATATCCTAATGACTTTGTTGCAATGATTCTCTCTTAGATCACATTCTATCTCATTTCTCCATTTCTCATTATAGGTGTAGAAGACCAAGTGCTTCAGAACTGATTTAATTGGATTTAATTTCTTTCTACACATGGCACTTTTTTTTTTTTAGTTGCTTTCTTTAGTTTTTAAAACTGGTGGTCAAAGGGGTCCAAATATACTGGGAGAGATCATCTGCCCTACATTTAGGTGTAGGAAATAACCTAGCTATACTCTTTTAAATTAAGGAGAGGGGAAGGAAAACAGAGAGCAAAGGTTTTTAATTACTGTATGTGTTTAAAAAAAAAAAAGTTCAGATTTTCAAGTGTCTCAATTTCTAAGTGAAAATTTTTAGAGATTTTGTTGAATTGGTACTAAAAAACTGGTGCTAAACAAGCTCTATTTTGACTAAGAGAAGACAATTCTTTAGCTTGTATGTAGTGGTTGGATCAAGTCATGTTACCAGAATTACTGCAGCTGTAATATTACATAAAATGTAGGAATTCAGTGTGGAATGAAGCCAGTCCAGATATATTAAATATTAAATACATAATCACACTGTTTTGGACATTTTAAAAGAGAGGTGTTTTGTAGAACGAAATAAAAGAGTTGGGGTTTTGCTGTAATCACATGCTCATTAAATTGCTCATTTGTCTGTACTTCAATAGCAAAAAACTATGTGGGCTATATGTATTTGCTAACAGTTCAAAAGATAATTTGAATTGGAAGTCTAATGACCTGATAAAAGCAGAGTTAACAATGAGATTAAATGTACTTAAATTTGTTTCTTTATTATTTTGATGAACCTGATTCTGAATTGCCTGGTTCTTCTATTTAAAAGGGGTTAGCTAGAAAAATCTCTTCCAAAGTTTGAATGACCTTCAAAGGGATCTTTGTAGAAACTTAACTCTGTTCAAGCTTTGATTCCAGCATTGTAGTAACTGGGATTTTTTTCCTTGTTTCTTGACACTGAAGTTGGTTAAACACTATCCTTCAGCAATTGCATCATTTTTTTAGCCGAATACAAATGAAGATGATATATCAGTGTGTTGTATTCTGTTTTGTTATGTGTTATGCTATTCAAATTTACTGCTAGAAGTTTATTTTCTAATACTTCAAAAATTGAGATAATGGCATTTCAGACTTCCTCTCAGATTCTGGGAAAGTTGGATTAGCTAACTATATGATGCTGAATATTTCTATGTGCGTACTTGTAAGAGGTAACAATAAATATCCTGTCTCACCTGAGAGAAATACTTGTAAATGAAAGTGAAATATATACTCCTGAAGAAAAGATTACTACAAACTCTTCCACACTTCTTACACACATCTGTCACTCATGTGCCTTCCTTTGCCATGCAAGTAAATTTCCAGGTCTTCATCATTCAGAGTACGTGGATTCCCACAGTGTTTATAAATGCATGTTGAAGGTTGAGTAAGGCATCAGTCACCCCAAACATATTATCTCATGAAGTAGTACTGTTAATGTGACAGGTTTCAATCAAGGGCAGTAATAAGTCACACAGATTAATTCTATGTATGTGTTTATGTTGATTTTGTTTGTATATGTGGATATGAAATACTGGGCTCAGTGTATTGAAATGCTTCACCATGAGACTTATGCTTTGCCTTCTGTCCTGGGTATAACCAAGTATGTATTCTATCACCATCCCCATCAATGGGTCGTTCACAGTAGCTGGTTATACACCTGCTCCCTGAGGCTATGGCTGAGGAGAGGCAGATCATGTGAGGTAGGGTAGTGCTTCTTATCTCAACCGATAACTTCCCCGGGCAGCAGCAAGCACCACCCATCCTGAGTGGATTATCTCTGCTAATGGCCCATTACCCAACTGGATACGCACCAACAAATAGAACGTCAGAAGCATCTCACTCCATTGTGGAAATCCCCACCCCTGGGGGAGGTACCACCTAAGAAACACCACATAAAAACAGGCTTGGGGACTGAGAGAGACCACCACTGGATACCCAGAGGACCAGACCTTTCTCAACCACTGGACACCCAGACCACTGGACACCCACTGGACCATGGGGTACCCAGCAGAGGAGGCAAACTTTCCACAGTTCCAGACCTTCAATAGGACTGCAACCACTGCCAGGTTGTACCGTGACTCTGTCGGTTTAAGCCAGTGTTTCTGTATTACTGCATTTATTACAACCTTTCCATTAAAATTGTAGCTCTGACCTAAATTGCTCTTGAGGTATTTGTGTGGGGTTAATTTCCCCTGCTGGTTTACAGTCAAACCAGCACACCTTCCTATTTTGGTAACACCATGTTGCCCTTTGGTAGCTTAACAGATTTGTTAAGGACTGAGTTAAATCAAGAAGCATTTCCAAAGGCAGAGAAACTCTCAGTTTGGGGGGAAAGAATGAGAAGATCGAGTGGGAAAGGCCAGAGAAAAATTGGGAAAAGGGATACCACATCTGTTTTCAAAGTTAGCGTGAAATCTTTGTTTGAGAGGAGAGACATATGCACATAAGTGCTGAAGAAGTGTGTCTCGTAAGACACTTGTCTCTTCTGCCCCTGCTCAACCAGCACTGTTGACTCAGAACTCTTCTTGCATCACTGAGGTCTTCAATGTTAACTAGTTCACATCACTTAAGAAGAGAGCACTGATGTCTGTGGTTTTGTGCTCCTTCCATTATTTAAGATGCAATTTACCATACAGTATCTCAGAGATGGCATTATTACTTGGGAACTCAAGTGTGTCTGGCTAGTCTTCTTAAGACATAGAAATGCACTATGTTGTGTAGAGTGTAAAATTTATTGAATTACTGTTATAGTTACCTAAAATGGTATATCAGTACAGCAAAAATATAGATACATGTGCATTTGTGTGTGTATGCATATGTGTATACATGCACGGATATAAAAGTACATAAAAAAGCTGACATTCTCTGTGCTGCAGTGCTGATATGGTATCTCCATCATAATGTGCTCTGCTTCACAGAGCACCAGACACGAAATTGGAATACTTGAATCCTACCTGTAGCTTTGCCTTAGTTGTAGGGTTTTTTCCCAAATAAAAATTTACAAATTGCATTTGTAAATTACACTAAAATAAAATGCATTCTATTTTTCCCAACAGTTGTGCCTTTATTCTTCTGAAAGTCTTTTGTGCAACGTCTTGTGAAGACTTCAACATTTAGAATTTTAGTGTTCAACAGCAAGATATGCCAATGGTCTGCTTCATTAAGTAAATTGATAGAAAACTCTCTACCATATGCATTCAAAGTAACTAAATATAGCATATGACATCATTTCATTATTCCTTTTTTCATTATCATTAATTCCAAATAATGAAAATAAAATTAGGATCACTGCTATAGTAGTTACTGCAGAAATACAGTCTTAAGTGGATGTCTTTCTGCTCTGGCAAGCATAAGATTGTGCTGTATTTTGCAAAGGGAGATGGTTCATTTTCCTCTCTAAAGTAAGCAGTATTATTCCTACACTACTGGTGTATTTAGCTAAACTTGTGAGAACCTGTGTGACAACGAGTGTTTGAAATGCCTTGGAATTTTGCCGTAATATTGCCATTGTTTTCTTATTTATATATTCTGTATATGTTTTTTTTTTAAATGGCATATGTAATCAACTTTTGCTTGCTAAGCTAGCAGTAATTATTTATATAGTAAAACTGTCAATTAATTTGAACCAAAAAATGGAAAGCCTTTAATTTAATACAAGAGTAAAAATATGATATTTCTAAAGAGTTCTGCATGTCTAATGTGTTTATATGGAATACTTCTAGAACATCTTTGAAGTCATTATAAATTAATATTTGATCCCTAAGTGTACACAGCACTTAATGTATTGACTACAGTCTATGTCTAAGGAAAATCTGCAAACAATTCTCTGCCATTTTTGGTATAGATTTATTATTGTTAAGATGCACATTACTCCTCTAAAATAAACAACTGACCAACCAACGAAAACCCAAAAAACCCTCCAACTCATCAAGATCAAGGTCATTTATCTCAGTGTGGGGGGGAAAAGATGCTTTTTCGTGTCTTTAGGCAAGCAGCTGGAGTACAATCAAGTCTGACAAGAATAGCATCGAAGATGAAGTGCCCAGTCCTTAATTGTAGAAGTTTGCCTCTAAAAAGACAGCTTTTCCTTTTGTCCTACATGAATTTACTGCTAAGCATTTGTCTTCACAGTAATGCAGTTGTACCTGTGTGTATCTCAGTATTTAGGGATGCAATTGCTGTGGTCTCTGCTTAGCCTGCCTGTGTGTGTACTGTGCCCAAGTCGGCTGAGGGCTCCCATGGGCTGACCAGAGTTGGGAAAGCTTGTTACACATCCTGTACACTGAGCTCTTGAGGTGTTTGCAGGCTCAGACTGAGCTGTGACAGTCTTTATAGGATATTCACATCAGAGCAGGACTAAAGCAGCAGTGCTGGGAAGCATGAAAGCTTCCTGATTGTTCAATCAATTCTGAACAGGATGGAGAAATTATGCAAAAAATGACAATGTGATGTCTGGGTGATGTAGCACTGTTGTAGCTGCAGACTACCTGTAATGGAGTCACTGAGCCACCCATGGAGATGTTCTCCCATACAAGCCTGGTAAAACCCCTTGAGATGAAACCAAGAAGCAGCAGTATTCCATTCCCTATCTATCCCACTCTCTATTCCAGCCCCCACTTCCCAAAGAAAGAGGTAGAGAAGTAATAGAATTTAAAATAATTCCTCAAATTGCAAAATTTCACAAAGTTTCTTAAGATCACTCAGGATTTTTTTACTGCCTTGATGCACCAGTACCTTTCCCTCTGTTCCACCCTGTATGAATGCACATAGAAGGAAGATGAAAGAAGTATTAGCTGCTGATACATGACTATGGAGTGCCTGGTAGCCTGGGAACGTTGGCTTTTTCTAGAAGAAAACATGACAAGCTAACTGTTCTTTTTATGACCTTTTTACTATGCTATCGTAAGTATCCATGGTAACATGACTGTTCATTCAAGCTGGTACATAGTATCAAAATAACAATCAATATAGATTTAAATTAATGTGATTGAATAGAATGTGCTGCCGGATGTGCTGAAAAAGATACTAGAGTTGGGACGCAGGAAGTCAGGAAAAAATTATTTTATTCCTTTCTGGCTGTGTATATTGCCTTTTTTTTCTTTTATCTCTCATCACTTTCAGTTTGCTATTGAAGGATGTAACGAATGATGTCATTTATTAGTTCTATATGTATGCCATGTGAATATCTTATTAACGGACAATACTAATTTTAAAAATCTTCCAGTCATTTCAAGCAGTGAATTTCTGTTTAGTTTGATGGAATACAAAATTAACTCCTCAATAAACGGCAGAATGAAATTACTAACCAGTTTAAACTATAGAAATTTTTATTTCATGCTTGTGATGTATAATGTATTTCTGGATGCCTTTCGTAAGAGCAGAGAAGCACATAGGTGACCAAAACTCTTTCTTGTAATGACCACACTTCATTCACTTGCAGACAAGTTTGTTTGATTGGAGTTTTGGGGTATTGCATAGAAAGATGGCTTCTGTTTAAACGTTGTGCTTTCGTATGATTTGCCATCAGATGAACTTGTGTTAAGTGCAATTATCTACACACTGAAAACATTTTTAACCAATGTTGATTTATTTAGCTTATGATTAAGATCGGGAGAATACAAACACAGGAAGCAGGAAAGGGGTATTTTTCTTTTTAAAGGTCTTATCCATTGCCTTAGGTGATGAAGGGCTTTTAGAGATGACATTAATTGGTCTAAATCCTATTCTGGAAGCTGTTTCTGCTCACACCTTCAGCTTGATATGGGGTGAATGAACACCTGACTGAGATAGTAGCCTGTGTGTTCCTGCTTTGCAGAAATGACACCTGGCTGCGTGTAATGACAGGCTGCTCTGGGGCGTGACACCTACTTGGAACAGCTCCTGCCTCTGTATCACCTGTCTTGTTTATATTCACATCACATAAAGACACTAACTGCAAAATACTGGTGGTGTTTTCACTGCAGGTTTCTCTTAACGTTTTTTTCCTTCCAGGAAGGATTTCTCGGCCATGCCCCGCTGTTTCCTTGGAACGTGGCTCCGGGCATCACGTCGTAATGCCTCTTCGGCCGCCCCTAAGGGGCGCGTCCTGGCGCAGCCTGCAGGACGCGCTGGAGGAGCCGCCGGGCGGGCTCTGGGGCTGGCGGCGGCTCGCTCTGCCACGTGATATCACTCCCGGAGCTTAAATCCCGCCCGGCGTTCCTTTCCTCACGCCGTGTGTCGGTTTGTCTGGCTGGCGGAGGTAGAACCCTTCCGCAGCGGGCGGGCAGCTCCCGCGGCGAGGCGAGGTGCGGTTGGAGGAGACGGGGACAGAGTCGGTGTGAAGACCAGTGCGAGAAACGGAACAAACTGAAGAGGGCCACTATGATATTCCTCTCTGCTTATTACTTGCTGCCTCTCTTTCCTGCGCTAGTCTTTGGCACTAGGTGAGTACCGATAGCTATTTTCCTTAGAGTGCTCCTGCTTTGTTTCCTTTTTCAGATTCAGTGCTTTGAGGAGAAATAATACAGATTTCGGGTTTTACTGGGGTATTAAATTTAGAGCAAAGATTGTCTCTGATTCTTATCCATCTCACTCCCGCGCCTGATTGTCTCAAGACTGAATGCTCTCTTGGTGTTTTTAGGCTTGTTTTGTTTTGTTTTTAATGCTGGGAAAGAGATGCTCCTGTATAACTTGACCCACAGCTTGTGGGATGTAATAAGACGGTGTCAAATGTAAGCTTTATATATAGAGCAGTAAAACCAGATAGATTCTGTTTCATTGGAAAGAAAGGCAAACAGCTGACACGGAGAATATGCTGACATTTTCCCCTATAGAGTGCAAAAAATATGAAAAACACTTGAACAATCTCATCTCAGTTAGGATTCTATATCTGAATGTAGACCCAGGGCTTTCTTTTTTTTTTTTTTTCCTGTGAGATATTGTAGCATTATCTCAGTGCCAGTAAATGTGTAAAAAGTTGCTGCAATCTAGAAGAATTCCTTTCTGTGCATGTATAGTAAGTATGAGAAAATATGAACAAAATCTATTGCAGCTTAAAAATAAAACCTGATCTGACCATGAAGTGTTCTGATAAGATAATGTGTTCTGATCCGTTGCTCAGAGGTAGTATATTGTCCATGTTGTCGGTATAACATGTCCAGCAAAGAAAAGATAAAGCTGAGACACTTTATCCCATTGTCTTGATGTAGAGAGATGAGAAATTAATGTTGGGTACAGAGCAGGTCTATTATGACACTGCTCTCTGTTCAGACTTCTCAACTTCCAGTTCCTTATCAGTAAATCAAGCTCAAATTTTGACTATGGTATTTCTCTGCTGTGTTAGAATAATAATATAGAAATAAGTACTTAATAAATAGTAATGAGTCTATAAAGTGTGGTTTTGGGGGATACATGCATGTACATCTTTCAGAGAAATGTGATTTTTCCCTTATGCTTGGTTTCTTCCTTTAACATGGGCACTAAAGCAGCTTTTTGCAGAAGCACTGCATGTTTTAAGGCCTAATTATTCACCGAGATGTAAAAAGAAAAGAAGAAAAATGTGTGACTGCTACATAGTCAAAGTTAGGGACAGCAGGAGCTACAAACACAGGCAAATAATAACTGAAAACCTCTGAATGGGAAAAAGTCCAAATGGAGGAATAAATCAGGAAATTGCTTCAATTATTCAGTAACTTCCCTACTTTAGAGTGGGTTGTTGTTGGCACAAGAGGGGTATTTTTTTTATAACAGTTCTGGTTAGGGGTTCCACAGTGCTGGTCCGTATGAACCATGCTGATGTGCTTTGGAATATGGCACTTGGAGGAATATATTGTGGTTCAATTCTTCTGATTTAATAAGAGGTCTAAAGAAAATTTCACTAGCAGTTGTGTGAATTAATTTGGATTAATAATTTTATGCTCATTAAAGAGTGATGCATCCTTGGAGGAAGAGTTCAAATGGAGAGGAAGCACCAAACTAGCTTTTGCAGATACAAGTTTGTATCTTGCATGAGCTTGTGCAGATTAAACTGTACTGAAAAGAGATACGGAAGGCTTAAAAACCGCTTGAACATTCATGGGAGTCAAGGTACCTAGTGTAGAGTGCAAAAAGTGTGCCCTTATTGTCTTGAGCAAATGTTACCTGTATGGGAAATGAAACGTAGCTCATTCCTGATAATCGTAAAAAAAAAAAAATTCAAGTCCCTCCTCACCTTTCAAAAAATAGTTGGAAAGAATATCAAGAAGTTGAAATTGGCATGTGAATGCTAATTATGAGAACTATATATCTGAAGAGTAGATATAATTTCATGTGGCCTGTGATGATTTATGTTGCTATGTAATTGAGGGATGAAAATTATGGATGTGAGGAAAATTCCAGTTAAAATTCCACCCAAGTACAGCATATGTTGCAAAGTGAAGTTTTGGTATTAAATTGGTTATCCTGTTACAAAAGGAGACTCAAACTCTATTGTAGAGTTGGAGATTTATAAAAGTCCTGGGCTAGTCTCTTCAGCAGTCACTTGATTTTTAATTGGCTGTGTAGAAGATAATTTTTGAACAGCACATACTGGAAGCTTAAAAAATACAATGGTATCAACATGTCATCTATTGGAAAGAGATTATTCTTTAATCTCCTTCAGCAGAAGGCAGTTCTGTCTGTGGCAGTTAATACTTGTTGTAAACATATGGCTAATTCATTGATCGGACCCAACAGAGTAGGTTTGCAGAACTAGTTGCGCTTGCAAAAAGCAGGGTCCAATATCCTGCTGTGGGAAATTGCTTAGCTAAGGCAAAATATCAACCTTGCAGGACTGAGTCTTCCATCATGAGGATTTATTTTTGTAAAAGCTTGTATTCTGTTTCATACATTGGTGCTGAAATGAGTGAGCATAGTATTCGCTCCAGAGATGGACAATGCATGGTTTTTTTGTTCCTTGTCATGGGCTGATGCCATCTTCTTTGCATCATGTCATGGTGATAGTTTTGGAAGATCTCAGCATGTCTTCAAGCCTAATTGCAAACAAATATGAACTGATGAGTTCAGCTATTGTAAGGCAGGCAATATATCATCTTTTCTTATTTGGTAGCATTGTTAAAAAGAGGAAAATACACAGCTATCACCATTATTTCATAACTGTATGTAACTTCTAAGCTTGGTCTAAAATCATATGCATGAATCAAGTGTCTGTAAAATTACAGAAAGTTCATGGTTTTGAAATGAACGATCTTTTCTGCATTATCTAAACTGGATTTTGGTATGGCTTTTAGACACCATGATAACTCTCAATCGTATTTCTCATTAGTTGTAGTGCCAAAGAGGTCATAAGATTGAAGTGAATTTGTCTATCCAGTTATATACATATGTTTTGATGGCATAAGTAAAAATTGCTGCTCTAAAATCAGTCTCTCAAAACATAAAGGGGAACATTTTTGAAGGTGAATTTAGCTTGATAAAAATTCTGAAGGTTGTGTTTTCCTGTCCCTTTTTATATTTCCTTTGACATTTTGATTTTGGCAGATTTAATGTGATAGTTGTTTATATGTTAATTTTTTTCATGTGATGCTGAAGACAATATAGGTTTTTCATATGATATCAGAAATTAGTCTCACTGCCTGGGAGTCCAGGGAGCAGATCCAGTGTACAATAGGCTCAGAGTCTTATTCTGTGGCCACTTGTGTGCTTTTGTGGCCCCAGACATCTGAACAGTCTGACTGGAAAGCTGTTTGTATAAGGGAATCTTACATGAAGTCAGTCATTTGGGTCAGTAACTAAGATCTATAGTCCAAATTTTCTCGTCTAGTGGGACTTCCCTACTTTCAGCTAAAAGGACAGTTTTGTGAATATTATTTGAATGTTACTATTGAAATGCTGTATACCAAAATTTTTTGTCCTTAGAAGAAGCCTGAGGTGAAACNTTTTTTTTTTTTTTTTGTGACAGTGCATTCCTCTCTGTCCACGTGTGAAATATGAGAAAGATGCGAGACACTGAATAATCTGATTGAAGTAGAATGCTTAACAGCAGAGC
Organism: Ptilonorhynchus violaceus; assembly: GCA_013397565.1. Lineage (NCBI taxonomy): Eukaryota > Metazoa > Chordata > Aves > Passeriformes > Ptilonorhynchidae > Ptilonorhynchus > Ptilonorhynchus violaceus. Next base: position 157,034 of record VZRJ01010923.1, on the reverse strand, counting down.
ACAGGACCATAAACCCAACAAGATGTACTTCAATAACAATAGTAATATTTCTACTACAGCAACTCATTAATTGCATGTACAAATAACAGGGCTCTAAAAGGCAGAACTTATTTTAATGGTAGAGAAGTAGCTGGTGGTCATTTTTTTTCTAAAAGTACAGTGCATTGTCAGTCTTACTACGCTGATGTTACAAAGTAATCTGTAATTCAATGGCTTCAGAAAAATGCACCCTCTATATTTTGTAGCAGGATAAAAGTAATGTGCTCAGTTCAAGTTGCTTAATGAAGGTACGGGTGTTGATCTGATGTATGTCTATTGTTGGAAGTGATAAAAATATAATTAATTTCCTTATTAAGCTTGAGAACCTGACATAAATGGTTGATTTTTCCTTTGATGTATTTTCAAGGTCAGCTATTTTCTTTACATTTGTTTGGTTTGGTAATTATTTTTTAAGGGATATGAAAGTAATATCTTTTTCCCTTCTTTCAGATAAAAGTGTGTAAATGACTCAGCCTGTGACTTGAGGAAAAGATAAAGAGGAACATATCTAATGTTATTGTACTGGCATGGAGTTGGAGAAAGTTGAAAATCCTCGTTTCTAGTATTTAAGATCTTTTTGGTCTTAAAAACACTGGGCTGTAATCAGATGTTGAAAGTAACAGCTTTTCATTTAGACTGATATGAGAGTAGATGGAACCCTGCTCCTTTCTGGATTTTGGAGTGAAGTATGGGGCTCACTGCAAGATAATGCTCTTGGCTGTAGCCATGCCATTGTTACATTCTCTCTGGCAGGTAGCCAGAACCAATTCTCACTTGTGAGATCTCAGACTAAGGTCCAGCAGTGTCTCTTTTCTTCCCCACCACTGAACATGAATTCTGCAGAGTAGTAGTAGGCTACTTCTTTAGCAGAAAATACATTTTTTGCTGTAGATTCTTAATCTGCTTTCTGAATTCTTTCAGAAATGCAGGGGTAATAACTATAATTTTTCTTCTGCTTAGAATTCACACTTTTGCTATCTGAGTTTTCTGCCCTCCAAAAGCTTTCTGATTTCTATCAATGTGGATCATGATGCTTGTTTGGTTAATGGCTTGTAAAGACTTAGATTTCAGGTACTGAAGTAGTATTTAGGATATGACTTGTGGCCGTACTATACCTGAAGAATTATGTGCTTTTGTTGTGGACTGTGTTTAAGCATAATGAATGCTTAAACCAGTGGTGCAACTCCATTATTTCAAGGAATGTGTTTGGCTTGATGGCTTTATTTTGATGACTTATAATGAAGTGCCTAATGCAGCAAACTAGAAGCTACTTGGTGAAACAAAGCCTTTTCTTTCTTCTGGGAGGAAAGTTTTGAGCTCCAGTGATAGATTTAAAAATAATGAAAACCTAACAACCACCACCACCACCAGACGTGTGGGCACGAGGAGCTACTTCTGCTTCTCCCTCCTGCATGAAGCTCATGGCCTCATGGTTGCAGGTGCTGGACTACAGCACTGGCAATGGCAAAATGAGAGATACTTTTCTTGGCATGAATACAGTCACCAAACATACTGCCTTAGTGTTCACAGCCTTGTTGGATCTGCAAGGTGAGGTATAGTGCAGAGATTGTCAAGGTAGCTTTTAAATAAAGGACCTAGGGTATCTCTCTCTCTCATGCAGAAAGGTAAACTAGAGCCTGATGTAGGTGGACTTCTTTGGCATCAGAATGAGATTGCTTAAAGCTAGTTTGGGAATCCCTGTACTTGAACGAACCTATATATATGCAAATAAGTGTGCATGTATATATACATATATTTTTAATGCTAGCCTTATGTGATAAACTTGTTTATCTATGTTTGCAGCCCTTCCAGAATAGGGTAACCACACATTTTTTAATCTGTGCGTCTTGGGGGGTTTGGGAGGGAAGAGTTTTGCTTTTAATTTTTCAAAAGTTTCAAATTTTATGGGATTTTCTTCTATTTTAGGGCTAATATTTGGTTATGAATGATGCGCTTGGAAGCGTGATACTTGCTGTGTTATCTTATTAGCTGGGCTAATAAATTTAAAAGTGCTCCATGTATCTAAGATCGCAAACCTAAACTAAAAATCCAGAAAGAAAGTCTTAGTTTGGCCAGAAAAACTAAAAATAGATTCTTTTGTGATGCTGCAATTCTGTTTATTATGCCATGTATAATGTGTTTCTCTCCAGGAGACTTGCCATGGAGTTACTTTTGACATTTTAATATGTTCTTTGTGTTTAGAAAAATTAGAATGCTGACATTTTCCTGTGTGTTTGTCATTTATTAATTTACAGTTAGGACAGAAGATAAGGATATCTTAACCTGAAATTATAATTCCTTTTTCGGTGATATTGTGAGTTCAATATTATTGTCTATATTTAATAGAAAACTGCTCTCAGACAGTAATCCTTATGATGTACCACTCTGCAGACAAAGAAATCTCATTTACACCACTTGTCAAAGCAGTGTTTCTTCCCATTCTATAGTTTTGCACAATGGGTGCGCCAGCTGTCTTGTAAGGGTCAAATCTCTAAATATTCTCCATATGGAAGTCAAGTAATATATTTGTCAGAAAGCATAAGGATTTTTCATACCATCCTTCAGTCTTAATATTGTGCAAAGGTTTAAGATGTGTATTGTTATATTTGCTATTTCAAACACGTTGGAGAGCAAGTACCTTTTAGAAATAGTGAAGAATAAATATGACATTGCATCAAATAGCAGTTTTTGTGTGTTACTATATTTTCTTTACTCCCTTTCCTTGTGCTTTTACTTACTCATCTTATCCTTTACATCATTCATGTGTTTAGTAACATTTACTTTTACTGAGTTTTATCTTAACAATATTTTTTGTAGTGATCCCTCTTATGTTTCAGCTCTATTTGTAGATACAAACAATACTTTAGTCAATCATTAGAGAAGTCAATATATGAATCTTACAAGCTGAAGAAATAGATGTGTACAGAATTTCTTGATGTCTTACTTGTTGATATTGATTAATAGCTTCTATGGAAAAAAGTAAAGAAGTGTCAAAAATTCTAGTGTGTTTTCTCTCCATGTGCTGTCTTAGGAAGATAAGACTTCTTTGCTGCCAGCTAATGAACGTTACCCAAAGTGTTCATTTTTCCAGCCATTTACACATTCTTGTTTTTATTTATGAATGGCCATATTTGGTAAATTTGTGGTCAGTTTCCTTGTAGGAAATAGGTAGGTTTTCTTTCCATTTGCCAACTATGAAAGTGGAAGCTGGTTGAAAAACAAAGTAAGCCTACTTTGGACAAACTGCAGCACTTAGAAAAAGGACCATGTATTTGGTGAGTCACATCTAATTGCAGAACTACCACCTTTCCTTTTTAGTTGGAGATGGAGCTGCAGCAGAATATCTTTCTACCATCCCCATACAAGTCTTCCAGGCCACCACACTTCTACCCAGGGATGTGGCATTGCTGCATTGCTGCTATGCTCTTGCTTCAACAGCATCAAAACACCTTCTATGCAAGAACAGGCAAACAGGGATTTATGGTGGGGCCCAGTTTCTGTAATTTCGCCATAGTGAAATGACACTTAAACATATCTTAAGTAGTTTTTATGGGTGTTTATAAAACTTGTTTTGATAGTGGGAGGGGAGACAAATTACTTGGTGTAAGTGGTAAACAAAATAGTTTACTCATGCTTTATATTGTTGAATTCTCTATAATTGATACGTTTTTTCAGGTGATTCTGTGTTTTTGTTGATATGAATGACTACAGAAGTAGGAGCTCTGACTTTGTACCTCAGAATTGCTTGGCAAACCAAGAGTAACAATAAGCCCAGCAATTACACTGTGCCCACCTTATGTGTGTCATCCTCATCATATTTGAATGATTTTGCAGCCATGTGTTTCAGGCTAGTCTGTGGCAGTAAACATGGGGAAAACACCTGAGATTTTACTGAAATGTGGGAGAGAAAAGAAAAAAAGTGTGGAAAAAAATTGAGCTGACAAGACTGAAAAGCAGCAGCTGTGTTTTGGGTAGCATTAGATTGTTAGGGAAGTTTCTTCCTCCCCAGGCAGTGTAATGAAATGTGTGCTCGATGTGCAAAGAGAGACTGTCTCTCTTGAAAATGGAGAAATAAAATCAACTTTAATACTGCTTCACTTAGGTTTTTTGTTAAGGAATATTTTTCAGGAAGGGGTAAAACTTCGCGAGGGTGCAAATCAAAGAACTGTGTTTAGTAGCTGAACCTGTGAGATACTATGCTGAAACCAAACAGTTGATAATTAATTCTTATTTTCAGTGCCAAAATGCCCAAAATAGCCATTGTATTCTTACTACTTATCAATGGTTGGCATAGTCCATCAGTCCTGCTGTACTTCTACCCCTCTGTTCTATGGAGAGTGCAGAAGGTCCTGGCATGTCCTCCTCTGAAAACAGGTACTGTTGAGTTTTTGTTGGTTTTGATTTGTTTTCTTCCCCATTCTGTGAAGGGAGCCAACATTTGCCAAGGGACTAAATATTTTAGAGAGGCTTAATACCTATAATCTGCAGTGAATTTTCTTATAAGTGAGCTGATAGACTCTAATCTGATGCCTTTTGAATTTCAAAAGGGGACAGCCGCTTGACTGCACTGACATTTTGAAAATCTGAATGTAAACAAGAGCTATATTCTTTAAAACTTAGACTGTTCTTTAGGTGCCGATGGGTATGGGGGATACCAAATAGTCATGATTGTTAGGAATCCATCCTGACCTCTTTTAGAAAAAGTTTAGCCTTGCAGCTTTCTTCATTTCACCCTCAGCTGAGGAATAAGATTATTTGGCTTAATGCAAATGGTAAGGCTTGGGTAATTAATCTCTAACCATGGTGCCTCAATGACAATGAGGTGAGGAGGGGTCAGAACCCATTACAGCATTGCTGCTTTCCTTCCATTTCCTTCATTAAGCATATTTAATGTTGCGATCTCTACCTGCCCTATTTAATTTGGTGAAAAATCAGTCTCAAATACTGCTTTGTGTGACGTCTCTGCATCCATATATGAATATAAATGGATTCATGTATGAAAAACTCCACTGTCCTCAAGTGCATGGATAGTTAATAGAGACTCATCTGCTTTTTTATTTACTTGTGAAACAACTGTCTGCTCTTCAGTACACAGATGTGCTGTATTTGGCTCAGGAAAATTTATGAAAACAGGCATTTAATTTAATGTATTTCTTTAACTCTGTTTCCAACACCCTAGTTTTTTCCCTAATTTCTACTCAGATGGAGCTCCTTTGGCTCAAGGGCAGATTGTTATCTGTTCCTGGACACAGAAAGAATTAAAATGCTGTAAAAACTAAATAGTAAGATCCATTTTAAGGAAATAATAGTCAGTTCTTTAAATGGACTCAGAAAAAAATTTGCATTTCTATCTGGTTTAAGGTCATAGTGTGTGGTATTGTCAGTTTCATATGTACTGAAAAAATTTAAATAGCTTCTGAAATACCTAGGAAGAAATACAGGACGTGTACCAGAACTAAGGGTTTGAGGAATATCTGCTCCCTTTGTATGAGATGAATCCTGCATTACTGGCGCTATAAAATGTGATTGCAAAGGTTTAAGCCATTTCCATCAAAGAGGTGATGTAGTCATGGTGAGGAGGAAGGTCTCCCCTATCTGGCCTAGCAACACTATGTTAATGTTCCCCTATTTGATTGGCCTATTGGCCTGTTAGTCTCTGTACACTTTTATGGTTATGTCCCAGAACCTTCTCCCTTGCTCGATGCCCCATTTGTCCCTGTCCCTTGCTCCTCCCCTTACCCTTCCCTATTGGTTACAGTTGTATAGCCCCACCTTCTCTCCGCCCCCTGGCCCTCAAGCCATTGGTCCCTGGTGTACTCTCCACCCCTGCCACCCCTAGTATATAACCCTGGACCCTTCATTGTTCTGTGCCGCTTCTTCCCTGAACCCTTCATGGAATAAACCTGTTTTGTGGAATACCATAAGAAGAGCCCCTCCAACTCTTTGCCTCCAGCTGTATGCTTCTGTGTGTGAGTTGAGTGCCTGCGTGTCCACCTGCGCGGGTGGGATCGGGTGTTGGCTGTGCAACTGCACTGACCAGCGGCCCCTGAGAGGGACGCTTGGTGACAACCACGGCATTCCTATTCCACCGACCACCGCACACCGCGTCACAGCACTGCTGAACGCAGGACGCTTTTGGGAAGGTCGCGGCACATACCATCTCGCCCCGTCTCGCCAATTAAACCTGACAATACCTTGGAAGCAGTATGGAATAATTTAATCCGCCTTAAATCTTTCCATGTTCTAGGGAATAAAATGATCCTTAAGGTAGCTTGCACCATTCCTGTAGAAGAATATTCAGTATCTATAACAGACTCTTAGTTCTTGTGAATATTTGCAAGGACCCATCGAGAAAGAAGTAGATGTGTTTTCAGAAATTCAGCTGGTGACTAACGTGGAAACAAACATACATATCTGAGCAATCCCCTCAACCACCTGATTTTCAAGGAAACCACTGAGAAGTTTCACTTTACAAAGTGAGATTTGTGAAACTGCCAGAGCCGTCTTGGGACCTGATAGGATAAGAGATCAAAGGAGGGTGATGGGAAAACAGGCCAATTTCAATACCTGTTAGAAGGAGGTAGATGAAAAGGGACGTTATGTAGTGAATGAATAAATTGAAATATTGATGCTATTCTAGAGACACACTATTTACCTATATCTTACCAGAAGCTAACTGGATCTGGGTGCTGCTCTTTCTAAACAAAGATTAAAAAAACGCTTTTTGTGTAGAGAGTGACAAAGTATTGGAGGGAAGGAGACTTGTTAGGCTTTTCTTGTTACTGTTCAGGACGTAGAAATTGTAGTATTGATGTAGCTTTAATTCTTTAAAATAAAAGCTTAAAAATAATTTTAAAAATATGTCTTAAAAGCCTCCTAATGAGAAAGCAGTAAAAAAACTAGCACTTTCACTTCAATTTTTGGGCAATAGAACAGGTTCCTCTTGTGCTACAGATACCTATGCTCCATGTATTTTAAACCTCATAAATTATATATACCTAGTGCTAACTTAAGGATAAATCTTTTGGGGTTCTACAGATAACATTGTTTTATAGATAGTGTATATGTGTGTGTGTGGAACACTCAGTGCTCATTACTTACAACATTCTAATGAGGATGATGAGAACTCCCACCTGATTCTTGTTAATTTATGAAAAGGAGTGGCAGTAAGTCTCCTCATCTGGAGTAGATACCAAAACGTCATTGTGGTTGCTAATAAAAAAAATTAAGAATTGCAAAATTGTAATCAATTTCATTGGTGTATTTTTTAGATATACTTCTGCTTCTACAAAATTAAATACTTGAAAACAGCTGAATCTTTTTTTTTTCAAAAGCTAAGGCATCAAATTTGGCTACACTTTTTGCAGATAAAATACCAAATTACTTCTACAGATAACACTGGCTTGTATTTTTTTATATCCTGCCACCTCCTTCAAATGAAAGAAATCATATTGGAGACAAGCATTGGTTCTGGCAAATGCATTGACCTGGAATTATCCAGCCAACTTCCACTTTTACAGTCTTTGAGTTGGACAGTCTTGCATTTCAGTGTATAAAAAGATGTGACTTTTCTTTAATTTCCTTGTATTTCAACAGAATTTTATATTTATGTTGATGATGGCCATTAGTTCCTGTCATTATGGCACAGGTCACACCGCTGAAAGAGAAACTTTAGCAATTGCTCACACAGGTATTGGTTATCTTGGTGTGTGTTTCTTAGTGGTCCAGTTATCAGTATAACCTGCTGTTGCAGCAGCATCTGACACATCCTGAAGTTGTTCCAAATAACTCCCATAGGGATGTTAAACAGTGGGTGCTTTTGCAAAGTCTCTCTTCTTAACTGACTCTGAAGCTTTTGTGAGGTTTGCATGGCAGGTAACCTTCCAAATCTGCTTTAGAGAAAGATTTGAATCTTTTCAGACCTCAAATGCTTTTATGTTTCACCTGAATATGAGGAAGAACTTCTTTACTGTGCAGGTGACTGTGCACTGGAACAGGTGGCTCAGACAGGTTGTGGAGTTCCTCTCACTAGAGATATTGAAGAACTCTCTGGACATGATCCTGTGCCATGTGCTCTAGGATGACCGTGCTTGAACAGGGAGGTTGGATCGGATGACCAACTGTGGTCCCTTCCAACATTACCCATTCTGTGATAATATGAAAGAAGTGTCTTCATTCTTTTACCATCATTTCATTGACTTGCAGCATAGTTTTCAGTCGAGATAATTTGTAATAAATGAAGTGGTCTATGTTGGGCTTCAAATTTTTATTTGTGAGGAGGAGAAAAGTAGGAAGATTTCTTTTCCTGTTTGCTTTCCTTTATTTTCTTCTTCCAAAAGCCTGTGTTGGAATTAATATATACAACTTGACTTAAGTGGAAAAATTGATGAAATCCTGTGTAGTGGTGTGGTGGCTGAGCCCGCAGCCAGAGGAGCTGTGAGTAGGGCCAGCCATATAGGAGGCGTAAAGGAAAAGGCTCCTAGGTCTAAGTTCCCCTCCCCTAGGCCATAATGACAGGAAGGGTCTCCCCCCCATCCAGGACCTGTAATGGTTTATTCCCGTATTTGGTTTGTTCTCTCTGAGTTGTCAATCTGTGTTTTATATATGGAATGTTCTCCCCTACTTGGTGCCCCATTGGCCTTGCTCCCCTGCCCCTCCCCTCGCCTACCTTCATTGGTTCTATCTGTTGTAGTCCCGCCTTTTCCTCCTCCCTCTTACCCTCGTGTTATTGGTCTTTGGTGTTTTCTCCGCCCCTGTTTGTTTCAGTATATAACCCTGTGTACCGCCATGTTCTGGGCTCTCCTCTGTTCCCGGACCCGTCCAATAAAGACCTTACTCTACAGAAGAGCCACCTCCCGACTCTTTATCGCCGGCTTAAAGCGTAGGGTGTGCGTGCCTGCGCATCCACCTGCGCTGGTGGGACAGGGGGTGCTTGCCGAGGAGGCAAGGCGCTGGAGCCTTCCCACCGGCTACCGCACTCCATGCTGAGGCACCGCTGGACCCAGGGGTGCTCTCGGGAAGGTTGCGGGCATTTTCCATCTGGCCTGCGACAATCCTACATTCATTAAAAAGCACCTATGGTTGTTTTTGGACATGGTAAGAGTTGCCATTGGTTTGTTTGATTTGGGTTTTCACCTTGGAGCTAGTCCCAGGATCATTCTTAATAGGCTTGTGTAAATGCCTGTTTCTTAAAATATCCAGAAGACCTGAATTTTCACAACAGCTTCACATAGAGTATGTTTAAAAAAAAAATTAACGGCATAAAACAAAATTAATTTATGGTTTTGGTACATTTCTGGATAAACTAAACTGATATTCTTCCTGTTTAAATCTGTATAATCCATGTTTGTTGCTACAACCTAGGATAAATATAAGGAGTGGAGGTTGGGTTTGGAGGTTCAGTTGTCTTCCAACTATTGAAACAGGAATAATAGAAGAGAATAATTTTTCCAGTAATATATTAAAACATATATATGTATATATTCATAGTGAACATCCAAATGCAATCATTAAAATATTAATCTTAAAAAAACCCAATCAAAAATCCTAAAAATGTAAATGACAAAAAAATCCCGCAAATACTCCAACAACTCTCAAACACTTGGAAAATGAAGAGACTACTTACACTGTTATTACAGTGTTAGAAACATGTTCTGTCTTACCCGTGATCTTTGTTTGCTTAACAGTTGCTTTGCCATTTTAAAATTTTAGGCCACATGAGCACTGACACCATGCTATATTTCAATGAAATCAATTTCAAAGTAGATAAACTTTAACCCTTAAGTGAAGCCATTTATAGACCCTCATACCACACCAGTTCTTTGATCACTTCTGGTTTGAATTACTATTTTTGTGATACTGAGGAAATAATTTCTTTTTAGACACAGAAATAATTTTAAGCAGCTGAAGTGCCTGTATTATAGTATATGTAAGGCTGATTTTGATACCTGACTTCAAAATAGTGGTGGAACAAACAATGTAAACTTCCTCTGTTATAAGAAATGGCAACAGATGTTTAAATGCATCTTACCTATGAGGGAGGACCATTGACTTAAGATATATTTGCTTAAAAACAGCAAACCACCAAAACTTTGATTTGCACTATGGATCAAGGTGTGACATCCTACCCTCAAGGGGAAGGGCGTGCCCAAGATTCATAGGTGCTCGTGGTTAAAGGGAAGGACAAAAGTCAGAGGGTCCACAAAAACTCACGAAGTTTTATTAGTAAATTACACACTTGGCATGGAAGTTGGTATGTTAATGCATGACCTACTATATAAGCACACAGCAGTGGGTTTTGGATAAAGGGGTAAGATGAAATAAAAGAGGGAGGGAGGGAGGAAGGAAGGAAAAGAGATCACTGGTCCTAGTTCCAGTGTTGGTCCAGGTGCTGGGGTGTCCAGGTTCCTGGGGTGTACACCTGGGCTTGGTAGGATTACCTTTTTATAGATGGGTTTTCCCGCCCTAGAATTAAGTTTCTCGCTTTCTATGCAAGTTAGTTCTCATGCACAGTCCATTCTTTCAGACCTTTCTGGAAAGGGGTCAGAGGGCTTCTGGGGTCTTTGGTGGTCTTGATCCCTGTCTTTATAGTCCATGCCCACTTCTCAGACTCATTCTTGCCCTTGAGCTGGACTGTGTTGTGCTTATCTCCAAGAACTAGAATAAGGACAAGTGCTGGCCTGCCTCTGCATGGTCCCCTTCTCCAGCCGTATCTTGTTCTTTCCCACAGTGTGTTACTGCCAACAACCCTTGGTTGGCTCCACAACTATCCCACTATTGGTGTTTGAGACATACACATTAGCCCCTTACCTTTTGGGTTTCTACGCAAGGTCCTGGGAGTTTCCCTCATTCAGATGACATGTAGTCCTGAAAATATTAACTGGCTAGTCAGGACTACACTGAAGTAAAACTTGAATAACATACTGTAGCTTTAAATCAATTATTTGATCACCTTCAGTAATTACTAAATAAGCCACACATTGGAGCCTTTGGAGTCACTGTGACATCCACTGAGTTCACTGAATCCCGATGAATTGTAGAATAATATCCTAGCATCTTCCTAGCATGTATGAAAAGAGAATAAGAAATTGGCACTCAGTTTAGCAACACCAGAACCAAGGTAACACTCAGATTTTTTAAAAGAGAGATTTCTTCTCTTATTTATATACAAGAGAGTTACAGACTTTTTTTTTTTTTTTAAAATTCAGCTTGATATTTAGCTCTAATTTCTCTAAAATAGAAAATCTCAGAGTTAAGGCTTCTTGTGTGGAAGCTGGTTGGCTTTTTAATTTTAGTAGTTTTCAAATTGTTTTAAATTTGCTTGATGATTTAGATCCTGAAGTACTGACACATACATCAAATGAATTCTAGTTTTTCTTTCTTGCTTTATAGCCTTTATATTTTGTTAATGCACACCTGATTTACTACCCACTTTAAAGTCTATAGAACAACAGTAAAGGTGGATGCATAATATACAGATCTGTCTTTTTTTGGTCAACAAGTTTCTTGTTTTACAACCTGCTAGCATATTTACTCTGGCCTCCTCAGTTCAGAACCTATGGAAAAAGTTCATGCATCTTGTTTACCTAATTTTGGAGCAATGAGGAGGAAAGGGAGACTCTTGTTACAAGAGTTTGTCACTTGTGTTATGGAAGTAATCTTTCAGGCTTGGCCTTTTTCCCATTTTACTTTAAACATGTGTGGTATGCTGAAGGATACTGTTCTTCAGCAACTTCGTAACTTTTTATTTGTATAAAGAGTACGGGAATTAACTGTCCCAACTTTACGGCATCCTACTGCCAAACACACAAGAGCTCTCAGGTATACAAAGCTTTCCGATTTCTCTTCCTTTTATATTTCTCTGAGAGCCTTCTTATTCTGGGAAATAAAAGGCATTATTCTTCCAAGTTTGTGGAGTTTCTTTTTATTTTCTGAATTATATTTGTCCAAATTTTACCCTTAATTGGTACCTTAATTTTGCCCTTGATTCAGTACCTTAATAGGTACTGAATGAGTGTTATAGTAGTTGCAAGACTCCTAGTGTCCCAGGTACACCTTTAACAACTCTAGTTTGTTTATTACTTGAATATTTTAAGCCTTTGTTTTAAAAGTTATATTCCTTTTGTTTTTCTTAACATTTTATACTCAGTGTTGTTCATAGGATATTGCTAGCCCTCTGCATAACATGAGTAGGGGAAATATCAGCACTCATCAAATTAGTACTGCTTAATAATGTGCCTTCTAATGTGCAAAAGTGAAGAATGCAGTCATGGCAAGGCTGTGTGTCTTGGTTTAAAAGACAGGTGTCTGCCAGGGAAGGTGAGAACCTTCCTGGAATGGAAAATATGACCCCCATCCCCCAAATTATTATAAGCTTGAAATTATGGGTCTTTCAGGCAAAGATATGGAAAAAAGGAATAAGAGGTCTTTACTAGAATGTATATGTGTATATATATAAAAAACCCAAGACAGACAAACAACAATAACCACAGCAACAACAAAAAATCCAGAAAACCCAATAACAGCTTTGTCCCACCTGTTGAGCAATTTCCCCTTTTGGTGTAGTTACAATCATATCTGGCAGGGAGTGCTGTCGGCTCGTGTTCAGGCCAAGAGGCTGCAGTGACTCCCCCACAGCTTCAGGGGGTACTGTTGGCTCCCGGCGAGGCAGAGGGGCTGTGATGGTTCCCTTGTGGCCTCATGGTTGCTCTGACATGGCTCGGAAACCCCCCCCGCACAGGGTGGGTGATGGGAGCTCAGGCAAGGAGAAGAAGATGGGAGATGGCTCCCCTTGCAAAACTCATGGAGACCACTCCGGGTGGCGAGCTGGACTGTAGCGGTATCCTTGGAGCAGCGGCTGGAAGAGCGGAGGTGAGGCGGGCAGACCCAGGGGCAGCGGGCTAAACTGTAGCAGTATCCTCGGAGCTGCGGCTGGAACATCAGAGTCAGACAGACCTGGGGCAGCAAGCTAAAGGGTAGCAAATAACCCCAGAGCAGACAAACGCTCCCTGTAACACACGCGCCTGTTCTCCCTGACTGCCAAGCCAAACAAAAGAGCCAGAAACCTGCCCCTCCACCTCCCAGGCGAGAGTCTCAGAGTTCCCCCACCTCTCGTGGTGTTACCCGCAACTCCCAAGAACAACTCCCCAGCCAGAGATCTCACTCCCCACTCAAAACTCCTAAACTCTCAAGCCTCTGGCTGAGCTATTACCGTGGTATGTGAGAGTGATTGGCTATGTCTTTTGTTTCTTAACTACCTCTATTTGTTTCCCAGACAACCCCTGCCCCTCACATCATCTTCTTGCACATGACAGATGGGAAGAAAATTCCCCTGAGAAACACAAACCCACAACACTGTATTTCCCTTTCTCTTAGAATTCAATAAGGAAGTAAAAAAAATTGTATGTATCTGTAGGTGTTGCATGTCAACAGGAAGAGTTGGACATCATAGCTGAAGGATGTTTCTGTTGAAAATTGAATCTGGATATTTAATGTTGAAATTGTGGCAGGATCTGTGCCACTGAGAAAAGAAGAAAACAATACTCCCCATATGAGAGCCACTATCTGACGTCAGTGACAACTGCAATGTAAGAGCCACAGTAGTCCCTTCCAATGAATAAGAAAGAAATGCAGTACTGTGTTTCAGAGTAGGACTGGCTCCAATCTTGAGTTGGCACTGCAACTTTATTCCAGCTACGTGTCTGGCCATTAACAGAGTGGAGACATGTGTTGTATCTTTGCCAGTTCAATTAGCACTTTCAACACTTTGATCCAAATTAGTATTTAAGATTTGATTCTAAGGCTGAACTTCATAAGAACAGTCAGTATTTAATGTCAAACATGAAAAATAATGTTAGGTTACCTTTTATTTTCAAAACTAAACTAGCCCCTTTATGATAACAGCAGCATTTAAAATGGAGCTCCATCCAGACTTCTTGTACAAGAATATGTTCTAGTTTTTGTGCGGTTTTCCACCCTTCCGGACTGTATTTGTTTTGTGTGATATTGATCAGTTTAGTACCTACCTGACACCTTTCTTACTCAGCTGCACAGATAATTCAAAAAGGTTGCATATTTCTTCTGCAGTGGGCAGAAGACATGGAGGTGGATAAGAGAAAACCAGGTGTTTATATGGAATACAATTATATCTAATACTTCTCTTTCTAATCTCTCACTGTCTTTCACTGCTAAAGAGTATTTCACTGCTAAGAGTAAGCTCTTTTTTTAAAATAAACTGTACTAGCTGAGTCTATTTTTGCAGATGATGCTTTTTACCTTTATTAAGTATTTGCAAGATCTAGAAACATTATTGGGCTGTCAGTATTATTCCTTTAAGCTAAATCAGTGGTAAAGATGGTGGAGAGCACTAGGAACAAGTATTTATCTTGAAAACTTTAGGGTGATTTGTGTAGAAATCCATTTCTGTTTCTTCCAGCAAATGATATGAAGACTATTAGGACAGAAATGTACACAACTTTGCTACAGAACATTGGATGGAATTAAACCCAGAATCAGTCTCACGCAAATGCAGCTGACCCAATGGAACTGGGGCTTTTACCCACACATTTGTTTTTCTGTGCTCCAATTTCTCAGATGGTCTATTATGGGTTAGGAAAAATGAAATTTGTTTTCTTTCCCTCAGGTACTAGGCAGGCTGTGTAGATGGGGAGGGGCTGGCCGGGAATTGATGGGCGATACCTAAGAACAAAAGGGAGTTATCTATACAACTGCATTCCACGCTAACGACAGAGAACGGACGATACTTAAGGACAAAAGGGATCACTTGCCCAGCCCAGAAGCCAGGACAATTCCCCCAATTAAAGGAAAACAAAGAGCTGGAACTATTGGCAAGTAGGTTGATTCCCCAGAGGCTGGAGCATCGCGAGGAAACTGCCCGAGACTTGGGCGAGAGGTGGGTGGAGACCGGGCTTG
>VZRJ01010923.1:97968-141788 GCA_013397565.1 Ptilonorhynchus violaceus | reverse complement strand
GTATATATATGTGTATATATATATATATAGTTATATAACTCTAGTAAAGAACTGTTATTCTTTTTACCACATCTTTGCCTGAGAGCCCTGTAATTTCAAAGGTACAGTAATTCGGAGGAGGGAGGGAGGTCATCCTGTACTCAAGGGAGGTTTCCCACCTTCCTTAACAGACACCTGTCCTTCAAACCAGGACATGGTCTTAAGTTTATCAGTCTGCACTAGAATCCCTATTATTCTTACAGCATTTAATGTCATGCTGCCATTTTTCTCTCCAAAGGGATTCATGGCAAGAGAATGAGAAAAAAAGTTTTGGATGAGCAGGATGTGTAACGGACATGATACATAAAAGTGCTGGGAGGAACATGGTGAGGAAGAATCCTTGTTTTCTTCCTGAATTATTCCCCCGATCTTAGGAAATGACCTTTCTAAATGGGGGTTCTTTTTGGTAAATGCTGCCAGAGTAATCTAAGCAGTTTCATTAGAGCTGTGCTTTGAAGAATAATGAGCAAAACTTGTAGAGAGCAAGGCATCGGAAGTTATGTTATTTAAAAGCAGATAGAATGAAAATTATGCCCATCTTCTGAAAAAAACACCAAAAAACAAAACTTGGGAAGATACTATCTGCAGAAATTAACTGAGGAGTAGAGATGCATTTAAAATAGAATGCTGCAGAAATGCTGCATTTAAAATAGATCTTGGCTCAAACGTACCTACACAAAACCTCATTTTGGGTTAGTTGTTGCTCCGTGACATTTTCAACACTTTACTGGCAGTAATGTCCAAGTATGCCTTCCTGGGTGAAGCCAGGATATTGGTTTGGATATTGGTTTAAGACAATTTTAAGAAGACACTCTAAAATGAGTTACTTCCTCTTTAGTTTTACCCAATCCCTTTCCACCAATAAGGAGAAATGAACACGAGGAAATATAACTGGAAAAACTTTACTAAAAAAACTGGAACAGCAACAGGAAAGAATAACTGCAATAGTCACTAGTTCCAAAATTGCTGAAATCTCATGGACTCACAGGGAACAAAGAGAAACTCAAAATGGTTGAGTGACCCCTTCTCCAAGATGGCTCCCTTCGCGGGTAACTGCGGGGAGGGAGACGAAGGGAAAATGGTGGCAGCGCCACCTCGCCTCATCCCCCCCTTTATCTCTCTGGCTGCAGCAGCTCCATCAGTGAATGTGGCTGGCACACTCTGGCAGCTGGTACTCAGTCAAGGGCTAGAACTCGTGAAGGAACCTCACCTTCCTCTCGGCAGAAGATGGCAAGGCAGCCGGCTGGGGTGACTCAGACTCTATGCCTTCTCACTTCGGCGTGGAGTTGCTCGTGGGCTGGGGTGCCTGCATGGAGCGGGGCTGCTATGCCCCTGTCGGCGTGATGCTGTGGTTGCAGACAGGCACTCACAGAATTTGCCGTGAGGCAGTCCATGACTGCAAAATGCACCCTCTCAGAAAAAAAACCAATGCCCCGAGCAACCCCCTCAGAAAAGAAACGAAACAAAACAAAACAAAACCGAGAAGGGGAGCCTCTGCCTTGAGCTACAAGGCCAGAGAGAGCTCTGCTTGGGCAAATCTGACTTTTAAAAAAGCCTGGGGCAAACCCCCCACACTCTGCCCAACAGTTCCACAGTTCTGTTTTCCGGCCACAGAGTCTTAGTAAAAATTTTGGGTACAGGTATATATGGAATACAATAACAGTTTGGGTTACACAGGACACTTTGTTAATGGTGATCAATGTGCATTTGCCTGCCTATTGTGTTTCTCAGCATTATGCTAAAGTCAAAAGCCACTCCAGCTGCAGTCTCCCTCTATCCTTGCCCCCCTCTTGCCCACCAAAAATTCAACTCAGACAGAATGGCACTGTAACAGTGGTAAAGAAGCAGATACATTTCAATTAATTTGTCATGAAAGCCTGTGCCATAATTGAAGGACATAGCTTTACTGTGGATGCAGTCCTTTTTTAGAAAGCCTTTGCACCGCTTGAGTCAGAATTTTTGGGGAGTGTTATAGGGGAAATTATATGGCTGAAATTGTGCCTTTCCAGGTATTGATATGTCTTTGTAGGAAATGTTTTCAAGAAAACCTATTTTTCTCCAACTTTATCTGTACTCTATACACTTTCTCGATCTATACTCAGCTAAAATGATGGAAAGTGTTGATGTTGATGAAAGTACAATCAGGTACCTCATGCTTTTCTTGGGCCTTCCACTTGAAGGGCTGAGTACATTAAAATTAGTACTTCTATCACAGAAGCTAAAAAATTGAAGACACTAAAAACAAATTGCAGCCTTCAACCACTGAATTTTTAAATACTGGGCATTTAAAACTTATTCTACTGGGGGAAAAATTAATATTACTAAGAAATTTTTATTAAAATTAAGTATCATTTATTTTGTGAGTATAAAATGTAGTATGAACATATAAATTAGCTATTCCTTAAAAACAGCATTCCTCAAAGTGTGTTTCCTTTGGAGTTAGAAGAATTATAGGAGAGAACTGAAATACAGTTTGAACAGCCCTTGTTTTTCCTGAACATCATTAGTAGACTTCAGATTGACAGTATGTGCAACTTTGTGAAATATATACTGCTTACCTCATTCTTTTCTCTTTGTCATTTTGTATATGCACAAAATAGTGTAGTATTTGTACCTTTGGATCATAATACATGTTTCAGGGTTATGATGTTTAACTTTGGGCAACCAGGGGCATTTTTAACTGAAAAATCAACATGTAAATTTTCCAAGTTTGGATAATTTGATTTCATTGAAGTAGGCAATAGTGAAATAACAGGTAATTTACATTTCAAAACAAAAGGTTTATTTTTGCCGTCAGGCCTAAGGATTTTTTTCTCTTGAGGTATTTCTTTTGAGAACTTCAATAGGAAGCTGAGTCATAATGACATATACCGACTTGCAGCCTGGTGTAAAACCCAGAAAGGGCTGACACACAACACTTTTTGTTGTTCACTAGTTCATACTGCAGCTGCTGGTTTAAATCAGTGGATTGAAATAGTTTAATAATAAGTGCTTTTATAAAACACAATGCACAACATGTTTTAGTGAAATGTAGTTTCTGATGAAATTCAGTAGTAGTAGGTTGCTGTTCAATAATTCAGTAAGTATTCCTTACAAAGGAAGCAATTTTACATCAATTTGTGTGTGGTGACATCATCCAACTCATCAGACGGAATTTAGAGACATTTTAGATTAAGCATATGATTTTCAGGACAAAATACTGTGTTAAAAAGAATCCTGTTGAGAATGAAAATTACTTAATTATTTTTACTTAGCTGGTGTATCTGTAGAGATTGGTAATGTATTACATGCTGATTTTAAAACATTATTTTAAAATTATCCCTGGACTTTTGTCATTCAAAAATCATATTCCTTATAAACTATTATGAGCCTCTTAGAAAAAAGTCACTCTTTTTGTCAAACTACAGTATTTGTTTGCTAGAAATTTCATTAAACAAGAGATGGTCTCAAATACCTATGTAATGGAAAACTGGAAATATAAAATAAATGTGGTTAAGAAAGCCTAGAAGAAGATAGGAACTAATCTTGTATTGAAGATAGCTTTGTTCCTCTTAGTTTGTACTTTGCTTTAGAAGTACAAGTTGCAGTTGTAGTACATCTCTGAATTTTTTCTTTATTGGTCCTATGGTCAAACAGTTCTGTTGTTACTACAGAAATAGAATATCATGAAGTATTAAACTATCATATTGGTACAACTTCATTACTTGTTTCTTTTCTGTTGCATGATTACTTGACTTGGTAATAGTGGGTACTATTTCCTGAAAAGAAAAAAAAACCAAATGCAAAAAACCCTAAAAACCCAAACAACCCAAAAGCTTGGGGAGAGCAGAAACAAGTAATGTTTTTGCACCTGGAAGATTAATGGTTTTTAGAGAGACTCTTCAGTCTCTGCAAAAATTCTCCATATATGCTTTAGTAACAAGAACAAAAAAACCTGCACTATTCTAGTAGTACTTGGGATTTATGTTTTGTGGACTGAATGTTGGTCTTCTTGAAATCAGAAAGAGACCATGTCATTTACTTGAAATCAGAACTTGTTCCTGCTATCAAGAAATGCATGTAAACATTTATTAGATGAATCCTTCCTAACAGCACTTGATAGTAACAGCAAAATAGAAACTTGTTTCTTGTTTTGCTGAAGATAAAACAAGATTAGAGTTTCTGTGATTGAGTTACATTTCAGAGAAGGAAATTGAACTTCACTGTCAACTTTCTTGTTGCAAATTAACATCTGGATGCTCTAGGAATTTGATGTTGGATGAGAGACCTTCCCTGTTTGAAAGAAAAAACCCAACATACTAACAAAGTCTACAGATGCAATTGTCAAACTTCTACATATAGCCTATATAATTTTTCACTAACAGTATAGATTTAGCCCTGTGAAATTGCTACAGAGATGTCAAGTACAGGGGGAAAAAAAATAGCAAAGCAGTCCAACTAGTACTTTTGCTATGCATGTAACCTGCACAGCATTCATGGAGTAATGAGGGCAGGGTAAGGCTTTTAAATAAGTTCACCATGAAAAAGTCTGGCTTTTAAACTCAGGAATCCGACAATTTTTATATCACCCACTCTGCTGGTTAATTTTAATGCCAGCAGTCAGAAAGGATATATTTCGAAGTTCAACTGCTATTAATATTGCATATGCAACAGTGTGCATTAAATGGCTTCTACAGCAAATAAATGGAAAAAACCAGCACCATGCACTCTGAATTTTCAGGCTGCTGTCATACAGAAGAGTAGCTCAGACCTATTTTTTCAGGGTTTTGGCATTAATTAGGAGGTTTTTTTGGTTTTGGACTTGGTGTATGGCTAACAATCTTTGATGTTAGCAAATTAACTTTGGTTTTACTATGTGCAGTGGATGTAATTGGCTATTTTTTTCTAATGAGTGTGATAATTCCTTATGAATTTAAAATCATGAGGTAAGTGTTCTTGCCATGGAAATGAAGGAATGACAAAATATGTGTAATTTCTTCCCTCTTTTTTACATTCTAATGTCATAGCATAGCTATTTCATATCTCTTTCTTTCCAAACGAAAGTCAGGTCTGTAGTTAAATCTGGCTTGAAAAAAACGTTAAGGAAAATGTATTTGTATATTCTCGAGTAACATGCCCTTAGATCAATGAGTTATATTTGTTCAGTAGAACTATATAGTTACTATTTAAAGGACTATATGAACCAGACTGCCTTGCTGCTTTCCATTTCACTGCAGACTTACATGATACTGTACAATACCAAACGTGTTAAAGGTAAACCTACTTGGTCACAAAGATACCCAGCTGATAACTGGGCAAGGGTTTGACTATAAAATTGAAGTCAAATTGAGGTTAAAAATTCAGGTTAAAAATTCATGGCAAAGAAAAATATTTGATTGTTTCAACTTTCTTTTTCAATAGAATACGCAGCATAGCAGAATACTGTATTATTTTTATTTGGTATCTTAAAAGGGTGTGCCTGAATCTATTGCAACCTCCTATATTATTGACTAAAAAGAAATTGATTTGTTTTCTCCTCTTCAGAAATTGCATTTGCATTTTAGAAAAAAAATTCTTTCTACCAATTGAAATTAATAGTCATCTTTTTCAAAATAGTGTGGGTGGCTTTTCTGTGCTGATCAAAATATTAAAGTGTATCTAGCATGAGTAGACTAATTTGAATGCCTAGTGAATTAGGAAATATAAAACAATTAAAGCTAGCATAGATTGTTTCTCTAGCTTTAAAATGCTCACATTTCTTTTTCTAAATAATCTGTTGGATATAAACATATTGGATGACTGTTCTAAAAGAATTGTACTATATGGATTATCAGGAACACTATCAAATAAACAGTAAACCCGATTTTACTGCTTTTCATGCTCCTATGAAACTTCTATTCTTGTACCTTTAGAAAACAGGACTGTTGCTGAAGAAGGTAGAAGTGATACAAGTTTGGAGTGTACTGTCGTGGGTCTAGCTGGAAATATGCCAGACACACCACAAGATATAATTTCATAGGGGAATTAGCATTTAATTTCATGAGGAGAAATATGGATACTGAGGAGAACGGAAAAAACCACACGGCAAAAACAGGCTCCAAGCTTAAAATAGTAAAAAGATTTTATTTACTTTAATACCTTCCCACTTCCCAACAACCATGCAAAGGGAAAATAACACAGGATTTGGTCAGTATATTATTTTAAGAGTCTTTCTTAATACTTATAGAAAAGGGTTTTCTTCTGCTGTAGGTTATAAACAGCGGCAGCAACCCCCCACCTGGAACCCGTCTGTGCTGTGGAAAAAAAGCCACTTCTCTCCCACTAAACCCTCGCAGTCTGTGGGTCACATGAAAGTCCATGGGGTTAACCTTTTTTAAGGAAGAGCAATCCCAGTCTGGAAGTAAAAAAAGTCCTCTTCTTCAATCTCTAAAAGCTTCTCAGCACCTACACACTCTGGCGTGAATACTCTTTTTCACGGCTGTAAAACAGATTCTCCGTCCCCCCAGCGCTCCGTCAAAATGAATTATACAGAAGTAGTCTGTTACATTTATGGCTCACTAAGGCTTGCAGGAGAAAACCTCAGTTTCAGGATTTGATGTATGTATTCTTTCTGACTGACCTTGGCGCCGCCATCTTAGCTCCTTCCTCATATCAGCCGCCATGTTTGCTTTCTCCATGCGACCGTACCTTCTCATTCTCTCTGACGTGGAAGAACAATTAATATATGAAGATTATGCCTGGAGGATTGGTCTTAAGGAGTCCTTGCCATGTCTCTCATGGAGCATGGTCTCGGATGCGCTGATCACCGGTGGTGTGATTATTTTCCTGCCCTAATTAGCATAAGCCACAGTGGCAGCAGGGGAAAACCCCGTGCCATGACTCGCCACAGGCTGGCAGTGGTTCACAGCGGTTTTATAGCGGCCAGCGCAGAGTGTCCTTTCTCGGCAGCCATGGCTTTTTTGGCAGCCGCTCACCGGGGGCCAGGGGGCCAGGAGCGGCTGCAGCTCGGGCCGAAGCCCGAAGCACCGCCACCCCTGTGGCAGGCAAGCTTAAAATGGATGCCCTTCCGGCTTTTTCTTGCTCCAAATATGTAAATTCACAGAGGCACAGACAGCTATCCATTGGTCTAATGACCTGTCCATCAACCCTAAGCTTTCAGCCAACCAGAAGAAAGACGAACAAATCCGTTTTTTTCTCTGTTCTTAAAAACCCAATTTTCATAACTTGCTAAACCATAACATGTACAGAACTGTGGAGGCTGTGGAGTATTGTAGATTGTTACTGTGAAAGTGTGCATTGCTGGAGATCCCAAGAGATCCAAGTTAGGCTGGAGACTCCCCTAGTTCACTGTTACAGGAACTGATTAAGTGTATTTTGTTATACACTCCCTCTCTTCTAAGAAATTTGTTTCAAATATTTTTAATGGACTAAAAATTTTTATTTTGATTTTCATAGGTTAACCACTAGTTAAACAGAATCTTAGTCAACTCCATTGAACAGCTCATAATATACATAAACACAAGTGCAGTCAGGAGCAGCGTTCTATGTAGACAAACATGTAAAAAACACAGATAAAGGCAACTGGCAGATTGGATGGTTTTGAAAAGACAATTCATAGAATCATTAAACAAAGTGACTAATCATATAATGGCAATTAGAAGTTTTATTTCTTTTCTTTGGCTTAGCTTTGAACAGTCAATTTGGAATTTAGCAGAGGGTAAGAGGACAGTTTTTGTAGAAACTATGGAATGAATTAACATCCTTCTGTTCTTTTATTGTCAAAGATGTCTTGTAAACCATAATTCCAGAATCAAAGTGTGTTACAAGCTATTTGTACGGTCATTAGGTGATATGTTGTATCTTGATATGTTGTAGTCGAGATCAATTTAATTAGAACGTTTTTCTAAAAGTATTTTGATGCGGACTTTGAATTTTGTTTGATTTTTCTTCTCTTCATGTTATTGTATAGAAATGCTATGTGATGTGCGGTAGGATGTGATGTAGTTGTCCTCATGTGGTAGGATGACTTGCAGTGACTGGAGTGCTGCAGTGGATGGCTACAGTCTCTTGAAACAAGCAAGGAAAGAGAGAGTGGGGTGACTCTGTACATTAGGGAGTGATTTGACTGTATAGAGCTCAAGGATATTGATAAAGTTGAGTCTCTGTAAGAATCGGGGGGAATGCCAGCAAGGCAGATATCCTGATTAAGAGTTTGTTACAGACTATCCAACCAGGATGAAGAGGCAGATGAACTATTCTGTAAGCAGCTGGCTGATGTTTCATGATTGCTAGCCATTTTCTTGTGGGAGACTTTAACTTGCTGGATGTCTGCTGGAAATGCAACACATCAAAGAGAAGGCAATCTAGGAGGTTCCTGCAGTCTGTGGGAGAGAAATTCCTGACATAGCTGGTAAGTGAGCCTGCAGGGGTGTTGCCACTCTGGACCTGCAGTTTACAAGAAGAGAAGGGTGGGAGATGTGGTGGTTGGAGGCTATCTTGGGCACAGTGACCGTGAAATGATAGTTTTTGTTTCTTGGTGAGGTAAGGAAGGGGGTCAACAAAACATCTATCTTGGAGTTCCTGAGGGTGGACTTATTCAGGACACTGGTTTGGGGACCCCGTTTTGGAAGCAGTCCTTAATAGCAAAGAGGTCCAGAAAGGCTGGACATACTTTAAAAAAGAAATCTTAAAGGTGCAGGAGCAGTTCATCCCCATGTGCTGAAAGATGAGCCAGCAGGGAAGAAGACTGGCCTGGCTGAACAGGGAGCTTTTGCAGGAACTCAGGGGAAAAAAAAAAGAGGCTTATGACTCAGGAAGAGTACAAGGATGTCGTTTAGTCATGTAGAAAGAAAATTAGAAAGTTGAAAGCTCAACTAGAACTCAATCTGGCTGCTGCTGTATGAGATAATAAAAAGTGCTTTTATAAATACATTAGCATGAAAAGGAGGGCCATGGAAAATCTCCATTCTTTATTGGATGTGGGGGGGAGTATTGTGACCAAGGATGAGGAAGAGGTTGAGGTATTTAATGCCTCCTTTGCTTCAGTCTTTAAAAGAAAGACCAGTATCTGCAGGGCAACCAGCCCTCTGAGCTGGTAGACAGGGCCAGGGAGCAGAATAGACCCCCTGTAATCTGCCAAGTTGGGTGGGAGTGCTGATTTGCTAGAGGGTAAGAAAGATCTGCCAAAGGATGAGGACAGGACAGATAGATAAACAGACAGACAGACAGACAGATAGACTGAGGCCAGTGGCGGGAAGTTCAACAAGGCCAAGTGGCGGGTCCTACATTTTGGCCACAACTCCCTGCAGTGCTATAGGCTGGGGGAAGAGTGGGAAAGCAGCCCAGAGGAAAAAGACCTGGAGATACTGGTCTATAGCTGACTGAACATAAGCCAGCGTGTGCCCAGCGGCCAAGAAGGTCAATGGCATCCAGACTTGTATTAAGAATAGTGTGGCCAGAAGGACCAGAGCAGTGATTGTCCCTCTGTATTCAGCACTGGCGAGGCCACACCTTGAGTCCCGTGTTCAGTTCTGGGCCCCTCACTGCAAGACAGACATTGAAGTAATGGAGCGAGTCCAGAGAAGGGCAATGAAGCTGGCAAAGAGTCTAGAGGATAAGTCCCATGAGGAATAGCTGAGGGAGCTGGGGTTGTTTAATGTGGAGAAAAGGAGGCTCAGGAGTGACCTTATTGTGCTCTGCAACTCCTTGAAAGGAGATTATAGCAAGATGGGTCTCAGCCTCTTCTCACAGGCAATTAGCAACAAGATGAGGACATAGCCTCAAGCTGTGCCAGGGGAGGTTCAAGTTAGATGTCAGGAGGAATTTCTTCACAGAAAGGTTTGTTAAGCATGGTAATGGACTGCCCAGTGAGGTGATGGATTCACCATCCCTGGATGTGTTCAAGAAACAGCTAGATGTGGCACTTAGTGCCATGGTCTAGTTGACGAGGGGGTGTTTGGTCAAAGGTTGAACTCTACCTCAGACATCTTTTCCAGCCTAATTGATTCTGTGATTCTGTGCATGTGTAGTTTCTCTAGACTACTAGAAATATAACTAATAAAAGATATAAAAGAAGCAAAGTGCAAAATACATTCCTTATGCTTAATAAGACACGTTTGCATTAAGGATCTAAAGGAGTAGTTACAATATTATCTGAGAATCAGAAATTAGTAAGACTTAGTGTGTGTTTTATTTAAATCTAGTTAAGACTTTAAGATCAAGATTTTATTAAGTTCTATCTAGAAAAGCTCTATGTAGATCCATTCTCACAGGAATATGCATTGAAATTTGTCCTATAGCTTTACCATAAACATCTGCCAGTTTCAAGAGCTGTAGCATCTTTTGTCGACCCTGTTCTGCGCTGCCTCTCATGTTTCTAGTATTATTTACTGTAAGTACTGGTAGGTCACATAAATGTTACATGAAGATTGCAAATTAATATGACAACATATCACAGCATGTAATACTGATTTTCTAGTAAAACTGTTCACCAGAGCCAGGGTGAACAAATCTTCAGAACATTAACATGTATTTATAATTGTGCAATTTAATACAGAACATAATGATTTCTATCTGTGTGCACAAAGATAAACTAATCCTCAGGTTTAAAGTCATTTACACACTGTATTTGGTATTGACTAAGCAGCTACATTGCCTTCAGCATCGAACAGAAGCAACTTGCTAGACTTAATCTCAGACAATTTTAGTTTAACAAATTTTGATTTTTAAGCAATTATCAAGATTGTAGACTTTGAAGGATACCATGAAAGTAGGCCTGACTTCGAAATTTAATTTAGACTTTAATTTAATTTAATATGGTAGACCCATATTTATGAAAACAAATTACTTGGGAAGATACTTCCTTTCCTCTCCCCCATACTGGAGAGTCCATTTCATAGTGGACTCTTAGTTTTCAAGCCTGTGTGTCAGAGGCAGTAGAAATAATTTTTATAATTTCTAGGAATGTGTTATGCTAAATGTATATATATGTAGAAGAAAAAGAATTAAGTATATGCAAATACTTGTAGAGAATTCATGGAGTGTACTTAAAAATTGAAAAGAGAAAATACAAAGACTACATAAAGATTTGAAGTTCTCTTTGTTATGTTGGATGTTTGGCTATTTTTGTCCTACCTCACTTCTCATAAATGAAAATGTTGCTTTTTCTGTTCCACAGTGGATTTGCCTGTTGCTTTTAATAATTACTTCTTAGGGAGGGTTATTCTGCTTTGGAATAAAGATCTGTCTTTAATTTTGGCTATGAAAGTGACCATATTAAAACACTTCAGTTGAGAATTAAAAAAAAATATTGTTTGAACTATTTGAACTGCTGATAACTGTACTGATTATCTTCCCCGTAAGGTTTTGTTAATTATCTTATCTATAATGAGAGCAGAGGGATTGACCTGAAAGTGAGGAATGTTTGTGCGGAAGTTTTGTATATGTTAGAAAGCATTTTTATTATTCATATATTAACAAGAATATTAACTTTCAATGGCTACTTGGTGTTTTTTCATAAGTTGATTGTGCAGATTATGGTTGCCGTGATGTAGAAATGTATTAGTGCTGCTTTCATTCATTGCAAAAACAGGTCAGTTCCATTTCTTTCCATTTCAAGGTAGTAGAACAGATTGACTCTTGCAAATAACATGCATCACATTGCTCTAGTTCTATTTTTTTTATACAGTCAACCAGTTTTGGAGGACGGAGGGCAAGAAAAAAGGCTCGATTATTAAATGAACTGTTTTCACATATGTGCTATTAAGGTAATAGAAGTTTAAATGGGGATTATGGCTTGGCACAAGAGAGACATGATGTAGATAGATGGCTTTTTCCTTTCTGCTTGGTGTTCAGTCATTTGATTGAATGCCTTGATTCTCGCAAATCTGTGGTACAAAAACTCCAAAGACTCGCGTCCTTTGAAGCAGGTATTCATTTATATGCCACCGGTTCCATGGGTGATTACTCCTCCTATCATGCACACCAGGCTGGGTTATTTCCTCATTCTTACGTTGCGATCTTATACATACTAATAAAGGGAGGGGGCTTACTCTAATACAAAGGGGTGGCTAAGCTAATGAGTTCCCGGAAATAGGTTGTGCAATCTTGCGCAGCCGCAGTTCTATCTGGTGGTCGTGGGAGGAAGGCTCCTTGTCTTCCTTGGGGGTCGTTGGAGGAAGGCTGCAGGTCTTCCTCAGGGCTGAACTCTTCACCTTCTGCCACAGGGCATGCGCCCTGACTCCGTCTGCTGTGTCAGCAGTTTCCAACCAGGTTTCTCCCAACTATCTTCTCTTAATCTCCTCTGCTGGGTGCATCCTGTTATCCTGTTCTTTGTCCTTCTTTGGCTCAGTTTGTGAGTAAACATCTCGGCTATTGGTTAACTCATATTTATTAATTTTGCTGATTTCTGCAGGTGCATAACTTTAGTCTCTCTCAGTCTTGCAGTTTTTCACAGAAGTGTTTCCTCCCAAAACAAAACAAAACAAAAACAAAAAAAAGCCCAAACAAACAAAACAAACAAAAAACCCCACAAAAGACGAACAAACAACAACAACAAAACCAAAAAACCACAAAACTTGTTAGAAGATCATTCTCTGGTGGGTGAGGTTTTGATTGGTTTTTTTTGGTGGGGGAGATATTCTGTGGGGGGGGTTTTGTTGTTGTGTTTTGGGGTTTTTTGGTTGTTGAGTTTTTTTCTTTGGAGGATATTGTGATGTTTCTGGCTTTGGGGGGTTTCTTTGGAGAGAGCTTTTTTTTTGCTGTGTAGTGGGAAGGTTCGCTGTTCTGGAGCATTTTTGTTGGTAGAGGAATTCTTACTTAATGAATGGCTAACAAATATAATGATCCCTGAAAACTGAATTTTTTCTTTCTTCCTTCTCTTCATAGGTATTAATACAAGTGGTTTCTGGAAGTAATGCAGTTCTGTGAAAGTATGTTTGTGAGTTAGTATAAGACAGAATATATTTTGGGGTTTCACTGAAAGTTTAAGCAACTTGACTCTTTGAACTGTTGAAATTATGCAAGAAAAAAACATCCAGGTGTACTTGGGTTGTTCTGGTACTTTGGAAGGACTGAAAGTGTTCAGCAGTACCTCTGCTAGGATTCTCTGGTGGCATCTGCTGTTTCTTTAGCTTTCTATGTATCATTTAATCTTGTTTGTCTTCACATTAGGTTTAATCTTACTGTAAAAGTACTCTATTAATGTAAAATGTGCTTAAGCCTTCAAATTCATGTGTAAGAAACAACAGAAAGCAAGCCAGCTGGTTTTGCTTTCACCTGTTTCATTCCATATTATTTTCTGTACCTCCTCTCAGAAAACCACCCTGAACAGAATTACATAAAGGACTGAAGGCATTTTAATCTCGTGAGAGAATAATACAGTAGAGGAAAAACATCAAATAGTACACAAAACAAGAATTCAAATAATAAATTGGGATTTATTCCAAATTCTGCATTTTTTTCTATGATCTTATGTAACTTTTTATTTACTTCTTCTCTCTTTTCTTCTGTTCTTTAGAGTATGTTTATGAAAAATGCTTGAGGGTTAACTAGCCAAAATGCTTCACACAGGAGAGGACATCTCTGTTATAGTGGTAAAATGGGAGCTTAGCAGGCCAGTTGAAAATTGAGTTATAAAAGTATCTAAAACATAGCAAGTTAATTGCAGGACTAGAAACAAGCTGCTTTTCGGTTTGAGGTTAATCTGAAATCTTCGTATTCTCCTGCAAGAAAATAGTAGTTTCTGATTCAGAATCCATTCCCCGTACTTTTAGAATACATTTGGATTGAAGTAAAATTGAGAACTTAATGCAGTTGCGCAGAATGTTCAGTCACCCTCTTCAAACAGAATGAAGTAAGAAAGCACTATCACCCACCTCGCATAAAGCTCAGCAAGCAGTTTGTTCTAAAAATGAGGCCTATAATATTTTTCATACGAATGCCTTTGAAAGACCTTCATAAAAATAGTGTTTTGAGTAGGTGAAATTATTGCTTTATATTGCTATATTGAGTCCTAAAATTTAGACCTTATTTTATAGTCAACAAACTTTAAAAATTCAGTTTTGGAACACAAAGTGATCTTGCTTAAATATGAAAAGTGAAGTTTTACCTTTTTTCATAATTAATGTTAGTAAGGAATTAATTTTTTTATACTTTCCCTAATGAAGCACTAAAAGCCATGGAAGAATATTTTTACATTGTATATGTATATTCTTTGTATATGTGTTTATGAAAACATCCAACCTCCAAAAACTCTACACAAAGCCTCCAAAACATCTACCCACAACAGCTGGTGCAATGCTTTTTATGTTAATAGAAATACATGACAAATCCCAGTTTAAAACCTGAAAGATCTTAAATGTTCTATGTTTAAAAATTGACTGATTGAGTACACATTTGATTTTGGAAACCACTGAAGTGTGTTGAGTCCTTCCCAAAAATGTCATAGTTGGTGTGCATTTGCAGGGATTTATATTGGCACCATCCTGAACCAGTGAACGTGGTCAAGAGAGAAAGGCAGAATGAGTAGACATGAAGATCACCAATACAGGCAGCAGCAGAAGAGTAAAAACTAGGTCTTGAATCTCATGATGAATCATGCATTACTTTGAGCAGTAAAAAGCTATTTCCAAGTATTTCTGCTTCTGGACAAAACACGTCAGGTTTCCAGTGTTGATTTGTGAAACTACACTGCGAAGCAGTTAGAAATATTTAAAATATGGCTCAGTCCTGATGTCAAAATTCATGGATATCACCAAACCAACCCACGAAATATGCACATTGCAAGCTTTCTTCCAAAGTTCTACCATCTGAAAGATATGTAAGTAGTTTATATGTTGTATGAATAATGTATCCCCCCAATACTAGAAAAATTACTAAGCGTAACAAAACCTGTTTATCAAAACCGGCTGCAGTAAAATAGAAGTAATTTCTTGCACCGCTGATACTGTTGACGGAGCAGACTGCTTTCAAAACTCTGCTTGAATTCAGTAAATTCTGTATTACAGCATCAAGCAAGTATGTTGGACAATATAAGAATAAGATTTATGTGGCAACATTTGACAATGAGTCTTTATGAAGTACAAAAATAAAAAGTGTAAAAGTTATGACATTGACAGTTTCAGGGAGAAGAAAGTAATCAACTCTAAAATCAATAATGAAATGGATTTTTTTTCATTTATTAATGAGCACATTAGCCAGATGACGTTTAATGATTACATATGTGAAGGTATTGGTCAGAGAAATGCTAAATGAGAGACATTCACCTTGGATGTTTTGTTTGATTATGATTTCGAAAAGGGGAAAAAAGTGGTGTTTAAAATTCAGAGTGCACTTGAGATTCTTGACAAAAGAAATCAGCAAATGAATCTAAAAGTACTTAGTAAGATTGAAAATGTTGAGAATGCGTACTGTAGAACATAGTCATTTGCTGAATGTTTATACTTAGATAAGTGATTTAATGCAAAGTAAAAACAAAACCCCAACCCCCTCAAACCTCAAATCGTTTAATATGTTTTAATTATTGAATTCCTGCTTAGTGTCAAGTTGCATCCAGTAATCTCCATTTTATGAAACCTCAGTTATCACAGAACTTGTGATTAACTTGTTAGAATTGGAAGGGACCCATGGAGATCATCCAGTCCAACCCCCTTGCCCAGGTAGTCTCACCTAGCGTAGGTGACACAGGAATGCATCCAGGTGGGTTTTGAACGTTTTCAGGGAGGAGACTCCATGACCTCCCAGGGCAGCCTGTTCCAGTCCTCTGTCAAACCTCCACAAAAAGAAGTTCTTCCTCATGTTGGGGTGAAACTTAGGGTGTTTTAGTTCATGTCCGTTACTCCTCATCTTGTAACTGGGCACCACTGCAAAGAGTCTGGCACCATCCTCTTGACACCCGCCTTTGAGGTATTTATATGCATTAATGAGATTCCCTCTCGGTCTTCTCTAATTTGTACAGGCCCAGTTGCCACAGTCTCCTCATAAGAGAGATGCTCTAGACCCCTCATCATCTTTGTGGCTTCTGCTTGACCCTCTCCGATAGCTCCTTGTCTTTCTTGTACTGAGCAGCCCACAGTGCTCCAGATGCAGAAAGCTGGTTAGACATCTGATTTGTATCAATATGTAAAATCTCCTCTTTACCCTGATTGTTGCTCTTGGAGTAGAAATTTTGTACCTATAAACTTTATAAAATTATAGAGTGGGTAAATGTTAAGATTCACCTTTTACTTTCTGTAAGTAGTTGTGAATGAGTGAAAATAAGTTTGAAAGTTCATTTTGACAGGTTAATCACTGTGTATTTGTAAGGAACTAAAAAACCAATTTTATTGGAAGAACAGATTTGTTAATTATTTAATTTGATACATAGAATTGACTGTACATGCTCTGATCTAAGTACATACGGTCACTGGACCTGGAGCTTCTTGAAATGGACTTTGGCTCTTAAAAAGAAATAAAGCATGCTATGTGTTCTGGCAATGTAATTTTAAATTGATGTTTAGGCTTTAATGTGTAAAAAAAATTGCTGAAATGTGGAAATCACTCAGTTTGAGTGATATCCACCTATGGTAACTTTATTAGGATCACATATATATCTCTATATTTACCAAATGGGGTTGTGATTGTATGTACATGTACTGGTTTCCAGCTCTCTGTCTACAGTTCATTTTACTGGTAAATTATATTTCTTGGCCCATAAGGAGAGTCTTCAACGTGTTATCAAGTTTTCTGGCAATAGAAAGTTGCAACTGAGAAGGATGTACTGATGGAAGAAAACATCAGAAAAATAACATGAGGTCC
This sequence comes from Ptilonorhynchus violaceus, assembly GCA_013397565.1. NCBI lineage: Eukaryota > Metazoa > Chordata > Aves > Passeriformes > Ptilonorhynchidae > Ptilonorhynchus > Ptilonorhynchus violaceus. The sequence continues at coordinate 124,976 of VZRJ01010923.1, read as the reverse complement.
TGCCTACTTGTGGAATTTCTTGTGCTCAAGGTTTTGCTTCCTGTGTGAGGGTGGGTTAGTGAACAGTGAAGATTTCTAAGTAAATGATGTGCAAATGCTTGCCTGGCAAGCCACTCTGTCCCTGCTTTGGGGACCAAGGCCTTCAGACTGTGTGACTCTGCAGAGCTAAATACCAACACTCAAAATATGCAGGAATGGCAGATCTTTTTAGAATTATTTTAGATCTGTACAGTAGCTGCACAGGTTTTATCTTTGCCTACCAATGTGAGTAGACCTTTAAACTAACTTGAGCAAAACTTGTCAGAAGAGAACTGGGTATCAATGGCCTGCCACATGATTGAACAAGAAAAGCCCTATTCTGATTATTTCTGGAGGGAGGTGGAGCAGTAGAAATATCTTGTAACTTTGTATCACATCCATAGTTAGATGGTGCAGCTGTAAGCAAATGTGTTATTACAAGCACAGAAAAGAAAACCCAGCCTACTTGTCCACTTAGCACATCTCAAATGCTTTTTCTGGTCTTCCTTCTGATAGAGTCTCCTAGGGGTTACAGGAATTGTACACTGTGTTTTAATAAGTAAAATTGCATCCTGGTGCCAACAATGCTACATAGAGAAGTGACAGTGCTTTGCATCCAAATGACTCTAGCACAAGAAAGTGAATATCCCTGAAATGGTCAAGGAAACAGTGGAGGAATTGACACAGTCTGCCTATTCAATGCTTCTCTGTAGGAAAGAATGAATAATGCTAGTATTTGGCATAATCAAGTAGGTTCCTAAATGGTGTGCTAATTAGGAAAGCGGACAAAACAAGAACTGTAGAAGCAAAATGTAAATTTAAACAAAAACACCAGTTATATGAGTTGATATTAATGTGGTGGTTTTTTTCTTTAAAGAAGTCTTCACTGGGTTTGTATGCCATTTAGTTTTTTGAAACTTGCTATTCCTTGGCAGGCATTCTCCAAGGAAATGATAATCTGCTATTTCTTCAGTTGTAATGAGAAATCTGTGTGGTGAGATTAACAAATGTGAACCTGCAATTAAGTAAAAGAGAAAGAGATTTTTGTTGTAAAATAAAACAGGAAATAAAAAATGGTCTGACTACTTTCCTTTGCTCGTGTTTGCTCTTACTGATCTCAGTGGAATTGTCCTTATCTACAGGGATCTACATCTCTTTATCTAGTACCTGCAATTATAGACATGAAGTACCATGTGAAGAAGCATTAGAATAGGACTTTTAATATTTCTAGTACAGGTTGAATGAAGCAGAAAGAGTGGTGTCCCAAAATATGTTCTTTCACGTGGTGTGCAATAGGGCAATGCTCACACAGAGTCAAGGGATATGATTTATTTACAGTTCTGCACAGAAAGGGGTGCTGAATGGCAAATCCACAAACTCAGCACAAACAACTACCAAAACTTTTCTCGGTTTATACATTTTAATAAACAAAGGCATTAATGTTCATTCGGTACAAGTTACCTTGTTCTTTTATTGATTTATCTTCTCTCTTCTATTGGTTAATATTTCTCTCACTTCTCATGCTAATTAGTCTGCATGCTTCATCTTTCTCTTTTGAGTCGGTGGGTTTCCTGGGGCAGTGACAGTGATCTTTCCCTTCTGGAATTACCTTTTACCCAGCTGGAGCTGATTCAGCGCAGTCACTGAGTTGTCTTGTCTTTATTAGTTTCTTCCTAATCTTGGGTGTTCTCCCAAATGTCTTTATGGCCTGTAAATTCTGCATTCTTTGTATCCACTATCAGTGGTACATCATTCTTCCCAAGCTTTGTTAACCACTCCCTAGGTCTGAGATCATGGAAGCATGTCCAGCCCTATTCTGCCAACAGTAATTTTCCTTTCTTATACCTGGGGCTCACTTACAGCTTGGTAGCTGCTCTCTGTTCCATGGATTAAATCTCCCTTCTTGTTGATGAGGCTTGAAAAGTATACAAAGAACACCAAAATCCTTTCTTAAGAAAATTTTAGATGGTCCAAATTTTGCAACAAGAGGAATACCTTTACAAGTACAAATCACAGCTAAGAGAATGTAATGTAAAAACCTATTCATAATGTTTACACATCCCTTTTTCATTTTGTGTTTTAATCTTTGTAGGGGAATAGATTCATAGAACTGTGCAGTAGGTAGTGCTATAAATCAAACAAGGGCTAGGAAAGAACATTCTCAGAAATGCTGAAAATTTCAAAATCTGTTTGGAGATGACTCTAAAGCAGTTATCAGCACCTCCATTGCTCCTAGATTATATAGCCACTACCCATAAAAGCTCAAACCATCTCCTGTGCAAAAGGCACTTAGGTGGACCACAGAATCTCTTTCTGGGTAGACACTGAGACTTGTAAAGGCACAGTTTACCCCAATATAGAAATGTGTCCTCTGAAATATGAAGTTGGATGTGTAATATATAAATTACGGTTTTGTGCTAGTGTAGCGGATTTCTTAGAGTACTTTACGCTGGGAAAGCTACACTGAACAAGGACCTGTGCTGGTTTAGACACAATACCTAATTTCACCTGAATATCTTCTACTACAAAAACAATATAGTAATCTGGGCTTCCAAAAAGCTTGCCCAGATTGTCTTTATCCTTTCCCCTTATTTGTCTCAAATTTCCCATCTTATGTAAAATCTCAGGAACTATAACTATGGCTATCAGCTTTCCGGTAGATACACCTGCGCCACTGAGGTAATTTCTTGTATTTTGCTTGTGACTTCAGTGTAGTAGCCATATTGTTAGGTATTAGTACAGCACCATGGGAAACCTTGATCCTTGGCATACAGGATTTACATAAACAGAATTAGTAATATGTGGGGTAGAGAGAAAGAATAGCTGCACATGGAACTTGATAATTATGAACATTCCAGCTGCCTGACAATTCAGTTTCTTACTGACGGTTCTCAGTGTTTTTTCATGGTTGTGCTTTGCAAGGATTGGTTTTGTTGTTGGTTTGGAGTGGTTTGTTTTCTTTTTTAAACTAGCACTTAATTAAAAATGAAAGCACTTTTAATGTTTTTTTAAATTGCTATTATAATCAGATAATAGCCTCTACAGAAAAGTAATAGAAATGTTAGTTTATTAAAGCATTGTCACCTATAATTCTAGTATATAGGGGGATATAAAGCCTGAAAATTTAGGAATGTTATTCAATAAGTACAGTGCATGGGGTTTGGTGGCCAAGGTTACACATTAGTAGTCTTCCTGTGACAGGACCTCTCACCCCTGATACAGCCAAAAGCTTATCTACTTCCCCCATGGCTAAGTCAAGCTGGACTAGTTTGCCTTATGGTGAGTTCTGTTGGCTCAAAAACATCCTTAGCTAGCAATAAACATCCTCCTGGGAATGGATGAGATAAGCAAAAATTCGTGACTGACAAACACAACACTTTTACAATCTGTAAAAGACCACTGTAATTTTCATGAAATCAGAAATCTCTTACACACTCTCTGAGTGTGTAGAGAGTTCTCCTTGAAGTCGAGACATTGGCCTCGAGTTACTCTTCTAGAAGTTGAGTTCTGTACACTACTATCATTTGTTGGTAAGTTACATTGGTTTCCTAATCTATACTATTTCTTTGCTAGCTGTAATATAGGTACCTTTATTATGGTGCGCTGTCTTATATATGAACCTACTAGTAGTGTTTCTTTTGTTTCTCGTGTGTAGTAAGAAGTCTGTTTAAAGCCTTATGTCTGTTTTTCTTGTGTCTATTCAATAAATAATTCATTTTGTAATAGACCTGATTGGTCATATACAAAAACTTGTGAGCCAGAGTGGTTTTGCAGTGCTGGCTGCCTCCATAAAGCTGCTGCCTGCTGCCAGAAATCTGAGCAAAGGCAGAAGCCTGGTTTAAACTCTCTCTCTCCCATTCATAACACTTCCTCAGTGGAATTATTTTAGAAGACAATGGCCTTTCATATGCAAGGAAACTGTCATTTTTGTATGTGCTTTATGAAAGAGTTCTCATCTAGTGGAGCTGTCATTGTACCATCAGCTTTTAAAGGCTGGAGAAAGAAGATGATTGCTCATCCTAAACACAGTGGTGAAATATTTTTCCACTTATCAAAAATTTCATTCTAAAAAGGACACACCTTTTTTATCACACTTGGTCAGCTTATTTTACTAAATATAGTACTCCAGTTGATATCAAAATACCCAATTCCTATTCTTAGCTCTACTACAGACCTGCTATGTGACTTTGCACAAGTTACTGCATTTTCGTATGCCTCTCTGGGAGACTTGTAATGTGTGATTTATCTGTGAAATAGCATAGGGCAGAAGTAATTACTCTTCCTAGTATATGGAGTTGAGCCTTTCTTATAAAAGCCTCAATAGATATGTCAGTATTTCAGTCCTATGCGCATTACTATTACACAAATAAATAAAAACCCAATAGTAGTAATAATAATAATAATAATAATAATAATAATAATAATAATAATAATAATAATAATAGAATTTTGGATGGTAAAGTGGAAACCTGAGCTGTTAGTTTTTCCACAATAAATTATAATGGAGACTTTATCTTGCTTTAACTGTATGTATTGGAAATTGTTCTCTTTTCCTTTTTTATCTATAAACCTTGATTATAGGAAAAACAAAATCAGAAATGAATAGCTTTAATCTCTAAGGCTTGGAAATAAAAATACATTTATCAATGAGGCACCTTACTCCACAGAAGATTGTGCCACCTTTCTCCAATTAGATTTTGGTTATCTTTGCAAAACGATAAACTTTCCTTATCTTAAATCATAGACTAGACAAGACATATGTTTTCAGTGTACTTTTAGGGTTTTCTTCTTATATATGTCTTCAACATATATATTTCCTGAAAAATCTCTTGATATCTAGCAAGTGCTTCTTTTAAATACAAACTGGTTGGTCAGTAAGACTAATATAGTGGTCAGTAAGACTTATATTAGTGGGTACTAGTTAACTGTGATACTTCATTAGTAAAGTTGAATAGACTTTACGCAGCTTTTAAAATAATGTGACTTTGTTTATGGATTTGTCCTGATTAAGTTCCACCCCTATTTTTCTGGGATCTAAATGTTTGAGTACTACAGGTAATGCTGTCTCCCAAAATAGTAAAATAGCAGTCAGTAACAGTTATAAAAAATAGATGTAGTTCTGCAGGTGTACAATAATATAGACATATGCTGTAAACTCTTCTCAGACTCAAGGTCTGTTCTATTTATTCTAATGCATACTCTATAGTGCCTGCATCAAATTATTCATATCGAAATTCCTTAGAAAAAGTGATCAGTGAGTGACAGAAAGTTCTTGTGTATGCTGAGATGCTCTCTGATATGTAATGCCTCTCTTCTTTGAGTGTCATTAGTCAGCCTCTGCTTGAGGACACTGAGACTGCAAAGTCTTTGGTCACTTTGTTCTTGATGTTCTTCCATGAGAGCAGAGAGAAATAACATACAAAAACTATATACAACATGATGGTGAAGAGTCCAAGTCTGTGCTACCTGTCACTTTAGTGACTGAAAAGTTAAGCTGAATGTAGTTAAAGCAAAACCCATGCAATGTAGAGAAGATTTTTGTCTTTCATGAGCAAGATGATAATAGGTAGCTTCAAGAAACCCACATAAGTAGCTTATATTGCTGATTTGATGCAGTGTTGGTGAGATTATCCAAAACAGCAGTTGTTCACTAATGCAAATAAAAGTTTGCATTTGCATCCTGAAATATTGAAAACTTCAATAAAGTTTGGAAGTTAAGAGCAGTGCTCTGAGAAGCAGAGGTGAAGAATGAAAAGAGCAGATCAAGGTGAGAGCTCAGAATACAGATTTATTGAAGGGAGAATTTTTTTCCTTAAATTTCCATCAGAAGAATGACATATCTAGAATTATATCTATGTTATATATATAGATATGACATATAGGAGAATTGTCAGTTTTAGCATATGTAATACCAAGTTTGAAAAAAGCATCAACTCTGTTTTTGCATGAATGTTTATTAGTCTCTGAAATACATAATTTTCTAGGTGAAATCCAACAATATTTTAATCACTTCTGCGAATTGTGATGGTTTTTTGGATTTCTGTACATGCCAAGTGTGAAATGCAGCTTACAGAATAAGCAAATCAGAACTTGTGAACTCTTTGTAAATGCTGGATCTCTTCCAAACGTCCAATTTCTTTAATTTCAAGTTATGTTTGAGCACCTCTTACAGGAATGCCTTAGCATCCTCTATAAGCCATCTGTGATGCATGATACAATTTTTCTGTGGGTAGTACAAAATGGAGAAGAAGCTTTAGGAGATTTTCCAGGCATATTAGCATTTTCCAATGCCTACTGTTTTGTCCCTACTCCACTTGAAAGCTGGAATCACTGTCATCTCATGCAAGTTTGCAAAAAGCCCACAAAATCGTAGTAATTCCTCAGTGTCAGGTAGAGGTAATGTAGGAGAAAGGTTTCATCTGCAATTAATGTTTATCTTTTATTGATTCAGTTTACTTTGAAAGGAATGAAGGACTGATCTGGTTGGAAGATATTTTCATTAGTGAGCAGGGTTTTAAAGTCTTTTTCAATGCATAGCAATAATAATGAATAATTATTACAAGGTAGATCAGTTGACCAGGATAATAGTTGTAAGTATTTCTAAACCTGAAAACTAGGCAAGCAGCAGTTCATACCCCCTTGGTATTAAAGTTTTATGAAGCATGAACTCTCCAGTTTAACAAAATAATGTATTTAGAGTTTGTGAGTCATATCTTGAAAAGGTCTCTGGCCTTTCTTGAAAATCTGTAGTGCATTCTTAGCCACTGCCCCCTTTTTTTTTCCTTGCTTTAGGCAAACATGCGGTTGTTTTACATTTTGCAGATAACTTTTTTTGGACTATAGTGGGAGCACCTCATGTGGAATTAGGAGGTACTTTACCCCAAAAAAAATCTTTAACTATGGAACTTTAATAATTGGGAAGCATGCAAGCTTTCTGTATTGCCTACATATGTAGCCAAATAATCACCATGTATGAGATTACACTTGCCATTACTATAATAAAATACAGACAAAATGTAATTATTAAGTATAATCCATTTCAGATACAGATTCTTAACTAATTTTTAGTCTTAATTATACGATATTAGTATCCATATTAATCTCTACTCTTAGCCTTTGCTTTAGTTTTTCTTTCAGTCATTTGGAAGGAAAGTGAGGAGAGGAAGAGATTTTATTTTACAAAAACCTGGAGCACTTTTCATGTGCTCGAAACTGATTGACCTGGTTTTATCTGAGCTATTTTTTTTCTTTGGTGAAAGGATGCATTGATGTCTTGAGTGAAAGGACAGCTATTTTGATTGAAATTACTTAAGTAGGAGGAGTTCTGCTGTTTTGAGTCAGCAATTTTGTCAGCAGCCAGCACTTAATCTGATAGGAAATGCAGACACACATTTCCTTTTGTATGCCTTAGTGTAGTTGCTTATGAGCCATATCAAGGGACAATCTTGCTGCAATTTTATCCATACCCTGATCCTCTCTCTGTGTGACTGATTATACATAATCACTGGTGTTGGCATGAAAAAGGAGAGGGAGTCAGGTGGTAACAGTCTGTCTTAAACTTAATACAGGGAAAAAAGAAAGGAAAAGATGCTCCTGGATGCTGTCTTTCATTTGCTAAGTTAACCAATTTGACATTAAGGTCCATATATGGAGCTGGCAAACCAATTCCAAATATATTTCCAGTGCTGCATGCTGTGATGTATTTTATCTGGACTGAGAGGCAAAAACTTCCAAGAACTTTTTAGTATGTTGTAGCTACTGGGGTGTACTCACGTGTGGTATTACATGTCTCCCATCTGTACATGCTGCTTTGTTCACATGTTGGATCTCTGGGTACAGCAGTGTCATGACTGATGCTGGCAGAGCCTTGCAGTTACCTCTTTGCATCTGTGCACATGTGACTGGTCTGAAGATGGGTCTGTGCTGTTGGCTGCAGGTTGCATGCTGCTAGAACTAAACTTTGTGGTTGGGGTGATTGTGAGATGACAGGATTTTCCTGAACTGCTCTGGTGGCTCTGCTCAATTACAGTAAAGCATGTTGGTAGTCTGCAGTTTTTCTTTCCTGGGTTTTGGAGCTCCAGGGGAGAATTCCAAGTACAATCTCTAGACCTATGCTATTAATTGACTTGATAATTTTTCATATTGATAACTTTGAAAACAGAATGATATGGGCATTCAGCAATACCAAGAAACTTTGAAGACTAAATGAACTTGCAACTGAGTACACAAAAATTCTGCACTTTACACTAACTGAATACCACCATTTAGATTATAATGCTCAAATAATAAAGATTAATTTAGAGATAAGGTTTAATTTAGATAGTTTACAGCCAATTTTATTAAAGCTGCACAAAGTTTCTAAACTTAAATGGGTTTTTCTAAGATTTCTTACTAGCAGTCTGTCAACACATAAATATACGCAGATCCTCGGTAATGATATGGTCACATAACGAAAATACTAGTGAGGTATTTTATTTTTCTCATTTCAAACTGAAAACAACATTATTGAAACCCCTTCTAATTGTTCAAAAATCTGTAGATCTACAGTTAGTAGAACTGTGTGTCTACTGCACGCAGTACTGTAAAGATTCATTTTTCTCCACCATTATCTGCCAATTCAAATTGACAGGCTGTTACTTTATCTATGATAAATGCGCTATATGTAGTACAATGCAATAGCCTCTTAATTTGAGCATCTAGCATGGTGTCAGCCTAAATACCCTTCAGCTGATTTAATTAGTAAAGCTGCATGTTAACCACTTTGCTGTTAAACTTTCAGACTGTGTGAGGAAAAAAAGAATCCCTTCACAAAACAAAAAATTAGAATTAGGCCAGTGATAAAAGTAATTTACATGGCTGTTTTAGGAAATGTGTTAAACAGTTAATGAATTATTCAACTCTAGTTGTGTGTAACAGATTTATAGATTTTAATAAGCTTTCCTAATTTGACTTCCCATACTAAATTTTACTATTTCTTGCATATTTATTAATAGAAAAGGGTTCATTAGCAAAATATATTCATTGATATATTATCTCTTACAAATAATAGCACTGTTTTCCATGATATTTCCACATATTATTCCATACATATACATATATATATTGATGTATATATGTAAAATATATATACATAAGTTATTACTACCTCTGAGATGCAGAAAAAAACTTTCTATGGGCTAAGACTATTTAACTATTCAGCTCACTTCTGTGTTCAAAGTTCTCCTCTGGAAGCGTTTAATTTTCAGGAATCTGAGAGGGACTTGGGGGTGCTAGTGGATGAGAGACTGGACAAGACCCAGCAATGTGCACTGGCAGGCCAGAAAGCCAGTTGTATCCTGGGCTGCATCCAAAGCAGCATGGGCAGCAGGGCAAGAGAGGGGATTCTGCCCCTCTGCTCTGCTCTGGTGAGACCCCACCTTGAGTACTATATCCAACTCTGGGGTCCCCAGCACAGGTAGGATATTGACCCATTGGAGCGAGTTCATGGGAGGCCACCAAGTTGATCAGAGGGATGGAGCACCTTTCCTATGAGAAAAGGCTAAGAGAGTTAGGATTGTTCAGCCAGGAAAAGACAAGGCTTTGAGGTGACCATACTGCAGCCTTCCAGCATGTGAAGAGAACTTACATGAAAGATGGAGAGAGACTTTTTGCAAGAGCATGTACTGGCAGGACACCGGGGAAAGGATTCAAAACAAAAGAAAGCAGGTTCATGTTAGATATTGGGGGAAAAAAATTCTTTACTCTGAGGGTGGTGAGGCACCAGAAAAAGTTGCCAAGAGAAGTTGTGGATGCCCCATCCCTGGAAGTGTTCAAGCCCAGGTTGAATGGGGCTCCCTTGGTATAGGGCAACATGATCTAGTGAAAGGTGTCTCTGTCCATGGCAGGGGGGTTGAAGCTAGATGATCCCTAAGGTCCCTTCCAACCCAGGCCATTCTATGATTCTGTGAATATTGGAGCCAGTTGTAGGCGCTTTCTCTTGGTTGCTGCTTTTCTATCTTGAAGATACCAAGCCCTTCACATTGCTGCATTGAAGGATAAATTTCTGAGGGGACAGAAGTCCTTTCCTGGGTTGCTACTTCCCCAGCATATCAGAAGACCCATTTTCTCAAAATCTGCCTTAACATTCTCAATGAGATGCTCCGGGCTCTTACTGTAGTCAGTAACATGTATGGACTACAAAGTGTGTATTCATGAGACAGATTTATGTTCCTGCACACTATTCCATAGTGTTGCTGCTTTATTGTGCCCCAGGCAAATTCCCTGGCAGACTAGAAATGGTATTTGTCAGTTTATTGACTTTTTTCTCTTTATTACAATTTCTTTGCAATTTCCGCCATAGGTGGAGTTTTGTTGCTTTTTGGGGTGTTTTTGCTACCTATTGAGTGACATGAATCTCTCTTGACTGAAGTGCACAAAGGAAACACGTTGCTTTTCTGAGGACTTTTTCTTTTGCCTTTCAGGCACATGATATAAGTCAAATATTCATGTATGGTTCACATTAGAAAATTTCCATTTAAAATGTGAATTATTCATAATGTTGGAAAGGTTACTCATACTTTAAAGTAAACTGTACTTTTAAACTTCTATCAGTTTCAATAGAACTAAATTGATGAATGTGCATCCACTACTACCTCTAGGAAAAGATAAACTACAAAGTTCTTGTGTTGCATATAACTATATTTGTTGATGGAAAGATGAAATATCAAACTTCTTTTAATAATATAGTGTAGCTTTTCCACTTTGATGTTCCAGTTTAAATTAACACCTGGAATAATCCAGCACATATGTTACGACATTAATTTGTCTCAGCAAGTTACATTTTGTAAATACTCCATGTGTTTCTAAATGGTGGGAAAGGAGATAGGTAAAAGAAAATATCTCTTAGAAAATAATGGAAAGAGAGTAATTTCCTCTGACTGTGATAGTTACACGTCTTCTATCTGATTTAGCTTGTCTTTTTTAGCATATATTTTCCTAACATTAAGGCAGTCAAAATAACCAAGACATGCTCCATGGAAGGTGTGAATTAAGGAAAGCTTGTTACATGTAAAGAGCCCTGATAGCTGGAAAGAGCACAACTGGGAATTTGCTAAACTGGTATGTTTCAACAAATTAACAATTACTTAATATATATTCTTTAATATATTGCTTGTTATTTTGCTGATCCTGAGATTTGGTATGAATTGTTTAATTTGGGGATTTGAACACAATGTAGTATACAGTCAAAATAAATCCACTATAGTGTAAAAATATACAGATCTAATAGAAGAGGTTTCTTTGTTTCTGTCTGCATTATCTGAAATGTAAAGAAATAGGCTAAGTGTATGCAGGTGTGAAGAATGAAATTCTTCACTTGAATTTAATCATAATTCTTTGGTTTCATTGGGTGTATACAAATTAAATTAAGATTGTGCTTGTGAATCAGTAGTGAGAATCAAAATCACATGAAACACTACTCCTAAGATTTTGTGTGATGTCATATTTCACTGCATCACTCAGATAAACAGATATCCTTATTTAGGTTTGTGGTTGTCCAGGGTTTCCTTTACAGGGAATAATGTTTCCTCATGAGTTTCCATGATTTTTGTCCCCCTCTACAGATGTTTTCTTTTTTTTTTTAAATTTTCCTTTTGTCAGGGTAGTGGAACGGTAGCTCTTAGACATGTAAATATGCAATGCCTTCAAAATAGCATATTCATATGAATTCAGGGAAAAAATAGGAGCTCAAAACTTTCCTGAAGAGTAACGGAACCCTATCTAGAAACTCCTTTCTAGTCTTTGAAAGCCACCCGGGTATTTAAGGGGTATCTTTGCTCTCCCTGTCTCTCCTCCCCACTTCTTTCTATGGATTGTCTTGTATCTGAGACATTTTAACAAGCTGCAAAATACTTCAGTCTTCCTTTTTCTGGAGCTTAATAGATTCCAATAGCAATGGTTCCCAATTGTTCCTTAGTTGCTACCCAGTAGCATGCGTGGATGGGGAAGAGTAGACTAACTAACAGTTCTTATTAATTGAAGTATTGTAGGTGCAAGTTCTTAAATAAATTCAATTCTGTATTCTTCCTGTACTGATTTAATCTTGTTCTGCAGTTATTGTTCCTTCTTACAAATATCTTAAAGCTGCCAGGGCTGTTTAAATTCTTAATCCCATTTGTATGGCAGTAGATGTCATCTTCATTGAACACCTAACTTCAAGCCTTACTCTAAAAATCAATTATTTCCTCTTTTTTTTCAGTTAAAAGATCCAAACATCTGCTATAATATTCTAATCCATGTAGCTTCCTTCATTCTATTCCCAGTATAGTACCTGAAGTCAAAGTAGAATCTTGTTCATTAGAATTACAACTGCTTATGAAATGCTCCCAAACCATTCCTGATTCTTGTCTGTTGTCTTGGTTTTAGACAATGTAATGGGAGGGGGGGGGGCACTCTAAAATGAGTTACCTCCCCCTAGTTTTAACCAATCCCTTTCCACCAATAAGGGGAAATGAACATGAGTGGATATAAGTGAAAAAACCACCAGTTTACTAACAAGAGAAACAGCAACAGGCAAAAAGTAACAGTAAATAATCACTAGATACAAAATTGCTAAATCTCACAAACTCTCCAGGGACAAAAAGAAAGTCAAAATAACGGAGTGACTCCTTCACCAAGATGGCGTCCTTCACAGATGCACTCGTGTGGGAAGGCAAAGAGAAAATGGCAGCAGCCATTCCCCCTCCCCACCCCTGCCTTCTCCCATCTCTCTAGCAGCAGCAACTCCATCAAGAGAAACAGCCAACACACTCCAGCAGCTGGAACTCAGTCAAGGGCTAGAACTTGCAAAGGCACTTCGCCTTCTCCTCAGCAGAAGCAGCAGACAGCCAGCGGGGGCGACTGGGACTGGAGTGGGCTGCTCCACTCTGCCAGGCACGGTGCCACGACTGCAGACAGGCACTCTTGAAATTTGCCTCGAGGCAGTTCAAGATGCAAGAGAGAAACAGTAGAAGGGGGGGAGGGGGAGAAACGAAGCCGAGTGTCTGCCTTGAGCAAAGATTACAAGGCAAGAGATGGTCTGCTTGGGCGACTCCAACTTCTTTAAGGGACCAGCAAAATTCCGGCCCTTGCAGTTCCATATCTGGCTGTAGCGCAGCGTCTTAAAGAGGCAGTAACAATTTTTGGGCACAGATAGATATGGAATACAATAACATTTTGGGATACCCCGGACATCTGGGGTGTGATGTTATGTATTTACAGAATTATTCACATACTTTTCTGCTATGTGAAATGTGCATCAGCAGTCCTAGTGCTATATTTACAATGCTAAAACAGTAATACTTTATCAGTCTGAGAACTGAGCTTTCCAGGAATTGCATCTATCTGTCAATTCTAAAAGGCCCTGGAAAGTTAGGACTTTCTTTCTCCTTTTTGTGTTGTCCATCTTTCGCTATTTATGTGAATATTTCTTTTTTCACAGATTGCACAGCATCTTCAGAGTAAAGATAAGAATAATTAATTGTGACTAGAAAATTATGATAATTTTCTACATAAATTTTGAAATGTCTGAAATGTCAAATTCCCATTTCTACTGCTATGTAAACATAAAGCAGGAGCTTATTCATTTGCCTACTCCAAAGAGAAATGAGAGAAAGAAGAAGAAGCTAGCAGCTAGCAGCCAGCAGGATGCAAAAAATAAATTCTGCTTTCTTGGAGGAGGGGGGATAATTTATTTAATTGATATAGAAAGTCAAAGAGACTGTGTACAACGGAAGGTAAGAAAGTTAGAAATTACATTAGAAAACTATGGATGTTTTACCTGTGTTTTTGTACAAATGATTCTGAATGACAGCAGACTCCCTAGAACTGTTCATGCAAAAGAAAGTCAGCACAGTTCTAATGATCAGAAAGTGTTTTGAGACCTTTTAATAGGTCCAAGAGAATTGTGTTTAAAAAAAAATAAAACCACCAAAACCATAACAAAAGACAAGAAATGGCAAACAATAATCAGCTATTTCTCTCACTTGCCTTGCTTTTAATTTTCTTTTCAGTATGTATGTTGAGACCAGCTCAAAACCATTGCTGTCTTTGAAAATCTTTGGTTAATTGCTCAGTTTTTATACTCTGTGTGGGGCTGAGTCACACGGTCACCCCCATCTCTCGCTCCTACTGCTCTGGCTAATTCAGACTTTCACAGCCTTTTAATGAATTAGGGATGAAACATTTATACCACCAGTTATCCACTCAACCGTGACATAGTTAATTGATCCACTCAACTCTTACCTACAACAGAACACCACCCTCTGTCCCCTTCCTGCTGAGATAATCAGCTCTCTTTGCAACAGCTTGATCAGTCATAACCTGGGCTATTCTCTGAGCTTCATGGGTACATTGCTTTTGCCCATCTCCTCTGGGCCCTCTCCCATTGTAGGGGTTTATTGGCCAGTCATGCTGGGTCAAGAACTGCTATTAACCTGCACTCTTATACTGTATTAACAAGAAGTTCTCTGCTTTTTTGGTTTAACTACAGGGGTTTAATGAATGCAATGACTGAAGAAGTTGATTCCGTATTTTACACAGTGTTTAGGTTGATGTTCTCTAGCAGAAAAAGTAAATCCTCCTGTCATTTATATAGAGTCATAGAAGGGTTTGGGCTGAAAGAAACCTTAAAGATCATTTCAATCCAACCTTACCCACCAGGGCTGGTAGTGTGTCTGGTAAGAGAGGTGAGATTGAGCTCTGTTGGTAAAATTGGATTTGAAATTTACCTAGACATTCTCATTTAAATGTTTTGAGCCAAGAAAAGCACAACCCTTTGCTACTCTAAATTATATTAATGTAACTGTAGAAAAGGCTTTAATTTTCTCAGAAGTATTTAAAACCTATTTTCCTTTGTACTCTATACACTTAATGTATTTTAATTATTTGTTATTACTGTTTTAAATTAACTTAGAATTTTCAAGATATGTATTGTGTAATTATGTAACTTTTCCATCCCTTTGAAAAGGTTATTCTCAGATGATAATAGAATTTTTTCCAAGTGGTTCAGGAAAAAAATCCTTAAATATTGCAATGAAATGTAGGGTAGAGTGTGAAGTTTACAACACTGAAACAGTATTCAATTTTTTTCACTTGTGGTTAATGGCACTGGGAAAACATTAAGGGAAATGCCTAAAGTTGTTGTAGCTTTCATGATGCAAAGTATTTCAAGGGCATCTCAGTGCAGAGGGAAGGAGACCTGTTTCATACAAGTGGCTTCTGCAGATGAAAAGACTCTGGATCTCTTGGAGTTTCATGTGTGTTGGGGGATTTTTCTAGTGGTATGTAGAGACTGAGTACATCAAGCGAGCCATCACGTTTGAAGATGTTCTCCCATTCTTATTCCCTTGTACACTGTTGGCTGACCATCTGTGATACCAGAATTAATCACACTTTTAGGATCTGAACTTTTACTTCAATAGCTTGGAAATTTTCATGGAAACACTTCATTTTAGGGTAAATAATTTTTATTCTATTTTATTTTATTTAAGGTAATTTCTATGCCTTCATTTTGGCTTCCACAGCAGTTTTTTTTCTTCCATTGTCCCTGTAGTCTTTGTACTGTTTCATTACCTCTCAGTCTTTTCTCCAGTAAAAGTTGGTTTACTTTTTCAGGGACATGTAGGTCATGTCACCAACTTCTTGGCACCAGAGCTCTATTTCTTTGGCATACGTGGGTACCATGTGTTCTGCATTCAGGAACTTGTGGGAATGTTGTTACTGGTTTACAGGCAGGTACCTGAACAGGCACCCAGCCCATAGATCAAAAGGCTCAGACAATTCCATTCCAGAGCAATATTTTGTTCATTTGGGTCTAATACATAATAAATATTTATCATTCATGTAGAATGAAAAAACTCAGATTTTTAAAACCCAGGATTTGCATACACTGGGCAGCTCTATTTCTATTGTCACAAATTCTGGAGAAAAATCAAACTAGACTAATTGAATCAAGAAGTGTCAAAATGCCGAATCATAAATGCAAAAAGTTTTGCTTAAGTATTTTTGATCAGAATTAAAAGCTTCATTCAGGTGAGATTAACATTCAATACATGTGGCTTTCTTGCCTTGGTACTTCTGTGTCCTGGTTAAAGAATAATATTCCTCAATTCAGTGCCCTCACTGAGACTCTCCTGAACTACACACCAGTTGTTCACTCCCCCTTTCCATGCCTGTGGGATGAAGTTGAGAACTGGAGGCAAAAAAAAGATGAAAATCATAGGTTGAGATAAAAGCAGTTTACTGGAAACAACAATGGCATAAGAAAACAAACAGTAACAGCAACAATATTAGTAACAAAAGGTAGAAGACAAAGAAACTATTTACTCAGAAAGACCACAACAGATAGCAACTGGCTCTTCCCCACTATGCTTACTCCAGAAGAGAAAGCATGTCCGCCTTCTCGGAAGCAAGAGTCTCTCACTCCTGCTCCTGGCAATGAGGTGAGGTATCAAATAACATCCCGGTATCAAATAAATCCGGGTATCAAATAACATCCGGGACTTAGCCATGCCCACTCAGCACAGTGCACGGCAGACCAGAACTTCTGGGCTCAAGCAATCCTACAGGATCAGCCTCCTTGGCAGCTGGGACTACAGGCACATGCTACCATGCCCAACTACTGTAAAAAATGAAACCTGTCCTGGGTGAAACTGAGACACTCTGGGAAATTAGTTTGGTGGTCCTTTTCCTGTAAGCACTATTCTCCTTTTAGCTCAGTTAGCTACTTTAGCTACTCACCCAGAACTATTAATTCTGGGATAGCTGAGAGCAGCAGAGTGAATGAGTCATTTGATCTGTTGATGCTGATATTACACTTTAGCTGCTGTTTTCTGGAGGAGTTTGCGGTTATTGTTTTAGTTTTAACTGAATTGAAGAAAAATGTCCATCATCTATAGCAAATCTGCTGCAGTACACGGCTCCTGGTTGGCCTTGCTTGAGTTAATTTATAAAAAAGAATTAAAAAAAAAAAAAGAGAGAGAAAGCACAATCAATTCCATTGGTCATATATAAGGTTGATAGCTCATATGTTGGAAGAAAGGCAATGCTGCTATGCTTGGACAAATATTATTCTTTCTATGATTCTAGTCTGAGATAAAACAGTAGATATGAGCTTCTCAGATAAGAAATTCAAGGTGAAGATCTTAGTCAGATGACAGATTATTGTAATAAACTTTTTTTATCACTTCTCTTTTTTGTGATGTGCATTGGAAGGAGTAATTATAAGCAAGTTCTGTAGAAAAAGATCTGGTACTCCAGGAAAAAGACCTAGCAATGCCATGAGGTGAGAATACCATGAAGAAAGAATGACTGTATTTTAAGTTACTTAGAAAACTGGCATCTTCAATTTTATGCTGAATGCGCTTTTTTTTTAGTGTGGGACTTTGCTTTCATTGTAGTCTCTTCATTAAAATGAAGGAAGAATTCAAGGCAAAGTGAGCATGAGAAAGAGGGAAAGACTTTCTTGTATCAGTGACTAATAGGGCTTTATATATAGCAATATTAGCCACAAGCTCTCGGCTTTTATGGCAGCACAAAGTATAAGTCCAAGCTGATTAAAAAGCGTGGAAATTCTCCTTGTACAAGTGTAGAACTGGTTGCACAAAGTAGACAACGGTAGAGGTTGTCTTCCTGCTCATTTATTTCCTAGTGATTTACTGAGACCTTTCTAGTAACTTTTTCTGTTCCCAATATAGCATCCCAGTTCTGCAGAAGAGAGATCTATCTCCAAAAGACACATAAACAGTTTTGGACCTGTATACAATGTGCTTTTCCTGAGTCTCTTCACAAGATAAAATGCACAGTGCTCTGCATTTCTATCACTTAGCTTTGAGAAGTATGAGTTAGTATGCCTTCTGTTAAAGTTCACATTAGGCCATATCTGTTCAGAGTGGGAGAAAATTATTACAAACCAAAATACTTTTCCTGAAGCATGTAAACAAGCTTAAAATGTCTACTGATTTTCAGTGATATGTGGAAGCAACTTCTTCATTAGTGTTTTACTTTTTTACCCTGTTCTAGGGGAAAGTTTTTCAGCAGCAAGCTCAGAGGTGCAAGCTGTTCACTGATAGTAGAAATAAAAACACAGAACCACAGAATAGTTTCCAGTCTTTCAACTTGAATCAGGAAATTTGCTTTCTTGGTTTATCCTAGCTTTCTGTCTTCTGTATTTTCTGGAATGACTAAACCTTGAATACAGCTATTTTTGAGCTGAACTGTTTTTGTAGTCATACAACCACCCTTTTTTAAGTTCCATGGTATTTAATGATTGAAATCTGTTAAAGGGACTTGCAATTCTTTCCCTCTCTGGTTGATCTGTTATTGTTTCTAATCTCTACTGTGAATTTGTGGAAATGCCGATCAACAAGACAAATGGTGGCAAACGAAATATTTGTTTCATGAGGCATTATGTTCAAGTTTCTGCACTGATGAAACATATGTGCTTGCATAGGAAAATAGATTTCAAACCCCCTCAAATTTGTCCTCTAAAATGGAGCACAATGTCTGTCATTTTACTCTCCTCTGGCACTTTGTGGCCTGCTGTACTGCTCAAATTTTGTTACTGTATCTTTATTAACTCTCTGACTGTCTTTTAAATGGCAATCCTAATCAAAGATGAGGTTGAATTTCTATAGCTCCTCAAAAGTAAAGATGCCTATTTTTTGTGAAGATGATTTTATTTATAGACTCACTGTCCTCTTGTTATGGGTTTGACAAATGAAAATTTCATTTCTTTCCCCCATGTAGCAGGGAGGCTGTATAGGTGGGGAGGGGCTGGCCGGGAACAAATGAGCGATACTTAAGAACAAAAAAAGTTATCTGTCCAACCGCGTTCCACACTGATCACCCAGAATGGACGATACTTAAGGACAAAAGGGATCGCTTGCCCAACCCAGAAGCCAGGACAATTTCCCCAATTAAAGAAACAAAGAGCTGGAAATATTGGCAAGGGGGTTGTTCCCCAGAGGCTGGAGCTTATCATCGTCAGAGATGAAGGGAGACTTTTTGAGACTTTGGCGGGAGGTGGGTGGAGACCGGGCTCACTGCTCTCTTCTCTCGGCTCGGTGTTCGGGGAGGACAGTTGTGTCTGCAGCAGAGTGCTGGTTCTGCTCTGGGAAAACTGCTACACTGCGACATCTCCGCCGGCTCGCTCCAGAGCACTGATACACTGTGACATCTCCGTGGGGGTCCTGCTGCTGCACAGGGTACAGAGTTATGCTTTAACTGTCGCTGCCCGGACTGCCGTCTCTGCCACCAGCCTGGGTTTCTGCTCCACGTGGGTTGGCGCCGGGGTCTGCTCATCTCTGCTGTTCCTGCCTTCTGCTGGCCCCTCGGTGGGTGGTACCAAGGTCCATCGCTCCCCAGTCAACCCTGCCTGCCTGCGCTGCTTGCTGCCCACTGCCAAGGTGGGTGCTGAGCTGGGCTGCTGCGCCATGGGTTCGCACTGGGAGCAATCTCCCCTCTCCCTCTCCCGCTCGCTGGAGCCGCCATTGCCATGTGGAGAGGTCGCCGCTCTCGCACCACAGCGCCCCCTGCAGCCGCGGAGGAGTCACCACAGCCCCTCTGCCCCAACGGAGAATTGCCCAACAACAGACAAGGGACTGTTACTGGTTTGTCTGTTCTCTTATTGTTGCCGTTTAACTGTCTTGTTATATAGAGAGAGATATATAACCCTGGTAAAGAACTGTTATTCTTTTTGCCACATCTTTGCCTGAGAGCCCCTGAACTTCAAAGGTATAGTAATTCGGAGGAGGGAGGGGGGTCATCCTCTATCCAGGAAAGTTTCCCACCTTCCTTGACAAACACCTGTCCTTCAAACCAGGACACCTCTATAATTTACCTTTCAATTATAGAGTGCTCAAGTGTGCCAGAGTATTTAATTTCTACTTATTCCTGTGCCAAACATTTGCTACTTTACAACTCTGACCTACATTTTTGATACTGGGTCACGAATTGTTGCTGCATTTTGTTTTGCATGAATTTTTGCGAATTCTGCTGCTCATGCATGTGTATGATCTTTAAAGGTGTATTGCCAGTTACATCATTTTCTAGCACTAGAAAGAATGGCATTTCCTATATATTGTTGTTGTTCATTAACTGAGGTATAGAAGACCTTTATCTGACAGATAAAGAATGGCAAAAATCTCTTCTGTTTCTCTAGGTGATAATTCGACAAGGTTTTGATTGTCCTATATATACATACTAATTTCAACATGAGTTTAATAAATATTCTGATGAAGTTCTCAGATTACAAAGTTAAATAACCAATTAAAAATAAAGCAAATGGGAAGCTTTCTTGGTGTGTTTCTTTTTTTTTTTTTTTAAGATAATTCAGTGGGGGGGTTTTTTGTTTGGTTTGGGGTGGTTTTTTGCATATCTTAAGCATAACAATATTTTCAATATGGTCCAGAAACTAAACAAAATGGGACAGCATTAAGTTTCTATTTTATTTATTTAGTATAACTACAGATATTCTGACTTTCTCTGTTCGTAAAATGTATTAAAGTGTTTGAACTCCACTGTACTACTTTCTATTGCACAAACTCCTAGATGGTGTTATTTTAATCCCCTTCAAAAGTAGTATGGAAATACGCAACCATCATCCTTGCCTGAAGGGTGTTTCTATATGTGCATCCTCATAGTACATTATTTTAATTTAAAAAGACTCAAAAAGACCTCTTCACATGGCAGGGTTCCCATTATTCTGTCTCTCATATGCCCATCACTGTGCAAATAGTGTGCAGGAAAATTCTTCCTATGGCAAATAGTTATTTTTATTAAAAGTAATGTACAATCAGTACTCAGGGTAGGCATGGCACTAGAAGTGAAAACAGACTGTCTTCTGTAAGATGATACTTTGCCCTACTGTTAGGGGAGTACAGTTGGAGTTCTGTCAAGACCAAGAATACTGTGTCACAGCAGTAATTGATTACATTAGTACTTTTGTAATTCTATCATGTACAATCTGATATAAATCTGGCATGACTAGATGCAGAGTTAGACCTCAAGTTAGAAAAAATAAGAGATATAGGTATTAATCTAGATATTTTGATGATATGATCACTGAGCAGCTTGCTATAGGTCTTTACTGAGTGGTAAGAGTAGTTCCATACAGAGATCTCTTGCTTTGCTAGAGATAGCTGTGAACACACTCAGTACACAGAAATTCACAGTAATCAGAGCTTTACGATTTAATGCGTGCTTTTAAATGGATGCTCAATTTGAAAACAAAGAAAATTTAAACCAAAAACTCTACTGCCTGTGATGTTTCCTTAAAAAGTATGCTTCTGATGGGAAGCTGCAGCAGTATAGTACTGTGATAACATTGTCAATTCACACAGTTAAAAGAGCTACAAAGAAGGGGACCTTCTGCCTTAGGCTGCTACATGCAGTAATCTAATAGCAGGAAAGCAGTCTGTAATGTACTTTCCTTTTATTTCATTTAAGTGTTACATAGAGCATGTTTTTTTTCTTTTAGAGATTTTTTTTTTCTTAGATACAATACCGAAAGCCAGAATATTTCAATAATTACTAAAGTAGCAAACTTGGAACTTTTTTTTTCCTATTGTAAATTATATTTAATATTAAAAATTATATATGTAATTTGATTCCATATGTTTTTGTACATATTTTCTTTGCAAAATTTTGTATTAAAGTATTGACAAATACAATCTAATGCTGGTACTTCAATAGAGTGTATGGGGTGTTTCGTGTACTTTCTAATACATGCAAGTCCACAGCAGCAAAATCTAGGGTTTTACGGCTTCTGGGGAATGCCATTATGAAACACTTTACTCTTGTATTGGCCCATGGAACTTACTCATTTTAAAAGTGGGTGAAAATAATTTCAGTTTTAACATAGACTACACAGTCAGTATTCGCTTGTGCCTGTAACAGCTTTTGATGGAAATGCCTCAGAGTATAACTGTATTTGTTGGTAGTGTCAAATGTTTTCCCTTCTTCTGCATTGTCCATGTTGCAGTTTGACCCGGTGTGAAAAAATCTGATTGGTTAAAACAGGTGATGGACAGTTGTATAAGCCACTTGATATTCAGGGAACACCTCTGTGGAAATATGTTATAAAAAAAACATCCAGGAAGTAGCTTTTCACTTGTTCCCTGCCGCACCCAGGGACAGCAGTGGCCCCCCTGGACCCGGGGCCCATGGCTCGGGGCCCGGTGAGGGGGGCCTGGTTCCCCCCCACTGGCCCGCTCCTTCTGAACCCGAGAGGAGCTCAGACTAGCCGAGATAAGCCGAGAGGACCCAAGAGGAGCCAAGCTGAAGCCAAGCAGAAGCCAAAAGGAGTTGAGATTGTGATAGAGAACTGTCCTCCTTTTCCTCTTGGAGATTCATGTGGTGAGATCAAAGGGTGACCTTGCTGAGATAAGGCAGATGCTGTGAATTAATTAGCAGCTAATAAAACTGTTGTAAATTGTGTAAGCTGCCAGCGCAGATCACGCGGCTCGGGGGGAGAGACTGCCTTTGCTGATAGAGATCAGAGAAGCAGCTGTATGATTTAAGAGGGAGAAAACAGGCGAACATTATCCCATGTGAACATGTGAGCTCTACGAATTCTTCTGTAGGCAGTTTCTGCAAATATTAACCTTTTTTCCAAGCCAGAGAGAAAGCAAAACCAGTCACGTGAAGAGACTAATACAGCTGCCAGCACCTACCAAGGAAGAAGGCAGAAGTGGCAAGAAGTAGCAGAGGAGAAGCCATTTTTATCACTGAGACTGACCCCTCCCCCTTTCTGTGAGCTATGGGTGATCTNGGTGTTTTTCCTAAAGGTTTGGAACCACGCTGAAGACACTGTAGGGAGTTATCTTCTGTGGGATGAACTCCACTGCATAACAGAAAGAACTCTTTATCCCATAAAGTGGCAATAAGAACTCTTAATCAAAAGATCAGAATCTCATGTTTTATGTCCTTTGTGTGATCAATGAGAAAGATTGGGATGTATTGGGAAGAGAATATTATTTGTATATTATGCCTTAATAGTTTTTTTATTATTATTCTTTCCATTCTTAGTAGTAGTAGTGAATAAACTTTTTACCATTTTTCAAGCTTGCAGCCTTGTTTTTGCTGTCTCATATCCTCTGAAGAATATAATCATGGGAGTCTGGGGCCTTCCCTCAGGCTCTAACCATGACAGTACAAACAACAGGTTGATGTTCCTCTTGGAATGGAAGGAAACAGATTTTGAAGCTGTTTGTTCTTATATAGCACTGATAATAAAATGCTAATAACAATGATAATAAGAAGTGTCACTGTCACTGCTAAGAGAACAGTTCTTTATGACAGGTAAAATAGAAGAAAGAAGTTGTAACTGCTTAAAGTAATAATTTTCTACCAGAATTTGCTCTTACAAGAGTGAAAGATTGTTTCACTTTTTTTTAAAATGGAATGTATTTTTCAAAGGTTATTAATTTTCATGAATTTATGATGGGCAAATGCACCTAATATCACAGATTGAGAACAACCAGCCAGAATGGTGATATAAATACTTTGATTTATAAGAAGTTTAAATAAATAGCTGGATTGTAGCATGTGCTTCTCAAGCATTCTAACATATCTTTAATCCTGAGTGTTACAAGCCATACAGTATGTTGTACACAGAGTGGTGAGTATTGAGAACATCAAAAGCTTAAGCAAGGTTAAATACTGATTGAGTGCCTGCTAAAGTCAGAATGGTAACCCACTGAGTACCAAAACTTGCTAGTCTACTGTGTGACCCTAAGAATCTTAACAATTAACAAAGAATAAAGCTTAAATTCTTCTGGAGTATTAATAGATAAATTATCAAAACATCCTTGCTTCAGGTGACTACTTTTCTGTTTGTTTTATCCAGCATGTATTCAAAATAACTTGCTGAATTCAGAAGCATGAAGAAATTAATAATGCCAGCTGGTAAATGAGGCAACTGGTTTTGTGTTGTGGCAGTTCACAGCACAGAAGTGGGATTATAAACCAAAATTACTAACTCCGAAAGCAGACATGATGTCACATCCACTGCATTTGTGCAATGAAAATAATGAAATGGATGAATTTGCTGCATTTTAAATAAAATGTTAAATGCAGCAGGCAATATATCTACTACCGACATCCAAATTGCTTGAAGAATATGGATTTTTGCTTAATGCACAGTACTTGGGGTTTTTTAATTGATGAAAAGATGGATCCTATGGCCTCTTAGATTTGTTTATCTGGCAAAATACAAAATCCTGCTTCAAAAATGGAGCAGTAGCAATGGCTCAAGTGCACGTTAGTAGTCCTTGTAACTGTGAAAACTGTAGGGACTTGAAAAGCTCTGAAGTTTACAACCTCTATGGGTATTCATTGTAAGGATATTTGGAAATGTTTGTTTAAAACCAAGAAGAAAGCCTAAGTTCTTAACAGAAAACTGAAAGCAAATGAAATTTATTAAACTTCCATTTTAAAGTTGTATCCTACTTTTTATTTGTTGCATTTCAGTATAATATTAAAAAAGATGTTTAATACTGCAGAGGACTTAGTTATGAAAGCAATGACATTAAGTCATTGAGAGCCATCTGTCATTTAATAAAAAATAGAAGAAACTTCTTGAAGAATCATCTGCATCATATTTTTAGAGAGAGTCTATTTTTCTGAGTGAGTGGGACAAGACTAAGAAACTAGAAACAAGCTTCCAGGCTGTAGGATCTATATGTGGAAATATGCGTGTTTAGGTATTTACAAGCTCTAAGATAATCTGCTTACTTGGGAGTGAAATTCTCAATGCCTCACTTTGCCTCCTAGACACTAAGATTTTCTTTTTGGTATTAAAAGGTATCCTTTCTTAATTTATAATAGGATGTCAGGATGTTCTGATTGACTTTGGTTGTTTCCTAGGTAGGAGACACCAACCAGCCTTGGCACAGAGCTTGATAGCGTGCTACAGCTCAGTAATGTGCTTGCTGAGCATTCTAGGAAAGGATCACAGTTTATATATAGCTCCAGATATAATAAGCACATCTTGGCTTCCCTAGGGAGAGGGAGTAGCAGCAGCATAATGTTATATTTTCGGTTTTATGGTGTAAGGCTTGGTCTGCTAAGGTTGTCACTGGCCAAAGTGTCAAAGAAAAAATACAGGAATAATGTAAAAATTGCCCTGTATGTCCTATCTTTTGTGACCTGTGGGAACTGTTAGGTCAGACAGCTGTTCCAAAACATGTATGAGGATGTAGACTATTGTCTCTAGGAAAAAAATATTTAGAGGTATCTATGTACAATCCTGCCTTTCAAAGTCACCACCACCTTTTGGGGGCTCTGAGTTTAGTTGCTGGGTTTTGTTTAGACTCTTTATTTTCCTTTCTTCCATCTTTATTTGTCTTTTGGACAAATGTGTTTTTACTTGAGTTCATATTTTTAAAGGACTAAAATGGGGAGATGTGTTGGTTTTGCAGGGCCTGCTATTTGATAGGAGGGAGGCCACAGAGGTGGCTTCTGTGAGAAGCTGCTAGAAGCTTCCACCATGTCCAGCAGAGCCAATCCCTGATTGCTCTGATGATGGACGTGCTGCTGGCCAAGGCTGGGCCAGTTAGAGATGATGGTAACACCTCTGTGATAACAGATTTAAGAAGAAATTGTAACAAAGTTTGTGGCGCAGCTGTAATTTTCTAACTACAGAGGAGTAGGAGTGAGAACATGTGAGAGAAACAGCAATGGAGGCACCAAGGTCAGTGCAGAAGGAGGAGAAGGAGGTGCTCCAGGCACCAGAGCCGAGATGTCCCTGCAGCCTGTGGTGGGGACCATGGTGAAGCAGGCTGTCCCCCTGCAGCCCATGGAGGTCCACGGCAGATGCAGAGATCCAGCCGCAGCCCGTGGGGGAGGTGTCCACGCTGGAGCAGATGGATACCAGGACACTGTGATCCAGAGGAAGCCCCAGCGGAGAGAGAGGCCTTGCTTCCAGGCTGGAGCAGCCTGTCCTTGGAGGACTGCACCCCATGGCAGAGTGACCCATGCCGCAGCAGTTTTGGGAGGACTGTCTGCCCGTGGGATGGACTCATGTTGCAGCAGTTTTGGAAGTGCTGCTGTTCATGAGAGTGGACCCACATTGGGGAAAGTTTGCAGAGTACTGTCCGTCTCCCGTGGGAGGGACCCCATGGTGCCGCAGGGAAATGGCTTCTCTCCCTGAGCAGCGGAAAGAAGATCTTGGGTGATGAACCGACCAAAAACCCCACCCTGTCTCCCTGCACCACCAGTGGGAAGGAGGGAGGGGTTGGGGGGAGACAAAGGTGTCTTTAAGGGCTTATTTTACTTCTCATTCTTTCACTCTGATCTTGTTAGTAATAAATTCACTTTATATCATTAAGTAGGGCCTGTTTTACCCTTGAAGTGTTTTCTCCCAGTCCTTATCTCAACTCATTAACCCTTTGTTAAATTTTCTGTCCTCTGTCCACTTGCAGAGCAGAGGAGAGTAAGTGAGCTGGCCTTTCGTGGGTGCCTGGCATTTGGCCAGTGTCAAACCATGACAGGAGAGAAACTTGAAGAAATTAAAATTGGTAATTCTAGCTATGTGTATCTCCAGTTTTTCCAAGTACATATTAATTTGACTGTGCTATGAGATTGATAATATAAAGTGTTGCTTATCAAATTTTGAAGATGCTATTTCTCCATTCAGAACTACACAGACCTGGGTATTTCAGCAGATTCTTTTGCAGAACCGATGACAGTTGCCTTGAGTCAGCCTTAACTGACAGTTCTGCTGTTATGGGTAAGAAAAAAAGAATGAAACTTGTTTCCTTTCCCTCAGGTGCTAGGCAGGCTGTGTAGGTGGGAAGAGGCTGGCCGGGAATTGATGGGCGATACTTAAGAACAAAAGGGAGTTATCTGTCCAGCTGCATTCCACACTAATGACACGGAATGGACGATACTTAAGGAGTAAAGAGATCACTTGCCCAGCCCAGAAGCCAAGACAATTCCCCCAGTTAAAGAAAAACAAAGACCTGGAAATACTG
>VZRJ01010923.1:0-97927 GCA_013397565.1 Ptilonorhynchus violaceus | reverse complement strand
GCTCCCCAGTCAACCCTGCCTGCCTGCACTGCTTGCTGCCCGCTGCCGAGGTTGGTGCTGAGACGGGCTGCTGCCCGTGGGTTCGCACCGAGGGGGACCCCCCCCTTTTCCCGTTCACCGGAGCTGCCATTTGCCAGGTAAGGGTCGTTGCGCTCGCACCACAGCGCCCCCTGCAGCTGCGGGGGAGTCACCGCAGCCTCTCTGCTCCAACGGAGAATTCTCCCAACAACAGACAAGAAACTGATAAGGGGTTTGTCTGTTCTCTTATGGTTGCCATTTAACTGTCTTGTGTTACATATATATGTATAGATATATAAACCTAGTAAAGAACTGTTATTCTTTTTACCACATCTTTGCCTGAGAGCCCCGTAATTTCAAAGGTACAGTAATTCGGAGGAGGGAGGGAGGTCATCCTGTACTCAAGGGAGGTTTCCCACCTTTCTTGACAGACACCTGTCCTTCAAACCAGGACATCTGCAAATCATCCCATTCAGAAAAAGAGTATAAGTGTTAAATTTATAAGCAAGTCTCACAAGGAGTCAAGGATTAGGAAAGGAAATTGTAGTTTTATTACATTATTTCCAATTTTAAGCATGATGGCTGAATTTCTGAATTTTCTTTGACTTATAATAAATCTGGTTGATTCTTGCATTATACAAAAACATTTCACACAGTTTCTAAAATCTTTCTTCAAAATAATTTTTATCCTTTTTTGGTTGTAATTCCCATATAGTTGCTCATCTGTATTTTTACTAGTGAGTAAAAAACAATTCTCGCAAAAGGGCTTAAAGATTACCAAATCTCATTTCAGTCAGCTTTAATAAACATGGATTGTATGCTGCACTTGTCAGATGCACCTTTAATACAGAATCTGATGACTGTCGGTTATGATTACCTCCTCAGGAGGGACCTGTAAGGCACTCAGCTGGCAGCTGTGAATCCTGAAGTACTTGCCTTCATATTTTTAGGCTTGCATGTGTGGTCTACTAGGTTTAGTAACAGCGTTTCCTACTTTCAGTTCTTTTTGTAGAGAATAAATGACAATCCAATCCAAAGTTTGTTCTGGCACTTCTAACCATCTCTTTTTCTGAATACCAACAGTATATTTAGAAATTATATACTTTTATATTTTTGTTATCATCCACTTATTTTGATTACGCTTGGGTATTTTGTTGATAACTTATAGCACTCTCTTTAGGTAATACAAGTATTAAGAAGTGCACTTTAATTCTTAACTCAATATAAACAAGAAATTAAATCAGATGACAGTAAATCATAGAATCATAGAGTAGTTAAGGTTGGAAAAGAAACTTTAAGATCATTGAATCCAACCATTAGCCCAGCATCATCACGTTCAGCACTAAACCATGCCTCCAAGTGCCACAGTTGTTCTTTGAAAAAATAGCTAAGCGTGTTTTCTAAGTTCTTGACATCTTTTACACTTGCTGCATTTCTAGGTTATGACTGCAGTAACACCGATAATGTGTCTTCTGTACTGATGTATTAAGAAATGTTAATTGCTAATTTTTAACTGTTGCTTCAATTTTTAATCAGTGGAATAATTATACTCTCAATTTAGAGGTGATAATCATTTAGGGAATATATATGAAATTTTAAAAAATTAACGATCTGAACATCTGCTCAATTGTAATTTTAGAGTATCTTCTAGAATTCCAGCCAGAAGTCCCAGATACTTCTGAACTCCTATAAAAATGAGAGGGTAGAAATTGTCATTTCGTAGCAATGCAAATACACACCTAGTGCCATGTTCTTGGTGGCAGCTACTTCAGAGGAAGAATTATCTGTATGGATATGTAGAATAAAATAATTGTAATTATCACTATTGATTTGAATTCAGATGTCCCAAGTCATTTATTTCTCTGCAATTTTACCATTCAATAAACTTTTACGGACATAATCAAATTTGAGAGAAAGCATGTGTTGAAAATAAAAGCTTGAAAAGTTCTGAGTAAAAGATCACATTTCTCTCTATAAAACTTCACACATTTTTCTTAAAGCATGCTGAACCAGTCTAAAACAATGCTGCTCTTTTCCTGGCTTTTATTTGGAATGAAAGTGAAATACGTAGAATAAGCATATTGTAACTTTTACAAATGAATGGTGAAAGATGATCTTGCTAGCATATACTCATTAAATAAATGGGGCAAGGGTGTGTTTGTGAAAATCAGGAGGAATCTTAATATCGTTCTAAATCTAGAAGGATGTTTTCTTTCTCGGCACTTGGGGACATAATTTATTGGTGGACTTGGCAGTGCTGGGTTAACAGTTGGACTCAATGATCTTAAAGGTATTTTCCAACCTAAATGATTCTATGATTCTATATTGAGTTCAAAAGCACGTATTCTAGGCTTAATCATAACTGGATTAATTGCAGCTGGCATGTTGCCTTGCCTGCTCAGCAATGTGGAGGAGTTAAGCAAACTTTACCTACTGCCTCTTATTGCTTTAACTTGTTGTGAGGGATGACTGTAGTTTGCAGCCACAGTCTGTAACTTGTATTGAACCTCCATAAACCAATCTGCAGCAAAATGCAATGTGCAAAATGCACATTGTCTTGTATATTATAAAGTATATTTAGTCTGCTTCAGAGAGCCTTTATGTCTGCATATGTTTAAACAAATTACAAATCAATTTTTAGTGAATATTTGTTAAACTTCTCACAACTTCTCTGAGCATATTGAGTAGGATTTTAGAAATTGTCTGAGGTAGTAGCCTTGCACAGGAGGAGTGCACAAGCTCTTGTGTGCTGCTTTTGCGGGTTCCATTTACGTCCAGCTCATGTAAACACCCCATCACATGCCAACACTGCAGCCTATTAGGGGAGCATGCGGTCTCCCTGTTCAGGCATATTTAAGAAAGAGGGGCAGTAAAATGCTGCTGAAGATGTGGAGAAAATGGCCTTGAAAGTTGACTGGGGAAGATGAGTTGCTGTAAAGATGTCTGGAAATGTACTCTTGGAAGGAGGTGTACCGTGACAAAGTGGGCACTTCTGAAGGAGTTACAGCTGTGGGTCACCCGTGCGAGGGCAGGGACACCCCTGAGGAATGACAGCCTATGGGTCACACATGGCAGTGGGACCACCCTTGTGTGACTTCAGTCCATGGAGAGCTCACATTGGAGCAGAGAAAAAGAGCCAACAAGCCAAGAGCAGCAGGGGAAAGCTGCTATGCATTGCCCCCAGTCTCCTGTGATTCCTGGGATGGCTCAAGAATAACCTGCCATGCACATATGAAAAGCTGAGGTGTGGGAGAAAGAAGACATTTGGTGCAGGATGAGCATGGGGAAGAGGAAGTAAGACTATTTATAGGAATTATTTGATTTTTTTTTATGCTGTCCTCTTTTCTGAACACTCAGATCAACAATCAGAAGTGGGTGTTAAATAACAGTAAGTTAAATTAAGTAAAAATTTCCCAGACTAAGACAGTTTTGTCGGTGACAGCCCTTAGCAAAAGAAAATTGATTCAATTAATGGAGAAGTGGAGTTCCCAGATTCTCTGTTGAATGAGCATGCAGATATTCCTGACTTAAATTTATATCTGAGCAAGAAAATTATTGATACTATGGTACCTTTGAGAGCTGTAGAAGTGAAAAGACAATATCGAGGTCAAGGTTTCATTTCAATTTCTAAGTCAATGTAATTATTTAACCTGAAGAAAACTCATGAGATGTAAAATTTGATTTCTAATGTGATTCTTTTAAAAGCTGCTACATTTTTACTTGTACAAAAAATATTCAACATAAAGGGCAGCTGTCAAAAAACTATTATATAATGAAACTAAGTTTAAAATTCTGATTTCAAATCTAAGGTCTTAGTCTAATTAAATGATAAATGGCAAGTGCCCTTGAAATCAATCTTTTTTGAGTCAGGTCACCTTTCTGAAAGTTCTTAATTTCGTGATGAAACACATATGTGTGAAGTGATGCTAAACAATACAGAAAAATTTTGTGTAATTCCATTTTTTCCATTCACTATATGTAATATTTTCAAATGTGTATGCATTTGTTCTTGCATAAGTGTCCTTTCAATAATGGTGGATCAACAATACTATTGGAATTTGTCTTTCAGAATTGCAAACAGAAATGCTGAAAGAACTATTTGTAGCTACTACAAAAGTCAGCTAGATCTTTCAAAATAATTATTTTTGTAATTATACTGGCTGTATTTGGTGGAGATGCTTGTTTGGTGTTCACTGCTTCTTTAAGACACATGTTAACAGACGGATTTCACTTAAGGATGTAACATCAGTTGAAAATAAGGTCCAATGCTTGTTTCTATCCTTCCTAAAAATTTCCTAAACAAGGCAATGATTTACGAATTCTGTTTTCAAGGAAGGAGTGTCATCACGGCTTGTCAGAATACTTTCTTGTGCATGAGGGAGTTCATATAATGTCTGAAACGATGAATAGGTGTATAGAAATGGCTGGTTAATGTAAGCAAATGCTGAATGGTTCTTTGTCTGAAACTGCCACTATGGGAGATATTTTTGTATGTTTATATGTATATATATTTAAACTGTAAATGTATGTAAAGGAATAACTGAATTGTAGAATACCCCATAATAGTGCCTGATCTTCTCTCAGAGTGCCCTTGAACAGTGTCCTGGAAAGGAATCTCCTTAGATGTTTAAATAAATGAAGGTTTCTTCTGTCTCTTGCTCAAATACAAGGATGAACAGTACTATAAATTGGTGGGATATTTGTACCTTACTTAAAAATATTGTTTAGCTGGAGACTTCACAATAAATGGTAACATTTTGCGAGGGAGATAAAATACCTTTCATATTAAATATGCGTTAAACTCATTATTCTGCAGTGACAAGAGCTGAGGATGACTCCTGCAGATGGTCCTGTGCAGAGCCAGAAGTTGGACTCGATCCTTGTGGCCTCTTGCAACTCAGTTGATTCTGTGATTCTGTTTTCTTTTAGTTTGCCTTCTTTTATTTGGTAACCTGATAGATGCTGCTTTCCTTCACTTTTTCAAGTTAATAAGTATTATGTGTATTCAGTATGGAACAGAAAATAAAGATTAGATTTGTAGATCAATCGTACTTTAAATAATTGCTTCTAGGTCAATATTGCGATGAAGTTGGGTTTTGGTATAGGTTACAGAACTATGACAAAGTAATTGACAAATCTACTCTCTCCTAAGTTCAGAGTTTAGGTATACCTTTTAAATCTGTATTTCAGAAAAATTTGTGCTTTTCCTTGGTCAGTGTAAGTGCAAAATATGACTGTCATTTTAGTGGTGCTTGTGATTTCCTTTGTTGGATCTTTGACAGAAGGTGAAGGTTATTATTTTATGGACAGTTCTGAACTATACAAAAATCCAGATTGTACATTTTATGACAGACATTAACTTCAAATACTGACTCCTGTAGCTGTTAAAGAATGAAAAAGAGAAATTTGCTTTTTAATTTGTAGATCTGAATACAGAACAATGCCTTTTGAGCTCTTCAGTGCCTTCAAAATTTGGGAATAAAATAATAACTAAAAGTGCTGAAGAGATGAACAAAAAAAATTTTATCAAATTGAATTTTCTTTTAAATTACTTGTCAATATTTGATTTGTCATAGTAATGAGTGATGAATAATTAGAAATCTTTGCAAATTACCCTGTAAAAGCAGCATGTACCAAAAAGCTGCAGTTGAGGAAGAACTCTTGCTTCAGACTTGGGAGCAGAGAGATATTAGGCTGCAAACACAAAATAGTTGACTGCTCCCAATCCACCTGTGCTTTCTCCTGCTTAATCTTCTATAGCTAAGCAGCAAAAATGAACTAATTTGAAAAGAAACTGAAAAGTGACTTATCTTCAACAAAGAACTTGGTGTCAATGGAACTGTGCTGTCTTACCTAATAGGTAGTCTTGCCTTAGGGCTCATGTAAAAAACTAGCACGAGATGCCAAAGCTACCATTCCCCTAGGAACATGCCTATGGAGGGTCCTGAGGAGGAATTAGGATCACACTACACTGTTAGCAGGGCCCTGCATACCAATACTGGGTTTTAACTACTTTAACCAAAATATTTCAGGGAGTTAAGACTTTTTTCTCCCTTCCTCAGACATATAGTGCAGGATCTACTGCCAGCTGACAGTTGATTTCATAAACCTTTCTTCCAGTTTTACCTGCCTAAAAAGAGCAAAATGATTGAGCCCAATTGTTTATCAACTGAAGAATGACATTTGTTTTTCTTACCCTAAAGGTAAGAAAAGGTATATTGGAGTCTTGGTGTTACTACATGCAGTGAAACAAGTGTATCAAAACAAAACAATCTAGGGAGTCTGAAAGGAAACTCTCTCCTTTCTAGGGTTAGGAATTTTACAACTAATAAGCTGCATTAAACTTTAAAGTAGCAAGGTAGAATGACAATTAGTTCTGGTTCATTAAGTACAACATCCTTGCCCTTTCCAATGTTACAGAATCTTTGAAGTGTTCTCTGTGTTGTACAGGGTGTGCATTTGTACTACGTTTGAAGTTTAATATATGAAAAAGAAGTGAATCAGTTACTTCAAAAGGCGTGATGAAGCACCCATTGATCCCATCTATTTATAGGTGGTTTACTTTTTATGAAATAGACTAATACATTGCAAATGGTTCTCTTTCTTTTTCAAAGACTCATTCACATGACGGATGAGATAGTTGTACTCCTACCATGATGAATGCTTAATTCTCTATGAAGTGTAAGCCACATTAGCAAGAACTGTAGTTAAAACGGCTTTAAAACTTGTGTTCCTTACATGATTATCAGAGATAACTAAAGTAGCTCTAAATATTAACGCAGATCTCCCACATACTAATAACTGGGCCATTGAATACGGGGATTATAGTTCTGCCTCCTTTGGTTTTACAGATTTGTTGAGACTTTTTTGTTCTGGTGAGAGCCATTTAATGAATCAGATCAAATTAAAATAATTTTGAAATTACTCATACCGCATCATTTAATATTGTAATTTCTTTTTTCTCATATTTTTCCAGCTTGAAATAAAAATCTGGGTACCTTCAGAAGATGAACTATTGAGTGCAGCATGCAGTTTTCTTTGGAAAATACCTAGTGATCCCACTCAACATAGTATTGCATTAGTCCCTGGTCTGTACATGCAGACACAGCTCTAATAACAGTGAGAATGGCTTTAGTAGCAAGACTAGGTCAGCTATAAATAGTTAGAAATTAATAGTTGTCCCTTTAAGAAAGAACATTGCATCCATGCACTATGTGTTAGTTTAACAGGCTGTGTAAGGAAAACAAGTGAAATGCTATCATATTTTGGGTTCAGAAAATGAAATGTGTAGATGCTAGAGGAAGGCACATTTCTCATGACAATTTCATGTCAAGAAGGGCTATGAGGAAAAAAGTGAATGAATACTAAAACTGTTGCTGTTTTTTCCTCTTGCATTCATAAAATTCATAATAATAGAAGCATAAACATAAGAATTCCAAATTTTTATTTATAATAAAGACAAAAGACAGTAAGTTAAGTAGCAATCACAGAGTTGTGTAATGACTACATAATTTTTGGTGACTTTGCCACTAGGTTTATAATATAAACAGGGAGTGTTACACTACAAAACATTTGGATGTTTCACTCAGATTTCAAAAGGTTCTGTGCTTTCAAATCTACAAGATGTGTACATAAAATTCAGTTTGTTTAATTTTCTTACTCGAGAGCGTGTTACCGAAAAAATACACTATTTTTATATAGCATTATTTCTGTGAAAGTCCATTAAAATATTTAGAATATTTATTACTCTTAATGTGCTGAATTATCTGGGATTTTTCTGATGGGAATGGAAGATCTTGACTCATACCAAGGAGTTTCCATTATGATTGCCACAAAATGTTTATTAGGATGCTGTAGTGCTCAGCAGATTTTGACTTTAAAACCTGACCTTTGTTATTAGCAGCTAGTTTTAATACTAAGTGAACACAAATTATTGATGCATAAGTATTCATCCAAACAAAAAGACTTAGATCATTGTATAGCTTCTAATGTACCTGCCACTGAGGTCAGCATCAACCACACTGTTCACATATTAAGTTAAGTTGTCCTCTTTGCTGTAAATAATGTGCTGCAAATTCCTTTCCTATTTTCACATTTGCATAGTGCTTGAAACTCTGACATATGGATAAGGGTGTGCTGTATGCAAATAATCTCTGTTTGTCCAAAGAACAGTCCTTCTGGTATGACATGGTCTTCCAGCCGTTTTTGCTACAGTTGTGCTTCATTTATTTGATCTTAAGAGTTTTACTAATTGAACTGCATGCTATAAATAAACTCAGACAGACAAGCATGATGATTGCTTCCTGAAAATGTGGATATTGGCCGAGTCTTGCAACAAGAACAGGGAATAGAGGATACAAGTGAAAAATATGTTGGGTTTTGAGCAAGCCTGTAAGAATTGGATTCTTCATTTTGATCATAATGCTGTAGAGTTCATGTGTCTAACTGTCATTTCTGCACAATCATGAGGGAAGTTGTGCTTGTAGAATGAAAGGATGTGTGAAGCATAGGAGTTTGAATTATGACTATCCAAAGACTTCTATCACAAATATCACTTTTGATTTCTGAGATGGATAATAATGCATAATTTTGTATGTTCAAAAATTTTTTCTAAATTCTCACTACTGCGAGTGTATAAATACATCATCAAGAATCTAAATCACCTCTGTTTTTCTGAAGTTTTTGAAATAAATACAAGATTCTTCCCATGATAATGAGTAGCACATATAACTAGAAAACCAGTGATTTGTAAGTTTTCAAATGTTTTCATTTTGGTCCCCAGGAAAAAGAAATATGAAAGGATATATCTTGTATTTTGGCTCAGTGCAGTTTTAGAAATATGTATGCTTGTACATACAAAGGCTCTTTTTCCCTGCTGTTCAATTCCTTTCTTGGTTTCGTGTAAGAAAGTGCACCAGGTGGAAGGAACAATTGGTCTGAAAATGCAGCTGTTACTTTCTGGTGCTTTTGTTTTTTTCAAAATAAAAAACCACTCATGGTGGGAGAGAGCAAATAATGATTGAATTATCAGAAAGTCGATATTCCGTATTTTGTGATCAGCACAAATAATAAAATGCATATGTGTAATACAACTTTCACCTTGTAAACAACTAATCCTTTCTTATATCTAATAATACCGTAATTTGCTCTAATTAAAATCCTTTATGTTTTAGTTACATATCTGAGTATAAATGCTACAAGGCAAAACACATCACTCTGAAAAAGAGTGGACTTGTCCTTGGTAAGTGATCTCATATTGCAATTGCCCTTGAGAAAACCATTCTACAGTTCAAGTACAAGCTAGATCAATAAACCTTTTAAATTGCTGTTGAATTATATAGGTTATACTTGTTTTCTAACCTTCTTGGAATGTGTAGTGGTAAAATAGAAGTGTCTATTTTACAGCCTTCTGAAAGACTGGCTACTGTTCACTTTGATTGTGGGAATTTGTAACTAACTCCTGCTAAAGCCTGTGTAGTTTCTCACTGTCTGACTGCTCTTCATCTGTATTTCCAAGCACAGTAGGGAAGGCAAGTACTTATACTGGGGGATAGGGTTTTCCCCAGGACTCTGTCTGTATTATCCGAGGTCCAGTACCAGCAAAGAAAGCTCAGTTGTCTAAAGATTTTGTTTAAATTACCATTTTTAGCTCCCTCAAGACTAAGCCATTATCAGAGGGAAGTTGAACATAGGTTTAAACTAAATGATGTAAGATATTTAAATAAGTTACTTAACATTAAATATATTCAAATGCAGTTTGACCATCACCTTTTTTCCTAGAGTAGGTAAATCCCTGCACAGTTACTGCACAGGAGCACAGTTTTCAGAGAGATGAGAATATATGCAAACTAGCTGCCCTAAGTATTTCCATAATCTTTAATTTTCTTGGGTGGGGAATTAGGAGGATTTTAAATTATGCCTAGAGTTTTTCAAATTTCAGTTCAATTCCTGAACATATTTTGAATGGAATTCTTACTTTTAAATTATATATTTATATATATATATATAAATTTCATATATGAAAATAAATAATCCTGATAATAGAATTATGAAATCTGCTATTTGGGGCATTTAGAAAAGTTTAAATTCTGCAGTAACACTTGCAGACTGGAAGTTGAGCAGCATACATACTGATAACGTGGGAGATTTCTTCAGAGTAAATTTAGAATCTCTCAGCATTGCTACAGTAATGCTGCAGACCATTCTTTCCAATTTTGGTATGGTTATTTTGGATATCACTTGAGTGAAGATCACAAAAGACAATGCAAAATGTCATCATGCTTTCTTAGTCATGCTAAGAAAAACTGTACATATAGACAATTTAACGGAGTTATGTATGTTTCAGTTCTAATCTAGTAAAAATGTGCAGAATACAGAGTGAAGGAAGATCTTTTTCAGGAGAAATATTGATCTATATTGAACCATCATATTTGCATATATTGTGAATTTCAGGCATGTTGATGTACCATTCCTGGAAAGAAACTTCATCTCACTAAGTGTCTTGCTGAAGAATTTAGCTATGTAGCATTTTCTTTCATTGAAACAGCAATGGAAATGTCATACAAAGCAGATGTGGAAGGAGAGGGAAAAAACTGAATGTATGAACACAGCTATTCCATCACTTACATATTCTCTGAGCAGGTTTAGTTCACATAGTTCTTGATGCAGCTGAAGAAACACTTATGCCACTGGGAACCTGATAAAAATAAAACTTAGGAGTGAAGTTCCATTTAGTTCCATCTAGAAAACATACCAGATGCTGGCTACTGATGGAGGCATCTGCTAAGGGAAGACTTAATGTCTGAGAATAGGGAAGTCTGTAGGATGTGAGCTGGGCATTTCTTGTCAGCATTTACTTTTTATATCTGCTTGTTAACATAGCTGAATTTCAGCAATCCGGAAGAATTTTCTCAACAGCAAACACAAATTTGACTGAAACTTGATGAGAAGTTTAGCACTTGATTTGCATTTGCAATTTAGCACTTGATTTGCATGTGGTAAATTTAGCTGTTTCTTCCCTCCCTATGTAATTCTCGTCATGATATAGTAACAAAATAAGTATTTTTTAATGAATTTGAAAGATTGTGGTGGGTAGAGATAGAAACATTTATACTTCCACTTGGTAATGCTTTCTATTATAAATGACACTGGTATCTTTGAAAAATCTCTCGTCTATGTGTAGTTTCCATAGAGTCTCTAAAAAGCAAAGGGTGAAGTTGTGAAGTTAGTGATGTTTCTTCATTGTTCCAAGTCGTTTCAAGATGGAGCAGCTATGGAATCAGTGTCCAAATGCAAGTATGGCATACAACTGTAGTTTGTCTTTTAGTTTGTCCTTCCTCCTCGTCACAATATCATGACCTTGTCTTGATCGAGTTGAGTAACCGAGCGTAGTGAGCCCCGGCAAACAGGACAATGTAAACAGGAACCAGCTGTGATAAATGTTGGTATGGGGTCCTGGTTTAAAAGACAGGTGTCTGTAAAGGAAGTGGGGAACCTTTCTGAGATGGAAAAGATGACCCCCTCCCTCCAAATTATTATAACCTTTGAGGCAAAGATATAGAAAAAGGAATAACAGTTCTTTACTAGGATATGTATATAAAACAAGAGAGACTAACAGCAACAACAACAAAAAAAGAAACCAAATAACAGCCTTTTCTCACCTGTTAAGCAATTTCCCCTTGGGTGCAGTTATAGGCACAACCAGCAGGGGGCGCTGTTGGCTTGTGTTGAGGCAGAGCGGCTGCAGGGGGCGCTGTTGGCTCCAGCAGCTATCAGAGGGCGCCAATGCGAGCCCTGAGCCTCCCTGGGGGTGATGGCAGCCTTGAGAAGGGAGAGAAGGTGGAGGGTGCGGTTCAGTTTCCCCTGGCTCTCACGTGTCCAGTGCAGGATCCCCGGCGATGGCAGCAACAGCTGAGGCTCAAGTGAACAGCTGGGAGGAGCTCCCTCCGGGGAAAGGGGGGAGGTGGGGGGCCCAGTTTCCCTGAGACACCCACGCAGATGGTGAGGGTCTCTCTCCTAATGAGGGTGGGTGTTGGAAAGTCCCAGCTCACGGGCTGCTCTTGCAAGTGATGGCTTACTAGCAGTAAGGGGAAGCAGGAAGGAAAAGTTCAGCAGTAGCAGCGAATCCTTTGAGCAGCAGCAGCAGCAGCCCAGCACACAACACCACAAACTGTCTCCCCTTCAAGCTGGGCAAAGACTGAGCACACCCAGCTAAGAAATCACAGAAACCACACCACTTCCCGCACCTCACCCATTTCAAAGCTATGTCAACACCCAGGCTACATCTTTTGACTCTTAAGTATTGCCCATTTATCTCCTGGGCAACCCCCTCCCCCCCCGCCCCCACAGGGCTCCCCACCCGGTAAAAAATGGGAGAAAAATGCATTGACAAACTCAAACCCACAACATATGGTCTGTGGATCAACAAAAATTGCAGATGCTGAACTCAGATACTGAAATGATAGATGAAAACCAAACAACAAAAAATAGTGGGTTTAACTGCTTTAGGCACTGGATGAGTAAATACAGTGGGAACACTGATGGAAAGAAGGGGGCAAATTGCCTGAATGTTTTGTCATAGATCTTAAATGTTTTCTGAAATAGAAAAGTGAAAACCACCAAAGACTTAATTCAGAATTGATCCAAATCTTACCAAAGTCCTACACACCAGTAAGGTAAGTTTCTTATGGTGATTAATAAGTATAATTCCTATTATCCTAAAATGGCTATTATAAATTTTTATATCCAAAAGAAATCACATAATTAAACCTAATGTAAAAAAGTAAAGCATGCCTGTTTAGCTAATCTACTTTATCATGTTATCCATCAGAGTCTATCCATTCACATGTTGTTCTATTTCTTCAGATATATTACTGATGACTCATCAAGCTATAAATATCACAGTCAGTTTTTATTAGACAAATTTTATTAAGCATAATTGTATGAAGACTAACTTCATACAAACTTTATAAAGAGAAAAATCAATGTAGTTTCGGGGGCTGGTCCAATGGGAAGAGCAGCTGTTACTTATTATGTATCACTTTTTATAAACTTCCGTTTCAGTACATTTTGGAAGGAAACAGAAAGATGCATTTAACAGGATAAAGAATTGTTGAATGAATATACTTTGTATATTAATAGTATATATCTGTATGTCATCTGTTGAAAGCAGAGACACAAAGTAGATAGATATTGCTCTATATTGCAATGTTTTCTGCAAACAACTATTTCTGAATAACTTCATGTCATTGAATCTGAGAGGACTGTATATCTCTTATATAAGTTTGCAATATTTAGCAAGTGTTAGAAAAATAATTATGCTTTTATGTCCCTTTCATTTGTTTTGCATTTCTTGTTCTTTAAAATCTATCCTTTTTTTTTCAGCATTTCTCTTTAATGTTTCACAAGCTAACACGTTTTTGAAATTGTCAGTTCTCTTGTTTCCCAGGTACTTGTGTCAGTTCCTTATAATTTGTATTCACTAGTTGGTTTACATTTTGTTACTCCAAACTTCCCTCACGTAAATTATGTTGAAAGCAGTATTGATTAAAATTGTATTGACTAAAGTTGATCAGTGAACTTTACCGAACTAAGTCATTAAACAATGAAATAGACTTGCAGGGGATACTCATTGACAGTTTTGTCAAGTAAAGTAAAAACATTTCAACTTTCTATCAACTGAGACAACAGTGTGGGCAGAGAGATTTTCTATAGATTTCATGATGGTTTTTATTAAACATCAAAATTAAATATAAAATTCCAAAGCAGCTGTGGGATAGCTGTAACAGAAATGGTAACCTGACTCTATTGTAAGAGATGTTATCTGAGGAGACATTATTAACAGTGGTGTATTTAATGGTAATAACACTGAGGTCCTAGTCAAAAGTTTTAGATGCGCAGTGGAAAATCAGACCACAGGCAGTATAATGGACATGAATGGTGAAGAATATTGGAACAGAAAAGGGTAAAGTTAGGAAAAGAATGGTTTGGTGTGCTAAATCTGGTAGAACTCGTGAAAAATCAACTCTATATGCAGAGGATAAGTCCACATTTACACAGTCTGTATTTGAGTAGTTGTAAAGAGTTTAGTAATTTCCTTTTCAGAAAATGTCCGTTCCATGTTACAGCTGTATAAATCCACTGAGGATTCTTTGCTGTAGATACAGTGCCTACTGAATGACAACCTGAAGAAGGAAACCGTCTCAACACACCTATCTGTATGTTTGGGAGGAGGAATTATTTTTATGTGGGGTTAATCACAGGGTTTTTACAGTCCTTCCTCATGTTTAATCTCTGGGGTTTCTTGCCTGTGCACTTTTTAGTGGATGAATACAACTTTTTTTCTTTGGGTCATATTTTCAGTAGCACATTGTTCAGTATCATGATGATTCGACTTGCTGTTTCATTTCCTGGAGCCAGATATCTATGCCAGCTGCAAGTTTTCAAAAACCTCTCTTGCTACTTTACTTATTGATGGGAACTGACAATTGCATCTTTTCCCTGATGAGTCATTGATTCTACACTGCCAGGAGTCTGCCCAAAAGATGTTAGGTTGTTTTGGTTTATTTACAATGACTGCATTAAAAAAATCTGATTAAATAAATGCAAAGGGCCTGATTCTCTAGCTGCTAGCTGTGTAAAAACCAAATAAAATACACCAGCATTGCTAATATTTTGTGGGCTGTTAGAATTGGTTGGGCACTAAAGTCTGCTTAAGCAGTCATAACCTGCTATAGTTATATACATCTTGGCAATGGGATTTTTATTTCAACTGTTAATAAATCAAGCTTGGACCACAAGATTATATACATTATTCTCAATAAATCATAGTCATAAAATGGCTTGAGTTGTAAGGGACCTTAAAGATCACATAGTTTCCACTCACTTTCACTAGATCAGGTTGCTCAAAGCTTCATCCAGCCTGGCCTTGAACACTTCCAGGGATGGGGCATCCACAACTTCTCTTGGCAACCTGTTCCAGTACCTCAACACTGTCAGAGTAATTTATTTCTTCCTAATATCTAATCTAACCCTGCACTCTTTCAATTTCAATCCGTTCCCCCTTGTCCTATCACTATATGCTCTTGTAAAAAGTCTCTCTCCATCTTTCTTTACCCTTTAGGTACTGGAGGTCACAATTAGGTCACCCCAAAGCCTCCTCTTCTCTGGGCTGAACAATTAAAATTCTCTCAAACCTTTTCTTGTAGGAGAGGTGCTCCATCCCTCTAATCATTGTGGTGACCGCCTCTGGACTCACTCCAACAGGCTGATGCCCTTCCTGTGCTGGGACCCCAGATCTGGATGCAGCACTGCAGGTGGGGTCTCACCTCAGTGGAGGAGAAGAATCTCCTTCCTCACCTGCTGCCCACTGTGCTTTGGATGCAGCCCAGGACACAGGTGGCTTTCTGGGGCTGCAATTGCACATTCCTGGCTCATGTCCAGCCTCTCATCCACCAGCACCCGCAAGTCCTTCTCGGCAGGGCTGCTCTTGATCTGTTCGTCAGCCTGTATTAATACCAGGGGTTGCCCTGACCCAGGTGCAGCACCTTGCATGAGGTATTGTTAGACCTCATGAGATTCTTATGGGCCCACTTCTTGAGCTTGTCCAGGTTGCCCTGGATAGCATCCCATCCTTCAGGCATGTCAACTGCACCCCTAACTTGGTATCATCTGCAAACTTGCTGAGGGTGCACTTGATCCCTTCATCTTTGTCATTAATGAAGATGTTAAATAACATTCATCCCAGTATGGACCCCTGAGGATCACCACTTGTCACTGATCATCACCACTCTGACCACCACTCTCTGGATGCATCNCAAGTCCTTCTCGGCAGGGCTGCTCTTGATCTGTTCGTCAGCCTGTATTAATACCAGGGGTTGCCCTGACCCAGGTGCAGCACCTTGCATGAGGTATTGTTAGACCTCATGAGATTCTTATGGGCCCACTTCTTGAGCTTGTCCAGGTTGCCCTGGATAGCATCCCATCCTTCAGGCATGTCAACTGCACCCCTAACTTGGTATCATCTGCAAACTTGCTGAGGGTGCACTTGATCCCTTCATCTTTGTCATTAATGAAGATGTTAAATAACATTCATCCCAGTATGGACCCCTGAGGATCACCACTTGTCACTGATCATCACCACTCTGACCACCACTCTCTGGATGCATCTGTCCAACTAATTCCTTATCCACCTAACAGTCCACCCATCAAATCCAATCTCTCTCCAGTGTTGTGGGGGACTGTGTCAAAGGCTTTATAGAAGTCCAGATAAATGACATCTGTAACCCTTCCCTTGTCCGCTGATGTAGTCATCCCATCATAGAAGGCCACTGGGTTGGTCAGGCAGGACTGGTGCTTGGTGAAGCCATGCTGGCTGTCCCAAATAATCTCCCTGTCCTCCATGTGCCTTAGCACAGCTTCTAGGAGGATCTGTTTCATGACCTTCCTAGCACAGAGGTGAGACTGATAGGTCAGTATTTCCAGGGTCCTCCTTTCCATCCTTTTTAAAGATGGGCACAATGTTTCCCTTTTTTTCAGTCACCTGGGACTTCACCTGACTGCCATGACTTTGCAAATATCATGGACAGTGGCTTAGCAACTACATCAGCCAATTCTCTCAGGACTCTGGAATGCATCTCATTGGGTCGTGTAAACTTGTATATGTTCAGGTACCTCAAGTGATCATGAACCTCATCTTTAACAACCAAATATTTTGCACAACTAATAAAGGTCAGATAAATAAAATTTTTTCTCATTTCTCCCTAAATCGCTAGTTCCTCCCTGTTCCCACTTTCCCCTCTTCCCCCCCACCCCCCAGTCTGAAACACAATGTTCAGATAATGCCCAAATGCCAAACATATAATGTGAATGTCATTTGAGTATGGAGAAAGGTTGTATCTGACCAATGTTGAATTTCAGCAAGAGCATATGTGCTGATCAACTTAATGCTTATATGATTTTTCCCAAAGGTAATAGTTAATGCAGAATTGAATGAAATCAGGTAGAAGTAGTTGAAACTCAGGTTGGATACTATTATAATACATTTTATATATATATATGTATATATGTATATGTATATATGTGTGTGTGTATATATATATATATGTTTGTGTGTATATATATATATATGTGTGTGTGTATGTGTGTGTAGCATACTTTGTCTAGATAAGCTGATCATTCCGGGTTT
Organism: Ptilonorhynchus violaceus; assembly: GCA_013397565.1. Taxonomy (NCBI): domain Eukaryota; kingdom Metazoa; phylum Chordata; class Aves; order Passeriformes; family Ptilonorhynchidae; genus Ptilonorhynchus; species Ptilonorhynchus violaceus. The sequence goes on along the minus strand of VZRJ01010923.1, from coordinate 80,724 downwards.
TCATCACTAATAAATTATATGGAATTTCTAGATTAAAAATGCTCATATTTAGAAAGACAGAAAAATTAGCATTACAATGTTCTGTCTTAATTACAAATTATTTCCATCTCATTTGATTAGTGTACAATTTTAAAGATTCTTATCTTCAACTTCCATGTATGTTTATTTAGAATTATGATTAATCTTTTTCTCAGCCAAATATAAACCAGATTCTTGTGCACACTTCTACCACCAAGAATACCTTCAAAAGATTGTTTTAGAAACACCTGGGTGATCACGCACTTTGCAAGTGTACTTTGTAAGCAGTATTTGTTACAAGGCTGTGACCGTCTCACCAATTTAGCTAATATTCTTAGAATTTACAGTAGAATGCCCTAAACTAGTAATTGTAGTTAGAGCACGAAAGTCTTTTTAGAAAGAGAAGCTTAAAGAATATAACTGATGCATGCTTGCTGAAGAAGATATCTATTTTAATTTGTCCTAAATCACTGATTTTATTCAAATTTTCTCCTTTTTTAATGGCTGGGTATTTTTCAGTCAGGGACATCTATGTAACAGAAATAATTTAATTTTTTATAAAAGTTTTATTTCAAAGGCAGTCTTTGTAGACCTAGCTGGAAAATAAAATCAATATTTATTTGTCCTGACATAGTACATGTGAAAAATGAATTCAATCCTTATTTTGAAGACTAAAAGCTTAACTTCTAATATTTGAGGAACTAACAGTCAGAGGTGGAGTGATCTCTGGGGTGCAAATCTTTCTAGCTTCTAGACATTTTTCTCTTGTGTACTGAAAATTAGAATCTGTTGGAATGTTTATTAATATCTATTAAATCGTGTCAGTAGAAGAGTAAAACAGCTGACTAATCTTAAAACTGCAAGTGAATATCATTCCCTTGAAAACAGATTATATTGAAATTTACAATGGCACTACCTTAACAAGCTGATGGTAAAATATGGGAGAATTTGTACCTGAAGAGGGATGGCTTGACACCTTTGTTGAACCTGCAGATGAAGTGATTAAAGTGTATCCATAAAAGTCATAGAAAAATGCAAGGATGTTGTAACGCAAAAGGCTTTTTGCTATTTTAAGGTTTGAGGAAGTTTAAAAGCCAGACGATAATGCTTGCAGCTTTTTAACCGCAACAGATGTTGGCTAGAGATGTTGCTAAAAAAATAATCTTTATCCTGATTCTCAGCAAAAAACTTGGAACTAACCAATCAGGTGCCTTTTGTAATAGTACTGTTTAAGCAAGGTATATTAAAAAGAGTTGTTAGAATAAAGAAAAAGCTCTTTTTTCGCAAAGCTCTCGATGCGTGTTGTTTGTCTGTTCCGACAATTGAAATACCGATTGATATAATCGATAGTAAAAGTGAAACAACTTGCAATTAGGGTACTACAGATGACTGTAACATGCAGAGTATTGCTAAATTGTTCTATTTCATAATGAACATTTTAAAAAATACGTTAAAGTGATGAAATTATAAATATTCATTTTAAGCCCAGGATGTGTTGACAATGACACATGATTGTGCAGAATGCTGTTCACTGGTGTAACCTAATACTCAGAGAACAGATGTGTGTATAATTTCATAATGGGTTTCCTAGGAATGGTTTTAATTATTTGTTATATATAATCATATATAACATATAATTATATTTCAAAATGTACAGAGAACCCTGACAGTTTTTGAGGATTCAAAGTTTTCAGAAAGTCACCAGGATTAGATGATGGTGTGGTGACATATCACATTCACTGAGTCAGCTTCTTTCAGAACTGTCCTGTAGTATAAAGCTGGCATCCAAGTTCAGCATAAGCAAATTTTTCTGTTAAGAGATTATTTTTCTGTTGCAGTGGCTGAGCCTGCAGCAGAAGAAGCTGCAGTGACTGGGCCAGCCACAGGAGTGACTGAGGAGCCAGTGAGGCCGGAGGGCCCGAGTGCGGTTGGCTTGTTAGCCTGTCACTCTTGTTCCCCTATAAGGTTACACAGCAAGTTCTCCTTTACTCGATGCCCCATTGGTCCTGTTCCCCTGCTCCTCCCCTTGCCCTTCCCTATTGGTTGAAGTTATGTAACCCTGCCTATTCTCCACCCCCCGGCCCTCACCCGATTGGATCCTGATGCTCTCCCCGCCCCTTCTTCCCTTAGTGCAAAAGCCCTGGACCCTCCATTTTGTGTGTTCTTGTCCCTGGATCCCTTCACTGCTGGATTAAACTTCACCTGTGGAACTCCATACAAGAACCCCTCTCAACTCTTTGCCTCCGGCGGACGCTTGTGAGCTATCCTTGTGTGTGGTGTGTGTGACTGCTTGCAGGGTGTCCGTGGTTTTGCCCAGACACCACCCGACGGCGTGGTCGCTGGTGTGCCTGCTTGAGTGTTTGTGTGGGGCACCAAAACCGAACGCTTCATGCTTCTGGGGATGGCGCAGTGCTTCACCCGATTAACATCTCCACGCTGCGTCATTTTTCTGCCAATGAGAATCCAGTGTCCATCCACGCCCACAGAACTTGTCATTGAATTTAACAGTTCAACCCTTTCCTACTGTAGTTCCTTCTCTTACTTTTTTCTACATGGTGAAGGATGATGCCATCCTCCTGTCCTAAAGACACATATGCTTCATTCTGACAGGTACCTAGATATAGCTGAGGTGTTCTTTCATCCTAAATCTTCTCCAACTTCAGTGGAATTATTCTGATTGAGTCCTCTAACATCTAGTTCAATTGTTTTACATCTTGCCGTTTTTCTTAATTGGACAAATAATCTTGTTAGTTAATCAAATTCAGAGGAGTGTGCTTGTATTCATCGGGACAAAATTTCTGGATTTGTGATTCTGTGTTTTGTAATTGATGTGTTTTCAAATATGAGATAAATATTACTATGCCATGGTGAAAATATTTATTTTTTATTAATCTAGCATTAGTTTCAGGAAATATACTATGCTTTTCATATAATAACATAGCTGGAGAGTCTTGGCACTCTGATGTGGAAAAGTGACGTGTGAAACCTTCCTAAGAATGCTTATCAAATACATGTGAGACTAAAATTTGGTTATTTAGAATTCAAGAAGGGAAGAATAAGAAAACTGATTGACCATAGATCTTTCCTTAAACCCAGTCCTGAGAATCCTGTTAATATTAAGGAAGTAAAGATATATTCAGTTTTGTCGAGAATGTGGGAGTTCTTGAATAATCTAAGTGATTCATGATTAGGCTACTGTATTTACAAATTTACCCTTTTTCACTTGAATTGCACTTTGTTGGTTTAAGTTACACAAGTTCTCAATGTAGAAATTGAGGTGACCAAAACAGATGGCCTGATCTGAGGGTTTGTTGTTTATCACATGGATGCAGAGTTGGATTTCACTGTATTCAAATATGTGGGTACTCTCAGAGCTTGATATCAGAGACAATGTTGCCCAGAATGGAAAACCTTTGAGACCCAATAGTTAATAGCTATGTCTTGTATCTTCATTCTTAATTCATTTTTTAAAAAAAAAAGTTATCTTCTAAATAGTGTTACAACCCATGGGACAGATTAGAATAAATGAGCACTGAATGACTGGAGAGTTAATATATATATATATGTGTGTGTGTGTGTGTGTGTGTGTGTCTCAGTTTTAAGACAAATTTAACTGAGGACTCTCTGGACAGAGTCCTTCTCTCCAAAGGGTTCCAAAAATCCCTTTCCACCAATAGGGAATGAATACTAATAGATGAAAGTGAAAAAAAGAGAAGGTTTATTAACAAACAGAATGCCCAACTGCAAGGCAAGGGAAAAAAAGTAAATAACTGTTAAACACTAAACCATCAGAACCCACTTCACCCCCCCTCCATCCCCCATGCAGGGACAAAAGCCCAAAAAAACATGTCCAGAGGGTGGAGGCAATGCTGGAGGAATACCCCTTTCCCAACACGTGGTCCGAGATGGTGCCGGCTCTCACGGTGAGGGGAGTAGAACTTCCATGGGGCAGTTCCAACAGCAAGGGGGAAAACCCAGTGGCTACCTGGTGTCGACCTCTTCTCCATGGCAACCATGGCAGATGAAACAGCTGGGCTGGAGCCTTTCGGTGTGCTTTCTATCCCTGGCTTGGCTCCCCGATCCCAGGCTTCACGCTGGAGCAGCCGCAGCAGCAGAAGAAAAAATGGAGCAGGAGGACTGAAGCTGGCTAGCCGGGTTACAGTGTAGCAGAGCAGCCAACTGCTCCCGGCAAAACTCCAACTGTTCTCTATTCCCAACCAGGCACAGACCGACCCACCTCCAGCTAAGAGACTGCTAAGTCACAAAGTAGCAGTACCCCAGCAGGACACGGCACACGTGATGGTGCTGCTCCAATCCCCGAACCGGAAGAGAGAGAGCAACTCTCGGCCCCTCCCACACCAGGATCCCGGCCAGGCTCATGCAGTACCCTGAAGCTGGGAAGGGGGAGGAGGGATGGGGTGTAAAAAGAGAAAATAATAACAATTTTTGGGCACAACCTGGATAGGGGATAACGATCCCCAAGACAGCATGTATGTATGTATGTTTTAGAATAATTTGGTTGCAATGGAAAGGAGGTATGTAACTATTTTGGTTATTATTATCTATAGTAATATAACAATATAAAACCATAAAGCTATCATTTAAGAAAATGTCTAAGGAAAAGAAAGAAAAATAAAGGATAAGAGTAGATAGTGGAGAGGAAGGATAGATAGCGGAGAGGAAAAGTATCACTACCTGTGGATCCATTGACAAGACTTGATTGTTGCAGTTTCAATGTCCATTGTTGAAAATGATGGTCACTATGTTGATCTGTCAGGGGTGGGGGAAGCCCATGAAACAAAGATTTCAATGGGTTAAGATGCATTCATATTCAGTTGGGAATGCCCAGGCACTCCCCCTGAAGGGAGTTTTAACACTGCGGCTCATGCACAGTCATCTGGCGGAAGACTCCATAAATCAGTCTGGAGGTACTTCAGTCGCTGGTGGTCACAGGTGACATCTGTTCCAAAACTTGGGGTGATACATGTATGAACAGTGGCTTCCTTTCCCACAGTTTGCCACAGTGGGAATTTTTGTTCAGTTGCATTAACCAGGGTATGCTAATCAGATCTCACCTCTACCGGGCCTGGAATTAGAACCTTCCTGTTCCAAATTCCTCCCTTCTGTGCTTATCTCAAGTTCCTGCTGTGGTGGCTTATCTTATGTAAAGTTCCTTCTGTGGTTTTGACAGTGTTTGAGACAGGCAAATGTGCTCTTTACGTACTTACAAATAGTTATGAGGGTTTGATTTGATTTGTGACTCACTATGGTTGTTGGCTTTTTGTCTCCACCTCTCTGCACAGCGTTTCATAAAAGATAATATGAAGGAAAAGGTAAGTGTATGTAACAATAGAGCGACATAGAGTTCCCAGGCAGGTGCAAAGGAGAGCTCATTTATTGCAAAAACCAGGCCTTTTTAAGCAGTTAGGCCATTATCAAAATACATACCATTGAAATACAACAAACAATAATTCAACCAGTCATCACAAGCCACGAGGTGATCACGTGAAGATTATGTAACTTGTTTTTTCTACATCTAAGTCAGCTAAGCTTGTTCCCAGAGGCCTTCTGCCCTTAGCCGAAGTAACAGAAGTGAGCCATGATTTTAGAAGAGTAACAAGGCCTTCATTTTGTAAGGTTTTACCTATCTGCAACAAGTGTATGCATAGTTTATATTAATTTTAAAATTCTGGAAATTTCCTAGTTTATGCAAATTGCTATTTATCAGGCAATAGAGTGAAACATGTGCCAACAGAATACCTATAGGGCTGTCTGGGATGGACAGATGACCATTAAATGCTCAAGCTCAACTGGAATTTTAGGAGTGAGGGAAGTGGTACTTCAAAGTGATTGCTAAAACATAGTGTTACCGCCAGCATGTAATTTTTTTTTAAAACAAAAGCGCAAAATATCAATAGCAAAAAGAGGCCACCAGGACTAACAAACACTTTTTCTGTTGCTTAAAAAGGAATGGAAGTGATGACCTCATGGAAACTACCTGATTACTTTAGCAGGAGGAAATTCCTCCTTGACCTCTGTCCATAGGCAAATTAAACTGGGGGTATTCTCTGAAACTTGTCAGGCTGACTACACATAATGTTACTGCTGAGGTGAGCCAGCTCTACTACAGTGATACCTTCTTTAAAATCATATGTAGCTCGCATGGTAGCATGTAATAATCCTGTAGGTGTTCCTGTATTACACACGATATTTTATTTATATTGCAGGTAATGACAAGAATGCTTGTATTTATCATGTCTTCTAACACTAGCTAGATTTGATTCATATAGTTTCTTTCATGAAGTTTGATAAAAAACATTTGAACCAAACCCTCCATGTGAATAATGCTAAATTATAGATGGTTCATAATTTTGGCATATAGATTTTCCTGTAAACCCATATGTGTTTGGCTGCATAACCTCTATTAGAGCTAACTTATTTTTGATCTTAGAATCATAAAATTGTTTGGGTTAGAAGGGAACTTAAAGATCATCTAGTTCCAACCCCTTGCCATGGCCAGGGAAACCTTCCACTAGACAGGGATGCTCAAAACCCCATTCAGCTGGCCTTGAACTTAGGTTTTGATAACATTAGTTATCCAGTATTTTATTGTGAGATTCAAGTTACTGTCATCACTTCTAGTTACTTAAAGTATCATTTAATATAGAATAATTTTCTTTTTTCATAAGTCTGTCGTATTTCGTGAGCTGTCTATTGCTGAAGTAAATAGTACTGATATTACATAAGAGATTTAATTTGCTTTTCTGAGTTTATTTGCTAAAGTCTGTATTCAAAATCCATTAGTGTTAAGATTCCTGCTTAACTTCAAGGTCTTGAATCTCCTAGCAAAATACTGCTGATGTGTTGCAGATTTGAGATCCTTTTCCCCCTCTTTTTAGAACCAGTGGTACTGCAAGAAAGAAAAAGAATAAAATTAAGTTGCAAAAGGAAAAGATGTTTTAATTCACTGATTGGTCTTCCTCAAAACAACAATTTTAAATGCAAAAGTATGTTGCATTAGCATTAACTGTAAGGTTTACTTGTTTTTCTGAAACAGAATATAAGAGTTGGATCTGTATTTCATTCAACCTAAAGCAATATTAATTAATTTAATTGTGGATTTTATAAAAACTTTAAAATATATTATTTCATCCTAAGTAAAAGTTACCATTTTGAAAAGGATAGAGTATTTTGACTCATCTATTAATTAATAACTAGATTTGATTCCTCTGAGCATATTTGTCAGTTCTAGTTCATACTGTAAGGAGGTTTAAGTGAGAGGAAATTATGGAATGAATTAAACTTTACAAAGTTAAAATAGATCTAAATTGTTCTTTTCTCATGTCTTTCTTTAAGCCAATTTAAAGGGGAACACTCTAAAATTAGTTCTAACAAGCAAAACCACAACAGGCAAAAAATAATTGTAAATAATCACTAGATACAAAATTGCTAAATCTCATAAACTTCCCAAGAACAGAGACACCCAAAATGGCAGAAATACCCTATCCAAGATGGCGCCTGCCACGAGAGACCACGTGTAGGGAGACAAAGGGAAAAGGGTGTCTGACCCTTCCCCCAAAATGGTGGCCTTTGCAGGCAATTGCATGGTCCAGGAGGCACAGGGAAGGGATGGCAACAAACCCTCCTGGGAAGGCAGGGGCTTACAGAGCAGTTCTAGCGGCAGATGAGAAGTGTCGGTGTACGTGGGGTCAGTGCCTCCACCCGCTGCTTCCTCTTGCCGTCCACCAGACTCTGCCAGTGTTGGTGCTGCTGTCCCCCGCGCTGTGGGCGTCTTGGGGGGAGAACTGGTCTGTCAGCACTGACACGGTGTGACCTGGCCCCAGGGACTGGCTTACTTCATGCTGCCGATAAGTTTGCAGAGTTCACTCCAAAACAGTTTTTGATTGCTAAACGCAGTAGTTTTCAAGTGGCTACTGTTGCAAGCCCAGAAAAAAAAAAAAACAAAAACCAAGCACCCAAAGCAACCCCTTCCAAAGCAGAGCGTCTGCCTTACGCAAATGCTAATGGCAGAGATAGAGAGCTCCCTGCTTCTGGGCTCCAACCTAAAATGTCCCCCTGGTTTCATTTTCTGGATGCAGGGTCTTAAAAAGACAGTAACATTTTTGGGGCATAGATAGATATAGAATACAATAACATTTTGGGTTGCCCACGACACCTCAGATTACCAGATGTCTCAAATGTTCATACTTCCAAAGTTTTGTTTTGTTTCTTGCATGGTATATCTTTTAAAGTAAGAAAAATCTCACACTGTCACTCATGCTAAATACATGCTTTCTGTCTCCTGTTCATCACAGAAAATACATCATTTGCAGTGTTTCAGTCTGGTAATTTGCACACTCAGAATCAGCACATCATTTTGACATATAAAACATATATTTATCTATATTAGGACAAATCAAGTTCTATAGGTGAGCAAGGGGACAGAGTCCAATTTGAAATCTATATAGTGTGTTGAAATTAATTAAATTGGATGAACTAAGACTGTTTTCAGACGCATTGACTAATGTTTTGAGATGACCTCATGCTTTTATTCTTTGTATTAGACAGGGCTATGAAGAACTGGAAAGACAGCTGAAAGAAGTCTTTAAGGAAAGGAGCAACATACTTCATCAACTGTTAAAGACTTCTAAAGAACTTCAGGGAATTAAAGTAAACCTCCAGGTTAGGCTCCATCTCAGTCTCTGTAGGGTTATTTACCTCAGTATTTTCTTATTGGTATCTATTAATTACAAAAAATGTGTTTCTTTTCTTTTATCATTAAATATGTGAATAATTATAATTTCATTTATTTTGTTGACCTTGTACTTAATATAAACCTGATGTTTTCATGGAAAATTTTATGCTAATGTGTTGGGCCTGTTGCAACTCAATAAAAATAAAGAAAATATTAAAAAAACATAGAAAAAGGAAGGGGAGGACAAAGAATATGCTGTATTAGTGGAATTGCCACATGTTTGTCCTGGTAGCTACTGCAGTCCTTTGCTATTGCAGGTTGGGTCTTTGCTGTAGAATTTGATACATTCAACCTAGTTTAGCTGCTCAGTTTACCTTTCTGACATGCCGTCTACACAGTCTGACTGGATTTACTGCAGGGCATTGCTTTACAAGATCAGCTGACAAATTGTGCTAGATGAGCCTGCAGTGAGAGTTGAGATATCTCTGCATTTAACTTTTGGGTATCATGGTTAGGCTGAAAGGGCAATAGATTAACTCTGAACTCAAATCAGCTCCTCAGAGGAAAAAGTAGATTAACAATGCTGCTCTGGATTTGAGGTCCAGATATTCAGGTCAGGGAGTAACTGTCTTTTACCAGTAGAGTCTGTTGGTCTGGTGAAAACATTTAGACTCATTATCAACTGAGATTTGTGTCTGTATTTCATGCTATCTTAAAGGAAACTTTTTCTGACAATACATTTTTATCTTCATCGATGTAAGCTAGATGGAAAAAATACAAGAAGAAGCACTCTGTTCACAGAATTCTAGTGGTGTGTATCAATACTGTGCTATATTGTATTATTATGTTATGTTGTCTTATGTTCCAGACTTCTGTGGTTTTAATTAATTAACTCTTTGATCTTTGGGGTTTTGGTTTGGAAGCTGGGTTTCGTTTTTTGGTTTTGGGGGGGGTTTTGGGTGCTTTATCACTCTATTATTGTAGGATTTTTCTTACTTTCTAGAGAAATATGCTTCTCCTTGTAACAAAGTTATTTTAGAATGCAGCACAGTAGAAGGTAGTATTCAGCAAAAAGTACACTCTGAAATATTTTAGACATAACACTGCAGAGATCATGATATGGGCAAAGAGCTGTATTATTATCTTCTGTATATACACACTTCTTTTGTCATTCAATTCTAATGCTTTTAGTCGTTCATCTGTTTCTAAATCTGCTTACTGGATTAGTTCTCATTTACTATTTGAAAAACAGCTGTGTAAAGTTAACTGTGTATGAGTTACAGTAAAAGAAAAATCAGACTATTCTTCCAATTTTCTTAAGTGGTAATGGCTGTAATTCACTAGGAGTATTTTATGAATGAGGGCCAAATTAATAATTTCACAGATTAATAATTTAAAAGATCTCTTTAATAATAGAGTTTTTTCCTTGCTATCAGTCTTTAAAAAATGATGAAGCATCAACCAAAAATGATGTGCAGAAACTTCTAGAACTGGGCCAAAAGCAAAGGTAAGACCCTCAGCTTCTTCCTTTTCTTTCCATTTCCCGACTGGAAACTGTCAGACTAGCAAATTCCACTTTTCTGTTTACTTTATAGGTAAACACTGCTGTATTCCAGAGTCTGCTGCTTGTAACAGTAAAATAAAGGCAGAGAATACTATTTTTGAAAAAAAGATGGAATTACTGATATTGGATATATGTTGGGAAAATATATTAAAATGCTATAGTGAGATATCTGCTAAAGATGGGCATTTTGAATTTTAAAGGAAGATTTAGTCATGAAATTTTCCCTAAAAAATAAATTCAGAATTTTTAGAAAATTAAATTATTCAAATGTCTAAATCTCTGAATTTGGAGATGATTATATATATTTATTCAGGCCTCTTAATTAAATGTTTATGCCTGTAGACACTCAAAATCACTAGTCCATGTGCAAGCATAGGAATACTTGCACTCGGTATTTGTCACAAATGGAGTTAGGAGGAGAAAGAAGTATTCATTTCAAATTATTCATTGAGCACTTAAAAATTGAGTTCCCATGGCTGGGAATGCAAGTTCTCAGCCTAGTCCTTAGTCTCAATTTCCCTAGTGCTTCATTGCAAGTGAGTCTGATCATTCTGCGTCTGTTAATTCTTGAAATTCAGACCAGCAAATAGCAACATCAATACAATTTTAATAGCAAGAAAACATAAGTAATATAATGGTCACTTTTGCTGAAGAAATAGTATATAATGAATGCATCTGTATTTCATATTTTTCCTTAGGAAAAATGTTTAATAAGAAACTTTATCAAGTTCATACTTCTTTCATTGTTAAAAATGCAATAATTAAATTCCATGGCTATGTTATTGTTGATATGGTGTTTAATAGAAGTACATATGGAATATGTATGAAACTGCATTGCTACCGAGAAGCCTTGTGAGAAAATGACCTTCATGTATTAAATACATAATATGAAATCCACAATACAATACCAATAGAATTTCTAATTTTTACTGTGATATGTTAAGAATCTTTCAGGTATTCCAGACAAATAAATTAAATGATAAAGGCAAGACTTAAGCTAATGTCCTATTTAATTAATTATGTGGCTTGGATGTCACACCTCAGCATCATAGCTGTGCTTGGCACAAACTAAATCCTTCATCATACATGAATACAGTTTTTTGGTGGTTTCATTGTTGTGCCACTTTCTTTTATGAAATCGAGAAATGAATTGATTAAAAGTATTAATGGACTGTTTAGTAAATAGATCTTAGTTGCGGACGGGAAAATTGAGTCTGCTGGGAGAAAATTTTACTACATACTACAAATATTCTTCCTAATCTCCTCCTTAAATCACCACTTGCAGTCTCTCAAGGTCCACCCAAAAATACATGTTGACTTTTACTTCCAAGGGATCCATCCATTGAGTATACTGCACAACAGCAGTTCCCAGAGATAAAGACTGGATCACTGCAATCTGCTGCTGAACAGCCCACACTGTCATTTAGAAAATAAAAGGCTTTTACAGTATACTACAAGGAAATGCCTTGAGGCTACTGCTAATGCCAGCTGTTTACAGACTTACTAGATTTCATTTCTAGAGAGCTGTAGAAGTTCAGTGTATGAAAGAGGTATAAAAAATGTGCCAAGGAATCTTCCTCATAGAATTTCACTAAGGAAAGGTCACAGTTTATTTGCCAGGGTTCTCAGGCTGTATTTTATCTGCAGTAAATGAAGAAAAGTGAACACCGTATTATACTTAAATCTATTGTATTGAAACCAAAATTCAAAATATATCCCAATATTAATGTTATGGTCTTTCTTTGGACAAACATGAGCTGCATTTGATCTGTGCACTACTTTGATTATGCTCTACAATGATGGATAATACAGTAAAGTTTAGAGTGCTTACAATCTCAGCTTGTATAAGTAAATGTTCTGCTGACTTCAAAATAGATTTTTTTAAATTCATTTTGTGCAAATTCTTCAATACTTCCCAAGCTGCAAGTAAAACTTGGTCACTCACTATGATGCCCCAAGTTTTATTCTTTCTGTGCATCATCAGCACTTTGAAATGATGGCATCTGTTTGTGCTGATGGTATATTGTTTTCATGCTGCTCAATCACTTTTACAATGAAATCTGTTCTGTATTAGTGTTGGCCAAAATTGCTGAAAGTAGTAGGGGTCATCAGCTAACAAGAAAGATGATCCAGCAGCTAGCAAGTTCTCTTATTTTATAAATTAGGGGGTTTCCATTCATTTTAGTTTCCACAGAGTTAATTATTATCTGTTGCTGTGTGTAAATCCAGTTTTGTGTTATCTTCACCGAAAGTTTATCCATACTGTCAGCAGCCCTGCAAAGGCTCTACAGCTGTCATGAAATATGTCACTCTACTACTTTGCCACATCTCCAAAGTGTGTCATATGCTGTGCGTAGAAAACTCTTGCAATTTGGACACATTTTCTGACTCAAAAGGTTTTTACTTGATTCAAGTAAAGCCCAATCCAAGCAATTATCCTGTTCTCTTTCCCCTGTATGCCAGAATCTTCTACTGAATTTTGTGTTGTTTGTCTCTAGAAAGTGCCACTTGAGGTTGAATTTTATCAGAGCATGATTTATTTGTTTATTTTAAAGCAGGTATAAACTAATTCTTATTGAAAATAACATGTCTCTATGTCAGTGCATTTTCACTAGCCTACTTTCCTCACTTTTTTGGTGCCAATCATTTTTGCTAGAAATTATACACTGGCAGATGTTTTGCACAGCAGGCTATTCAGTAGATATGAACAGTGGCCACTTTGCATCAGAGATAATTTTTGTTTTGCATTGACACTATAGTTCATGGAGTCATTATGATTTTATTTGCAAGAATTATAGACAAAGTACATCTGTCTGCTACTTTGAATAATTAAAGGTCCACTTTTTATAATCTGAAGAATTATTTCCTAATGGACACTTGTGTTGAAGTTTGTGTTCTGTGTTTTCAACAAACTAGGGAAGAAATGAAATCTCTCCAGGAAGCCTTTCAAAAGCAGCTTAATGAGGCAGCTGAGAAAGCAGAGAAGCAGCAGGCTACCGTGAGTGATTCTCTGTCCTTTTCTTATTTTTGTTTTTCTTCTGTTTTTTCTTAATCCTGCCTTGAGAATTTGTTATTAGCTCAAAAAATTTGCATGTAAAAAAAGAATGGATTTCACATATGTGTTAGTATTCTACAAGGTTCAGAAGAAAGAAGCTGAAAAAAGTTTTTTTGTTCAAAAGCATTAAGATCCCCATCTTCCCTAATTTCTGTGGAATTCAGGGATGTGTATACACTTTTGGAGACTTTAGGTGGGAGACTTAGGCCTAAATCCTCTCTCCAGTGAGATTATCTTTATGGACCCTCATGTCTCATCTATACTAATGTACTCTGTCATACATCCATTGACTTTTTTGGGAATTACTATGGATTTTAGCAACAAAATGGATAGTAGGGTGTCTGGTTTTGACCATAGTAGAACTTATTATCACTATAGAAGGTATTATTAAGTCCTATTAAGATTTCAGGCCTTATTGAAATTCTGTTTCGGGATAAATTGTACAATTGTTTTGATTTTTGTGTAGCAATGGAATGTTTTGGAGTATAAATAGCCACATTTTGCTATTGTAGAAAAAAAAGTAGAATCATGTTTGCTAAGATGAAAGAAGGAAATTTTTCCTATATTAGTTAGTAGTATTCATATAACGTGGATACCACTGAGCATAAGTTGACAGAGATTCCTTCAAACCTTAAGTGTTCTGATTTGAACCATGGACTTGAAAACAAGTTGCTAGAAGGATTTATAGATCTATTTATTATTTCATATTGGATAACTACTGATTTATTTACTAAGATCTTCCTGTCTTCCAGGGTCACAAAGCAAGGGTTTGTCTAAGAGGTTTAAAACTAATTATTAAATTTAACAAATGTCTACAATGCCTTATTCAGTATGAATGTGATTTGTATGTGGCTTACTGCCCTTCGTGAACAAGATGTGAGAGTGCATGTTTTACATACTACCTTCTAATTAGAAACAGCATAGATTGTGCACCAAACTATTCCTTTTGCAGGTTTCTTGCAGTTAATATGGTTTTTGAAAACACATTTTGTCCCTTTGTTGCTCAATAGTCTGAAGGGTAAAGATATTGTTTATTCTTGTGGCCCACACAACATGTAATTAGTGAATTTTTGGTACTTGTATTTTTGTCTAGAGGAAAAAAAAAAGGCACTTTTGTCTTCTTCAGGAGTGAAAAGAAGTAATCTGAAAGCTGTATTGAGCTTGAAATGGCTAATATTTTTTGATGGTCTTTCTATCCAGGATAGCCTATATCCACAAAAAAACCCAAACCTGCACTTGTTTTAAGATCCTTTTTTACTGAGACAATCTATATAGAATCATAGAATGTTAAGGGGTTGGAATGGACCTTGAAGATCATCTAATACCAACCCCTCATGCCATGGGCAGGGACACCTCCCACCAGATCAAGTTGCTCAAGGCCTTATTGAACCTGGCTTTGACCAGTGTCAGGGTTGGGGCATCCACAACCTCCCTGGGTCACTGTGCAACCTGTTCCAATGTCTCACCACCCTCACAGTGAAAGATTTCTTCCTAATATCTAACCTTAATTTCTGCTCTTTCAATTTATACCCATTACTCCTTGTCCTGTCCCTACAGTTCCTGAGGAAGGGTCTCTCTCTGTCTTCCTGGTAGGAAGAGAGCAGTTGTGAGACTTCACACACTGGAAGGTTGCTGTGAAGTCTCCATGCAACCTTCTCTTCTCCAGGCTGAACAACTCCAACTCTCTCCACCTGTCTTCATAGGAGACATGCTCCAGTCCTCTAACCGATTTTGTGGCCCTCCTCTGAACTTGCTCTGACAGCTCCATATTGCCCTTATGCTGGGGGCACCAGAACTGTACACACTACTCCAGGGAGGGTCTCATAAGAGCAGAGTAGAGAGGGAGAATCACCTCCTTCAATATAGTCCTGAAATAAGAAAAAATTAGTATCTATTTGTCTCAGATAAGTACTCAGAACATGCTAGTTGAAAGTTGCATTTTTTTCAGGTGCATGAGTGCATTCCCATTGACTTTATCAGCACAATGAATTCTAGTCCTACAAATGGAAGGTGGAAAACATATTTCATTATTGAATCTCTTTATTAGATTTTGATATTCAAGACTAATTCAGGTGTGGATTACATAAATCTCAGATGTAGTGAATGGATCATTTGCTCTGTTGGTTTTTGTGATATAATGCTTTTTTTTTAATTTGAGCAACAGTGCGTTGTGTAAAGTCAGTCCCTATGCTAGCATTGTGAAGAGCACAAGATTTGTCCTACAGAAAACATCTGCTGTTAACTGTGAACAAAATATCACCTAGTGCAGAAACTAGGAAAAACTCCTCTGAGTTTATAACAGAACTTGGCTTGGAGTGGTGGCAGATGGTTAAAGAAACTGAATTCTCGAGCCATATTCCAATACTTGCCATTAATGGCATATTAAACTTGCTACTAATTCTAGTAGGGAGAGCAGAACTGTGTCCTTGTTTTGTGACATTTGCGTCTTTATGCCTCAGGGTACAATATACATAATGAAGCTCAACAATACAGTGAGACTGAATGAATATTCAAAAAGTGCTTCTGGATCCTCAGAAGAAAATTGCAACGGAAATGAAAATAGATGTTATTACTGGCACACCAGGTTATTTTATACCTGGTTTCTCTATGTGTTTCACATTTTTCTGAAAACAATGTGAAATCAATGAAAGGAGGTCTAGGTTCCTTAAGGCAAGACTAGCTAGAGGATGGGAGCTTGGATTTAATTCTAATTTAATTAATTGTGAGACTGGTTTCTAATCCAATTTAAGCACATTTTATTCTATAGGACTTGGTGAAGTAAATCTTGAATTTCATCAGAGTAAATAAGAGTAGAATTATATTTGACAAAGACTAATAAAACACTGGTGGGAAGGGGATGGGTGGAAATACTTATTTCTTTTCTGCACTTGCCAAGGAGGCATAGTACAGTGCTTACTCTATATATGTTAATTGACTGTATGAATTCAACAAGGAACACCTGCCTGAACGTGTTCTTTATTAGGTCAATGTAAAAGCGTAAGTAAGAATTCACAAGAATTAAGTCAAATTACATGAAAAATCACTTGGAAATTATTCAAGGACTCTGACCAAAATGAAAAAACAAAGGAGACACAATAGCTATACATTAGACTTTGCATTCATGTCTTCTTGTGCTATGTGTGGCAAGGCTCTTCACTAGCATTGCATAAATGATTCATCAGTGTGGCAGTTTGACACTAGTTAAGTGCCAAACACCATGAAATATTATTTCACAGAGGAATTAGAATTTATTTTCATGAGGAGAAATATGGATATTGAGGAAAACTTAAAACACTAGGAGGCAAAACAGGTTCAAATATTGAAGTAGTAAAAAGATTTTATTAATTACTAACAGAACAAAAAATAAAAAAGAATAATGAAAAGATATTAAAAAGTAGAGTTATCAATGTTACTATTCTTGCTTATCCATTATTTGACCCTTTAAGACTACAGAAACCAAGATTTGTAGGCAGCTAAAAAGCTGCTCTTCTGAAGTGTTGGTGGGTACCACCTCTAGTTGGTAGAGGCAGCTAGTGGAGCTGCTGCTAGGTAGTAACAACCTTCTGAGGGTGAAAGCAGCAACTGAGGCTTAAGGAAAGTAAAAGGACGTGTAAAGACATTCCTGTCCTTTAGAGTAGTAATCACACTGAGGGCTGACCCGGGGAGTCTTAACAGGAGTGAGCACTGCCTTTCTGGATTGTCTCCTGCATCTGTAGCACTAACAAAGAACAGCAGCAGTCTGTCTTGGTACAGGTATTTTCTAGAAAATTTATGGCAGATCTCAGATACATTTATGCCTATTGTTTCCACTGTTTTGTCTGGGACAATAAAACGTGCAGAGAAACACTAGTTATGATAAGGATGGTTTAAATTTTAGACTAGTCCTATGTTGTGAAGTTCAAGGTCAAATACAGTCTTCCAGAAAGCCTTTGGTTGTGAAGGAACTTCTCTACCAGCCATGTCATACTAGAATTGTAGATTACTTTTATATCTAAAAGCATTTCGGAAGGACCATACTGGGTTTTGTTATACTATATGCATGTAAAATGTGTAAGACATTATTCCGAATAACCCAGTGTCCTCTTTAACAATCAATGAAGGTTGACAGAGCTTTTTGTTCTGCATTTAGCATCAAATACCTAAGCAATTTGTAATAAGTTTTTGTGCAGTGAAAAAAATATTAATAATGTCAAGCTATTATCTGTAAATGTGAAGTGGAACCACTTCTTCCAGAAGCAGGGTTAGAGACCATGGACTAATTTTCACTTTTGTTAACAAAAAGGCACAGAGCAAATGGCACATGTAACTTGAAAGTGTCTTGTTTTGTTTGTTTGGGGTTTTTCAACGAATTTGAATAAATAGAATAAATAGTGATTTTGGATGTCTTCATTAGGTTAAAAGGCTCTTAGAGCTTTTGGGGGACAGACTCTTTCCTTGGCTGTACTTTATGCTAACTGCTTTCATGTTAAGAAATAATTATATTTTTAGCAAATTTGCAGTTATTTCCCATAAACCGCAGTTAAAGTTTATTAAAAGAGCTGGATGGCTCTGGATGAGGGAGAAGATAAAGAATGGAACATGGAAACACTCAAATATGATTTGCCTAAGTAGAGTAAGTTTAGTCTACCTTTTCTATTTAGTTCTTGTTGGTATTTTATATAAAGCTAGCAATTTCTAAGAAGATATGCTAATGGAATTGTTTGGCAATACAGTTACAGTACTGTCTATCAAAATAAAGCAGAAAATAGGAATCTGTAATTTCCTTTCTTTGCTCAGTGTTCACTATGAAAAATGAGTTAAGTAACACATTATGTATGACTTGTAAAAAGAAACCATACACGATATGGTTATTTTGAAATCAGTAGGGTTTTTCTAGTAATAAAAGACTAACAATGTGAGGAATTTAATTCAGTGTTATCCCCATACTTGGAAGATTTTTAATAAAAATATCTGATGTTCTTTTCCTTTCGACAATATTTGTTTTCTCTAGTAAAAGCTCTTATGACTGTTCCTAAAGTCTTAAATATTGCTTTGACAAAAGTTTCTTTCACTAATCAAACTGTAACTTGCAGCTTGAAGTTACATTCATCTTAGAAATACTAATAGGTAAAAATTTATTTAGCTTTGCTTTTAGAAGTATTTAGCACTTTGTAGAACACTTTTTCCCCAAAGGAAAGAATATTTTCTATGTTTTATGTAATAGCCTAATCAGTTCTGTCTGGCTTTTGAAGTCAATTTTTACACTATAACCTGAAAATTAGACCAGGAAAATGAATACTGAGTGTGTTAGGGTTTTCAGATATAGCCAAAATGGTGTTAATGAATGAATTCCAGTCACACTTTAACTGGTCGTCTTAGTCCTGAGCAAGATACAAGAAGTCTGGAGGTAAGCAAATAAGCTTCCAGCTGAGCCTTGGCTGTGCAGTAATGATGTTATATTGGGATTTTCCCATCTTATCGTGAATAACTAACATTGTCTGGCTCTTAGAATTAGATCACTACCATCTGCTAAAGCATTCTGTATTTTGATGGGGGAAAATTTAATTTGAACATTTCAAGGTCACCAGCTGCTGTGAGTAAAGGCCACTGGATGGAAGCTGTTGTCTTTAATAAACATAATTAGCTCTGAAACACACAAAGCTCTGAGTATCTTGGATGTCTGTCTCCAGAATATGGAAGCAGTGTCCTTGCTTAGTATTGAAAAGTTCAGCCTTAGAACAATATATTTTCATTATGTATTTTCATAATTGCAGCCAGATAGTAATTAAAGGCAGACAACATGTGGAAAGAGGTGAATGTCAAGCAAGAACAAAGTGTGGGTAGAAGGGAGGAAAAGCTGTAAAAAGTTTCTTAGCTCAATTATTTAGTTTTTTTCCCTCATAGAAATTTAGACCTGGGTATAAATGCTATTCTTGTTTATTATGCTATCAGTACTTGGTGACTGAAAGTAGTATTTTTATGTCTCTTCTGGAAAATGATATTATGTCTTGTGCTTGAGACTTACTAAAAGCATCATGCAAATTGTCTGATACACTGATCTACCTTAAAGCACAAAGCTATACACATAGATGCACTTAAATGGATAGGTAAAGTTATTTCTATATTGGCTCCAGTAGACAAGTCATATAAATCCCTCCTATGTAACTCTCCGTATCTATACTTTGTGACTAAGTGTTTCTTCGTTAGAGATTTAGTAGAAGACCTTTAAAACTGCTGTTATAATATGAAAGCAAAAATGAATTTCTTAAATAACATTTCTATTATTTTTTAAAAAGAAAGTGATGTAAAATATTTTTTAATTTTTAATTTTTTTAATTTTAAAATTTAATTTTAAAATTTTTTTATTCAGGTTAGCTAAAACAGTATGTTTGCTATTTAAGATGTCCATATCAGTGATATAAGATGCATATGTATGTGAAGAGTAATTAACAAAAATGCTGATTTAACATAGACCGCTGGCTAAATTTGTCATACTGGGTTGTCTTAAATATCTCTTCCCTAAAAGATCCAAACTTTGTAGANAAGGTTGACAGAGCTTTTTGTTCTGCATTTAGCATCAAATACCTAAGCAATTTGTAATAAGTTTTTGTGCAGTGAAAAAAATATTAATAATGTCAAGCTATTATCTGTAAATGTGAAGTGGAACCACTTCTTCCAGAAGCAGGGTTAGAGACCATGGACTAATTTTCACTTTTGTTAACAAAAAGGCACAGAGCAAATGGCACATGTAACTTGAAAGTGTCTTGTTTTGTTTGTTTGGGGTTTTTCAACGAATTTGAATAAATAGAATAAATAGTGATTTTGGATGTCTTCATTAGGTTAAAAGGCTCTTAGAGCTTTTGGGGGACAGACTCTTTCCTTGGCTGTACTTTATGCTAACTGCTTTCATGTTAAGAAATAATTATATTTTTAGCAAATTTGCAGTTATTTCCCATAAACCGCAGTTAAAGTTTATTAAAAGAGCTGGATGGCTCTGGATGAGGGAGAAGATAAAGAATGGAACATGGAAACACTCAAATATGATTTGCCTAAGTAGAGTAAGTTTAGTCTACCTTTTCTATTTAGTTCTTGTTGGTATTTTATATAAAGCTAGCAATTTCTAAGAAGATATGCTAATGGAATTGTTTGGCAATACAGTTACAGTACTGTCTATCAAAATAAAGCAGAAAATAGGAATCTGTAATTTCCTTTCTTTGCTCAGTGTTCACTATGAAAAATGAGTTAAGTA
Source organism: Ptilonorhynchus violaceus (assembly GCA_013397565.1). Taxonomy (NCBI): domain Eukaryota; kingdom Metazoa; phylum Chordata; class Aves; order Passeriformes; family Ptilonorhynchidae; genus Ptilonorhynchus; species Ptilonorhynchus violaceus. The sequence goes on along the minus strand of VZRJ01010923.1, from coordinate 60,164 downwards.
ACACATTATGTATGACTTGTAAAAAGAAACCATACACGATATGGTTATTTTGAAATCAGTAGGGTTTTTCTAGTAATAAAAGACTAACAATGTGAGGAATTTAATTCAGTGTTATCCCCATACTTGGAAGATTTTTAATAAAAATATCTGATGTTCTTTTCCTTTCGACAATATTTGTTTTCTCTAGTAAAAGCTCTTATGACTGTTCCTAAAGTCTTAAATATTGCTTTGACAAAAGTTTCTTTCACTAATCAAACTGTAACTTGCAGCTTGAAGTTACATTCATCTTAGAAATACTAATAGGTAAAAATTTATTTAGCTTTGCTTTTAGAAGTATTTAGCACTTTGTAGAACACTTTTTCCCCAAAGGAAAGAATATTTTCTATGTTTTATGTAATAGCCTAATCAGTTCTGTCTGGCTTTTGAAGTCAATTTTTACACTATAACCTGAAAATTAGACCAGGAAAATGAATACTGAGTGTGTTAGGGTTTTCAGATATAGCCAAAATGGTGTTAATGAATGAATTCCAGTCACACTTTAACTGGTCGTCTTAGTCCTGAGCAAGATACAAGAAGTCTGGAGGTAAGCAAATAAGCTTCCAGCTGAGCCTTGGCTGTGCAGTAATGATGTTATATTGGGATTTTCCCATCCTATCGTGAATAACTAACATTGTCTGGCTCTTAGAATTAGATCACTACCATCTGCTAAAGCATTCTGTATTTTGATGGGGGAAAATTTAATTTGAACATTTCAAGGTCACCAGCTGCTGTGAGTAAAGGCCACTGGATGGAAGCTGTTGTCTTTAATAAACATAATTAGCTCTGAAACACACAAAGCTCTGAGTATCTTGGATGTCTGTCTCCAGAATATGGAAGCAGTGTCCTTGCTTAGTATTGAAAAGTTCAGCCTTAGAACAATATATTTTCATTATGTATTTTCATAATTGCAGCCAGATAGTAATTAAAGGCAGACAACATGTGGAAAGAGGTGAATGTCAAGCAAGAACAAAGTGTGGGTAGAAGGGAGGAAAAGCTGTAAAAAGTTTCTTAGCTCAATTATTTAGTTTTTTTCCCTCATAGAAATTTAGACCTGGGTATAAATGCTATTCTTGTTTATTATGCTATCAGTACTTGGTGACTGAAAGTAGTATTTTTATGTCTCTTCTGGAAAATGATATTATGTCTTGTGCTTGAGACTTACTAAAAGCATCATGCAAATTGTCTGATACACTGATCTACCTTAAAGCACAAAGCTATACACATAGATGCACTTAAATGGATAGGTAAAGTTATTTCTATATTGGCTCCAGTAGACAAGTCATATAAATCCCTCCTATGTAACTCTCCGTATCTATACTTTGTGACTAAGTGTTTCTTCGTTAGAGATTTAGTAGAAGACCTTTAAAACTGCTGTTATAATATGAAAGCAAAAATGAATTTCTTAAATAACATTTCTATTATTTTTTAAAAAGAAAGTGATGTAAAATATTTTTTAATTTTTAATTTTTTTAATTTTAAAATTTAATTTTAAAATTTTTTTATTCAGGTTAGCTAAAACAGTATGTTTGCTATTTAAGATGTCCATATCAGTGATATAAGATGCATATGTATGTGAAGAGTAATTAACAAAAATGCTGATTTAACATAGACCGCTGGCTAAATTTGTCATACTGGGTTGTCTTAAATATCTCTTCCCTAAAAGATCCAAACTTTGTAGAGATAATAACTTTGGTATCACATCTCTTTAATTATTTCATATATATTCATACTTAGAAGTAAAGTGCTTTGAAGGAATGTTAATATTCTCCTGAGAGATAGCCTCTAAGAAAGGGAACACTAATGAAAGTCAGTATATTATTTTTGTCAGTATTTAATGGTAGGTAGCTGGCAATTCTTTTGAATAGCTGAAAAAAGAAAATAACCACAGCAAATAGCTGTTCTGTGTTTCTCCCCATTCATCTTGATCTCATATTTTGAATATGACCTTCATTTTTTGTTGTGGAAAATCTTCATCTATATTACGTAGTATACATGTTCTAAATTTCAGTATTTGTGGATGTCGTTGCTAGGCAGGTGCTAAATATATCCATCCTCTGATAAAGAATCATTCTCAGCCAGTAGCTGGATGTGGAATTAGTATTTCCACAATCAAAGCACTTAGAGAAAACTTTGGATGGGTTTGTAAAAGAAGTTCCACTTATGTATGTCAGGTGGCACTAGTCTCATGGACTCCCTACTTACCTTTCTGTCTTAAGTGATGATAGCATTCTTGGACTTCTCTTTTGACACAGGTGAGAGTGCAGTCAAGTTCGGTAATATTTTTCAAATTACTGACGTGTCTACTTGAGTGTGGACATGATTCTAAGAACATCTGTCATATCATGTGGATTTGGTGTCATTTTTTATCTATATGACATCCAAACCAATAATCTTTGGGTCAATAGCACTATAATCCGAATCTGTTTTCTTACAGGAGTTTTGTTTTTCTTAACAAGTCTGTTACAATGTCAGAACAACTGAAGTTTCACTTGAACTTGGGCAGGGTTTTGTATAAACAGCATGGGACATTGAGTAAACAGGGATGGGTATTTTGCTAGTTGAACTATCCAAAAGCATCTTCCTTCAAAGTGACGGGAATGTGTTCTTTAAATCCTAGTTGTGATAATTATGTCCTCCTTTCTCCCATTGTATTCAAGAAGCTGTGATTAAAGCTTGGTCCTGAAATAACTGATTTGTAAAAATAATCTTTTAAACTGTGTTTGATTAAATTCAGTCTTAAACCTAAGACTGGAATTTCTACTTTCCAAGGCAAGACATTGACTTAAGTAGGAAACAAAGACCATAGGTGAATGTTTTCACGTATAACACACTTTTTTCCACAGGTGAGTCTGATTAGAATCAAGGTGTTTATCTCATGAGGACCAACACTGTAGCATTCAAATCAAATAACTGTGTTAGAAACCTGCTCTGATAGATATGTTCTTGGAGGGTAAAAAAAATTTTGTCAGAAAATCAGTTAATATTGTTGTAAAAAATCCTTAGTTCTCTGAAGATCACATTGAATTTCCTTGTGAAAAATAAACACTATGTCTACTGGTACAAAACAAAAGTAAGCCTATTTATGTATGGTAATTTTCTTCTTTTGATTATAAGTTTTCTAGTAAATACACTTTAAGTTTCTAGATTTAGCAAATACCTAACTGTGGCTATACCAATTTGGTATATATGAAAACCTTTTTGGTTTGGTGGTGATTATTTTTTTCAAAGATGTGAGAAGCATAAGAAAATTATTGTTTACAATTAGAACTCACACTCAACATTTCACACTCGACATTTCTTTAAACTTCTAGATTAATTTTTTGAAGACTGAAATGGAAAGGAAGAACAAAATGATCCGAGACCTCCAAAATGAGGTAAGAGGAACATTTGATTGTCATCTCAATTCAGACTTCATATTGAAAGACGTTATGGTTTGGCTTCATATATAAAATACATGTTGGTGTAGTAGGCAGACAAGGCACCAGTGAAATTCTCTAAACAAAAAAGCAAACAAAAATGACTGTGTGCATTTAGAAATAGTATTTTATAGAATGCAACTGTTGACTCCTTGCTAGTGGTGTGTAGTTTGATAGTACACCTCTGTAACTTTTGCTGCTTTTTCAGAAGGGAAGCTTAATTCAATTCTGTAGATTATTGACACACAGTGAAATTTTATTCACACTGTAATTGCTTGCTTTAAAAATAAACAGCAAGAGGAGGAGAAAGGAAATACAATCTCAGAATTGAGATTGTTAATAAAATTTTAAAAACCCTCAAACTCCTAAAATGTTTTCTGAAGTTTTGTATGCCATGAATATTAATCCTAGATTGATCCCAAAATTCCAAATAAAACATAAAACATGTTTTAATTAATTTTATTGATATTGATTTGCTTTTCTAAACTATTCTGAGTTTGATGTGTATGAAAACTTTATCTCTTAAAGCTATCATTTAAACAGGGATCTCTGATGTCTTTGGTCTATGACAGTATATGGTCAATGTGAAAAATGTGTACATTCCTTTTTAAGTCACAAATGTGTCCTCGTCGTGGACAGGACAGGATTAATTTATTACAGTAGTTGGGAAGGGGGCATGGCCAGATCATGTTATTTGATGCCCTCTTGCATCACTTGCCAGCGGTGGGAGCAAGAGACTCTCTCATTTCTGGTTCTGTTTGAGAGAGAAAAGCCTGGTGAGCTAAATGGTCTGGTATTGTTTTACTTTCCATATAATTTGTTTCTTTGATTATACCTTTTGTTATTAATATTGTTGCTATTAGTGCTTGGTTTTTTATCTCATTGCTGTTTCCAGTAAATTGTTCTTATCTCAACCTGTGATTTTCACCTTTGTGCCTCCAATTCCCAACTCCATCCCTGGAGCAGAAAGTGTGAGGCAGAAAAGGGGGAGCGAGCGAGCTGGTTTGGGAGAGTCTCGGTGGGGGTACTGAATTAGGGAGTACTATTCCTAAACCACAACAAAAGGAAATGTCTCCTAGTTGCTCGTGTTATTTAGGCCATGCTCTCAGTTGTCTTTATCTACAGTCACAAATGCCTTGCTTTCTTTTCTCACCTGTGATCATTGGATGCTTTGCAATTGAGCCTGTAAATTCTAATAAATCGTATCAGTCTCATCCTGTTGACCTGCCATTAAAAAATCCTTTTTTTAATTGAACACAAATAAATACTTCATTAGTCAACATTCAAACCACCTGACTGTTAATGATTTTCTTAGGTAGTCAGTAGACTTCTGTAATATTTACTGTATTTATAGCACATTTTAGAAAATCTGCTTTCTTTCTTTTGGCACCAAATATTAGCTACTGTGTGGAAAAGAAACCCAAAGCTATACCTACCTAATGGCTTTCTATCAAACTTCTATACCATGTTTGCCAGTTCACTAAAAAGTAAGCACTTATGTCAGTTTTTTGAAATTTGACTGAATTTACATGATATGATTTCGAGGAAATATTATATTATTTAGGTCCTGCCTCCAATCACTGAATACACATTGCTTTTAAAAATCTTATTTATAAGATTGGATGTGCTATATATTTTAATAATTGATTGCATTTTATATGTATATTTTGAAAGTATTATCTGCATAGAGATATATAGAGACACATAATGAAAACAGAATTCCCTTCATAGCTACACTTGTTCTTTCAAATATTGCATTCACCCTCAATTTGCATTGCCAAATCGTGAATTTTGCAATCTAAGGCTCCTCCACATCTGTAAAAAGAATTGCCTATTTAGTTCTGCTCTTTCAGCATGTGCCCTACTGCCATTCAACTTTGCCATTTGGAGATACAAATAGAAGGCAACAGCCTTCCAGCTGAATGCAGCAGCTGTGATGTAGTGTGTGAGGAGAGTATATTGTACAGAAAGGCAATTTTCAGACTATTCAAGGCTTTGGGGGGAAAAATTAGCAACAAAAATAATCTGTGGTATGGAGGAAAAAAGTGCCAGATAGAGCACAAAGGGATTAAGTGTCTCAAAACTATCTATTTTTCAGAGGTCTTTGAGTGCTTCCTGCAAATACCACAAAATATCTGTAGACTTGCAGCTGTAACATCACGTGGACTGTATTAATGTAGTCCTAAAGGATTGGCATGTAAGCAGATATGCTCTTATTTTGAGAAGTTTCTGTTATTGACAAAGAAAGCAAGAAGTTTGGAAATGCAGAAGCACTGGTAGAAATAAGAAGTTTGCAAAAATGTAGAGTTAAATAGAATATGTATAAAAAGAGATACTTTGAAAATTTTCACTTTTGGAGACGGCCTGTTACAGGGTGAGCAGGTCACTTCTGGCGTGTTATATGGTTTGCGGGAAATTTTGTCAAAACTGCTCTAAAAATGAAGCTGAAGCAGAATGCTCTGTTAACCCTTGTTTATATCAGAAAAATCATGAGTCTTGACAATTTGGTGTTTAGAACTAATTGTTGTGGTGCAACTCTGAATATGTATGTACATGATGGATTAACTTCTTAAATGAATATCTTTTCTACATGAAAATGTGTGGTGCATTTTCTTAGTTTGCTATTAATTTCCTACTGATACACCTATAAATCCTTTCTCTACTGAACAGTAGAGAATTGTCATTCAGCTTTGTCACATGGACACTATACTTGTCTCACATTAGACTTAGAAACGTGAAGAGCAAAAAAATTGGCTCTTATTTAAACCATTTAATTACATTTGATTAGATAAGAACTGACTGACAGGCTTGTCATATTACCTTTGGGCAAAGGGTTTTATAATATTTCTGTGAATATCTAGGTTATGTTAATAGCTTTACAGATTTACAACAATCCCGTATATTTATAAAGTTGATGCAGTGGTTTAAATAAGTGTCACAGTTTGGACAAACTTAGGAGGAAGACTCAAAGAGCCTCCTCTGCAAAGGGTAGCGTCTTAAAACTCCCTTCCCCCTCCAATAAGAATTTCTTGGAGGAAAGTGAAAAAAACCTGTTTATTTAACACAACCCAGCTGCTGGGGGGGTGCACGCAGGCACCAGGGGAAGGGAAAAGAAAATAAAAAATGAATAATGTTAGATAATAAACCTCTCGTGATGAAGACAACCTGGATGAATTCAGAGTCCTTTGTTTCCTGGGTGCAGTTTTCTGCTCTGTCTCCCTCCAGGCGTAGGATGGTGCAGGCCTCTCTTCCTGGGCCCAGGGTGTAGGCCCCAGAGTTCAGTGGTCTGTTGTAAAGTTCCAAAGGAAGAAGGAAAAGAAACACAATCCCAGGAAAAAAACTGTCTTATTGCCTTGCCTCAGGCAGAGGAGGGAAAAAGCCAAAAGCAAGTTTCAACTCCCTCCGATATCCTTCAGCTGAGCAAAAGCAGGGCAAAAGCTCACAGGAAAAAAAAAGGTAAAAGAAGTGTCCCCTTCGCTTTCTGCCACCCAGAAAAGCGGCTGGTGAGAGTTCTCTCCTGAGAAGCAGAGTTTCTCCTGAGAACGGTAGTGATAAGTCAAGAAGGCAAACATCCTTGAAGAAAATCAAAACATAGCTCCTGGCTTCTTGAGCCAGTTTAAAGACACAGAATTTATATTTTTCATTAAGCAGGCAATTGGTATATATAGCATCATAAAGTCACCCCAAGACAGTAAGACAATATATTATTTTGCTCTTTAGACTGTGGCAAAAATTTGAAAAACATTAATGAATTTTAGCTGTAGCTGTCAGTAATATGGCATTTTTTGCAATTTTGCAAGAAGCACAGTTTTAAATCACAACCTTGTAAACAACACTTGTGCTCTATTCATATATAAATTGTGGCTATAGCTTTAGCGTTGAATAAACCATCCTAAACCACAATTTTTTCCAATCTCTTTGTGTTTAGCTGCATTAAGAAAGAATAAAGTCGCAGCAGCTTAAAGTCTCACCTGATGTATTGGGAATTTCATGGACTGCAGGGTGTATTCCATTGAGTTGCACTGAATTATGGTGGGAAAAGAAACAATAAATATCTCTTAGTGAAGTAAAAATTAAATTCTATGGCTTTGAGACTGTATCCTGATACTGTTCTATAAAGGAGGACATTGAAGTTCTTCAGTCTTCATACTCTACAGATAAAACTAACTTTTTTTTTCTTCTTGCCGCACTGCCCATGCCTGGCTTTGACTTGGCCGCAGCTGCGGATTCGAAACCCGCCCGAAACAGCAACCACTCGATTGTGGTAACTGAGGTTTGCGTGCCTCAGCTTCTCTGGCCTGAAAGCCGTTAGCAGCAAGTACTTCTCAGCTGTTTACAAGGCAGCAGTGAGGGCAAAGAGGAAAGAGTGGACTCTCCATGGCTACAGTTCCAAGTTTTTATTCTCTGCCCTGTGGGGGCAGGGTAGCTTGAAGGGGAGCAGAACAGAGAGACAAGTTCTCGCTCTCTCCCTGCAGTTTTTAAGGGGTTACATAGTGAGGTAGGTGTAACAGAGCTTAACCAATCAGAAAGTGATGATACATAACAGAAAACCAATAAAGACATCTCAGGGGAGGAACAAAGTTAAACTAACTAATAACAATATAGCTGGAGGGAATTTCAAACCACGCTAGCCTGTCACAGGCTTGAGGTTCTGTGACGGAAGAGAAGGCATGATGGGAGTGACAGGTAGGAGGCGTATGTTGCTATGCCGCAGATTCCTGCTTTGATCTGCCTTCAGGGACAGAATCCCGTGATGGGAAGTCGACCCATTCAGCACTTTCACAGACCCCGAGCTGCACCATAGCGACACTTCTAAGTATAAAATCCTGTCCCCTTGAGAAGAAAATTGGGTAAAGTCCTGTGCCCTCCTTGGGTGCTGCGTTGGTTCTACAACTCAGGAAACATCCACAAGTGTCAGAGACAGGGATACTGCCTAGGTAGGGGGCAATAAGCAGAAAGGGTGTAGGAGCAGCTGCAGATATGTTCTGCTGAATTCAATATTGTTTATTGATTGATTCCACCTTCTTTTGAAGTAAAATAAAGTCGTATTTTAAAAAATAATTTGCTTAATACTGTTCTATGACATTTTTACTGAATATGATAAGAAAAAGGTAGAAATGTAGTTCAGGCAGTTGGAAATGGCTCTTACGGGACAGTATATGAGAAACAATTCATACTGCATCATGATTGTCAGTGAGATATATTTATAGTGATACAGTAGCAACTGCAGTGAATGTTAGAATAGCTTTTATTTTTAAAAGTTTTGTTTTCCTGACCTTGTAGACAGGAGAGCATAGGACACGTTCTCAGGTGCTGTTGAGTGAGAATCAGAATCAGAGCATCAGTTAAGGGAATGTAATGAACCTGCTATGTCTGGACCCCACTCTCCTAGGGAACACTGTATTTTTTTATTCTTTCTTCATTCTTTATATCCAGATGCAGTGTTTAAAGATTCACATTCATACAACAAAGTGAAGGAGGGGTTCAAATAAGACTGTTTAGGTAAAATATATCCTTAACAAATGAGAAGGCTAAAAATTAAATATATACCTACTAGGGCTCTCTTTTTAGCTGATACTTAACCACAATGTTTAGAAAACTAACTGCTTGGATTTTTCCCGATATTATTTGTCTGTTGTCTTACCATTTAACTGCACTGTTGAAAATCATTGCAGTGTTCCTTAGTAATCTGTCATTCTGATGTCTTTTCTCATGCTGCCCAGGACACTCTTAAATTCTTATTTCTGACATCCTTCTTCATTAAGTCCAAAATTCCAAAATGGGTCCGAATTCTTATTTTTTCGTTTTACTCATCTAATCTTAAATCTGTATAATCTGACTTTTTGTCCCTGAAGCTTAGTCTTTTTCAGTTGTCATTTGTAGCAAAATATGATCCATGAAGAAAGTAAAGAATAAATTCCAATCTGTCCCTTTCTTTCCTTTCATAGGTAAGAAAGGACTACTGGTAACTAGTTCTCCTGGATACTGATGCTACATAATGTGGTAGTGTTGAAGGTTAACTATTATAAACATTTAAAAAAGCAGATTGTATAGATCTTTGGGATGAGGAAGGCGCTAGAATTCTCTGATGAACCATTTTGTCTTATTTTCATGCAAGAGGTATTCACTGTTTATGTGCCTCTTAGCACATCATCTCAGAATATTCTCAGCTGGAAGGCACCCTCATGGATCATCAAGTCTGACTCTGAAGTGACTGGGCCATACAGGGACTGAACCCATGACCTTAGTGTGATTAGCACCATGCTCCAACCAACTGAGCTAAAAGTATAGCCAGTATGTTTGAACTGAAGGGTTGAGAATAGAAAGTTCTTGTAGTTTCTTCACTACATCTTTTTTCAAAGAAGCAACAAAACATGACGTATAAAAGACTACTTTGAATAATAAAGTTTAAAAGATCTGTATTCTCTCCTTTGCACACACAACTCTCAAGGACATCTGTTACAGCTTCACCAGATAAAAAGGGCAGCCTGGAACTTAATTAGAATCTGAGATCTTTGAACTTGTACAGAGAGTTTTGTGATTCTTAGTGGTCTCCAAATCAGTGTTTTCCAGTGTTTCAGATCTCAAGGGTGAGGTGGCTCAGAGTCAAGCTCCAGGGAAAATTAAACATAGATTAAATTTTATAGTTAATGAAAAACTTACCCTGAAGCTAGTGTATTTTTTTTGTCAAACTGGAAAATCAAAATGCTGATCTGATTTGTTCAAGTTATCCCAACAAGTGGGAAAGTTTGCTTTTAGTACCAAGATGTTAAATTACCTAGTGGGAAACCCACTCAAAAGGAAGTATTAACGGTATATGTGGTTTAAAAAAAGAATGTAAATCAATACTTCAAAATAGGCACTACTGATTTTTACATTAAGATGAAATAATAGAAGAGCATTTATTAATCAAATTGCCATGTTTCATAAAGAAAGAAAAGATGAGCTGTTAATTCATTTTTACAAATACTGCTATCAATTGCTGATGTTTGTCACTTAGAATCAAAAAAGAGGGATCACCTTTGAGCAGCTCAAGTCATCCAAATTCAGTATTAGAATATTCTTTGCCTCCAAAACCACCATAGAGTACTTAATAGCATAAGAATATGTATGGGTATATGTCACATAAAAATACATTTGGCTTATTAAAGTTGCTTGATAGAGTTATGTTGCACCTGGAATGCTCCTGTCCTGGGCTGAGAGTTCTCAAGAGACTATGAAGATCAGACTGCTAGATTAGTTATCAAGGGCTTGGCTCTCATACCTACATTTCCATGAAAGTCATAAGAATTTAGAGCAAAAAGGCAAATGCCAAATTAGTTATGCTACACCATACAAAACACTCATTCATTTCAAGGGTTAAGGCTTGGAGTGTTTGCATTTTTTTTATGATCGTACCGTTGGATGCAGATGTTCATGTTCTAAGTTCAAGGGGAGCAGAAAGCAATTTTTCTGAAAAGTTTTTTTCTATTCAGAAGTTTAAATAAAACTAGACAGATGTTGTTTTGTACTTACTAATTTTAAAAAAGAAGAGGTGTAGCTGAAAAATGTCAACTTTACATAGTAAAGTGGGTTTTTTTGAGAGTTGCTACCCTATGACTTTATAAATATTATAGTCCTCTCCTGATGCTTATTATCCTCTAGTTGTAATTTGATCAAAATAAATACAATATTTGGAAAGATAATTCCAATTACATATGGAAATTCAAAGACAATTAAAAGATAACAATTAAAAACACTTAATTGAAATTCCTGTCAGAATTATTCTAGAAAAAAAAGCCTCACACAAAATTCGTAAGTTGTTGGGCCTGTTACTACATGAGGCTTCAGTATGTAACATGACCTCAGCATGTTCTTCTAAGAGAAGAAGCAGCACATGAAACTTTTTTCTTGACACCAAAACCAATTGGTTGTCACCTACTTTGCAGCTATATCACCCTGAAACCCTGGAATATTTTCAAATTTTTGTCCCTGCAAAAAATGCAGAGCGCTTGCTTCGGAGAGATGTTCAAATTTGTTCAGCCTAAATTCTTATGTATTTCTAATTAATATCTTGGCCTTGCCTAGGCAACTCTTTGCCTTAAAAATGTGAAAACATTGATTGTACAGTGCAATGTGGGGGTGGCTGAGCCTGCAGCAGGAGAGGCTGCAAAGGAAGGGCCAGCCACATATGTGACCAAGGAGCCAGCGGGGACAGAGAGCCCGGGTGTAGTGGGCCAGAGAGCCCAGATGTTATATTAAGTAAAGGCTCTGAGGTCAAAAATCTCCCCCTGGAGTGTGGAGAGGAGGAAGGTCTCTCCCATCCAGGCCCTGCTATGCTATGTGCTCCCCTATTTGGTTGGTCTGTTAGGCTGTCAATGTAGGTTCCTTTATATGCTTATGTTCTGGCAAGGTCTCCCTCACTCAATTGGCCTTGTTCCCCTGCTCCTCCCCTCGTCTACCCTCATTGCTTTATGTATTGTTACCCCGCCTTCTCTCCTCCCTCTGACCCTCATGTTATTGGTCCCTAGTGTCCTCTCCGCCCCTGTTTGATTCAGTATAAAACCCTGTGTCATCATTTGTTCTTTGCTCTTCTTCCCTGGTGCAATAAACTTTCTACCTCAGAAGAGCCCCTCCCGGCTCTTTACTCCCAGCTTAAGGCATGAGTGTGCGAGTACCTGTGCATCCACCTGCGCTGGTGGGATAGGGTGACACCTGCAAACCCCAGGAAACCCCTGAGAGGCGAAGGCGCCATACCTATCTCACCAGTCACTGCACACCACGCTGAGGTACCGCCGGACAGGACTGCTCTCACGAAGGTTGCACCATTTACCATCGCTAGCCACACGCCGCAACAGTGCAACAGGAGCAAAACACTCAAATTTGACTTTTCCTAAGAAATCACTGCAGCAATTCACTATTTATTACTTAAGTGTTAGGAAATTGTTCACCCTCAGTGTCTAGTCAACCTCACACTGAGACTTAAATGTAGAAATTGTGCTATTCTGAGACAAAATCACCAATTTTCTGCTATCCCAAAACATTTTATGTTATTTAGTTCTGCAGATTTCTTTCCCACATGCCCTTTTGAAAACTGTTCAGCCTATTTGGCTGCAGATGTTATTGGAGAAGGAAAGAATTAGTTGAGCAATCAAATTGTCACTAGTTTTAGGTGTAATAACTCAAGTGAGTTAAATTCATTTTGTTTAGTTGTTGTTTAAATTCTGTATTAAGAAAGCTGGTTTTATAGCTATGCTATAATTTTAAAATGTAGTTTCCAGTATACTGCCTTGAAAAGTGGTTTTGCCGTATCTGTCCCAGTAATTTTGCCTATTTGTCAAGTTCACCTATTTAATCCTTCCCATAGAATGAATCTTCTGTTCTTCGGAAATTGATTTCACAATTTTTATCACAGAAAATATTTGAAATAAGAAGCACAATAATGCTTGGATTGCGCCCTTTTTAAAAATTATCTCTGTCTTGTAAGCAATTTAAACCATGCTGAGTTTAATAGATGTGGAAATATTTCTTAAGTGAAATTATAAGGGTTTAATCAAACAGGTGCTGCTTAAAGTATTCTCAAAGGTGTTGTCCAATCTCAATTTTCTTTGTGATTAAGTATCTGAGTAATATTTTATCCAATAGCTCCATGAACTCAGGAAAGGTCTGCATAGATTAAAAAGAAAATTGTAAAAAATGTTAGATTCGTATAGGTCATGAACAAAGTGTGCCGTCTTTTAGGTATTATGATTACTTTCTGTCAAATGCAGAATAGTCATTCTATTTCAGGCTATAAATTTAATCCTGTATATATTGGATATTCCCTTCCTGTCATGTGAGTGCATATTTGTGCATGTATTTGGATGTATGTATTTGTATGTGTAGTGAGTGAATCACAGAGTCCATTGTGGTGCAACAGAATCACTTTATTAAGCACACGTGAGCTTTTATATGTTTTGGTATTTACAATTTAGGATCACAACTATGCAGGCAGGCAGGACACTAACTACTAACCAACATGCAAACAAAAGGCATGCTCTTATCACAAACTTTCTCACAGATCTTTCAGCCAAAGCACCGTGTTCAGAGCTGCTAATTAACATTCTCACAGAAGTATTTATGGCTGGCTGTGATTCTTTGGTATGCACTTTCTCATGCAGATGTTAAGCTCGAACAGCAGTCACATCTACAGTATGTATGTATTTGTGTGTATGTTTAAATCAAAACACTCCTTACAAACAGGTTCAGATGCATATTTATGTATATGAGAATATAATGTGACGTTAAAATATAGCTTAAAAGTACCAAAATGTCAGCAGATGATTAATTGAAAACTGTAATGGCTCGGTTTTTCTGGATGTGTCCAGGAAACCCTTCTCTCTGGTATTGATTTGCTGATCTAGTTTGTCTTGGGTTTTGTATTAGAACTTCAAGTCTTCCCATGTCACTCTCAAATTGTTCTGGTTGTAGCAGATTTTTTTGGTGCTTATGTAAGTTTATTTCCCCGTTTATTTCAGCGGTGTTTTGCCTAGTTACTGATGAAGATAATTTGATCTTAAAGTACTTCAGGCTAGCAGTGAGCTAGAAAATCCACATTTTCTAAACTACTTTCAGCAATTGTCTGAAGTACTAATTTATGACAATGTATCCATTTAGTCTTTTTGAAATGTTATCAGCCCAACATCCTTAATTTCAACAATGGATAGCTGGTTTTCTGCAAGAACAAACAACTTTAAACATGAAGGATTTTATGCCAGGGCCCATATGAAGAAGCAAGTTACCAGGACAGCTTTGCTTCCACGTTAAAATAATGTTTCAGTGGAAGAGCATGTGATGGGCAATGGTGGGCATGGTACACCTCCCCTGTATGGCTTTGGGTGCTGTTCCCCTGGGAGGCATGAAAAAGCATTTGAGGACTTTTTTGTATGTAGAAAAATCCCTAGACATGATGAAAAGGCAAAAATTGAAGCATATTCATTTAAAAAATAGAATAACCATTAACAACTTCCTTCTGTTTAGAGATGTGTTCTTTTTGGCTTTTTACTTGTGTTTAAGGGTCAAAGCAAGATGGTAGAAAAAGTGTGATGAAAACAAGGATGATTCGCTGTTGGAGTGAATGCAGGTGGTAAGATTATCTTTTATAATGTCCAATTTGTGGGTTTCTGATAAGAAACTGCCTTCCATTTAAAATTATATATATAGACAGCAAAAAAAATTGAGTAGTAGAGATAGTAATAAGAGTTGTATAAAACAACATTCCCAGGAATTGTGGGATTATGCATGATTTGACAGCTGGCTGAGGCTTCAGCTTGGACTAAAGGAACAAGTAGGAGTAGGTGGATGGTCGGGCAGGCTCTCTGCTTGTTCTCTGCTGCATCCCTTCAGTAGTCAGAGCAGCCAGATGAACCTCTGATGAAGTTTCTGAGATAGTTCTCATGTATTAACTGTATTAAATCAAATGCTTTGCTGTGTTGTAAATTTCACTTTTTTTACTATTGTATGATGTCTGTAGGCAGATTAAATTTAATGGAGTATTTTTTTCTCCCTGCATTCTCAATAGCAATTTGTGCTTTAAAAAAATCTCTTCTTGCTGTGCAGTTTTGTGTTACAACCATGAGCTTTCATGTATTTGGTTTGGCCAATCCTAAGCATTCATTTAAACTGTAGATTTTATGCTGATTTAAGTCTCAGGAGAAAAGATCTGGAACCTCGGAGTTAGGATATCCTCCTTCACTTACCAAAAATTCAATTTAACTAGATCAAGGAAATATCAGTGTCCAGGAATAAAATTCATATAAAATTCGTATTCTGGAGCTGATTAGTTTTGGGTAAAAGGTATATAACCTGCTATTTACCAGTGCTTCTTTTCTACAGTAATGTTGAATCAGCTTGGGGATTCACTAAGATACCTGATGGGGTATCAATCAATATTTTTCTATAAAATCCTAAATTTTTTGTTCTTTTTTACAATGCTGTCACCTTATTTTAATTTTACAAGATAAAATGTGACATGGAAAGTCATGGTGAAAAGCACAGGATTTCTTGCCAAAATGTTAATATGACATCACAAAGAACCAGTCAAAGCCAGAACTGCTGAGACAGATGTAAGGATGCAGTGATTCAGTACTCTCCCTTAGTTACTTCTGCAAAGTAATATACCTACCTACATAATATGTCTCCTTGATATAGAATCTGTATTACTTTTTTTTTAAGCTTCATGCAGCTCCTTTAAGCATCATTCCAACAACACACAAGAACTGGGTCACTGAACTGGATCATATGATTGTAAATTTCTTCCTTTTCTGGGTGAGAGAATGCCCATTTTTCTGTCTCTGCAAAAGGAGAAAAAACAATAACATTTCTTGAACTTTCTATTGTTGCAACAAGCTAAAGCAGACCTAGTTTGATTGCTGAAATATGCAAAACTAAATTGGAAGCAGTATTAGGGCATTGCATTTTACCAAAATGCTTACTTAGATGGAAAACAGTGAATATTTTTCTCTTCATTGATGCAGATTCTCAGTAATTGTTGACAACTCTTGTTTTTAGCATTCGGAAAAAGCTCCAACTTATATTTGAAAGAGGCAAGTGTGTGTGCACAGTTTGTAGGAGTCTTGCACTGCATTGCTTACCACTACTTACACGCTCCGCATAGAGCAAGTGCAATGTGGAAAACAATCAGCTGGGTAGCACTTTGTGTACTACAGTTCGCACGGTTGCTGTGCATTCTTTAAAACTGCAAAATACTACCCAATTGTTATGGTGGTTTATTCTCAATAAATTATATAAAAATCAGTAATTTAAATTAATTATTTCTAATCATTAAAAAGACCATTTTTTTCTTTGGGAAAAAACTGATTTTCCTTTAGAAGTAGTCCTTCAGGTGTTAAAAGGAAGGAAATTAAAACATAAATTTGCTCTAACCTTTGGGGTTTTTCTTCTGATATTGTTAGTGAAGCTTTAGGGTGTATATTTTTACATTTAATTCATATTTCTTTTAAATTTTGATTACATATACTTTTTATACAGCTCAAGCAATACTACTTTGCTCTGTTCAATTAAGGTTGACTTTAAATTAGAGTTCTATGTTTTCCTTGCTGTAACTGTCTTACTTGCAAAGGTGAGTATAGAAGCCAGGCAGGAAACTCAACATGTAATTACTCAACAAGTAATCTGAAGTACTGTTAGTCTTTGCAACTTTATAAGCAGAACTATAATTTTATAGAAAGAATCCAGACCATTTTCTTAAAAGAAAGAGACTATCGCTGTTTGGTAGGTGTCTCAGAATGAGAAATGTGTGTCTTTTATAGGGGCATCAGCCTTTTTATTTTGTAGAAATCTTAAGGAAAGTTTGGGGTTTTTTCTAAGCATGTGAAAATAAATATTTTGTGATTCCTAAAGAAAATGTTCTGCTGCCTTCGTTTGTTTGTATTTGGTTGTGGTTTATTGTTTGATTTGATTTTTTTTTAAATAATCTCAGGAATGAGGCTTTGTATTTTACAAATAACAGTGAAAAACAGTTAGACTGATTCCGTTCAATCTGTTGAGCTTTGTATCAATATCCCTAAACCACACAAGTGTTTGCTGATTCTCTTATCTGTTTAAGCCATGGTACCAGCATTGCCTCTGAGATGGATGCCTTTGTGTTGCAGTGGCTGAGCCTGCAGCAGAAGCAGCTGCAGTGACTGGGCCAGCCTCAGGAGTGGCCGAGGAGCCAATAAGGCTGAAGGGCCTGAGTGCCACAGGAAACTGCTGGTGGGAAGGCTCAGAGGTCTAAGGTCTCCCCCTTGATTAGGATGAGAGGGAGGGCTACCCCCATCAGGTCTAGCAACACTATGTTAATGTTCCCCTATTCGGTAGGTTTGTTACCCTGTCACTCTTGTTCCCCTGTAAGGTTATGTTCTAGCAAGTTCTCCTTTACTCAATGCCCCATTGGTTCTGTTCCCCTGCTCCTCCCCTTGCCCTCCCCTATTGGTCTATGTTCTGTAATCCCACCTTCTCTCCGCCCCCTGGCCCTCACCCGATTGGATCCTGGTGCTCTCCCCGCCCCTTCTTCCCTTAGTACAAAACCCCTGGATCCTCCATTTTGTGTGTTCTTGTCCCTGGATCCCTTCACTGCTGGATTAAACTTCACCTGTGGAACTCCATACAAGAACCCCTCTCAACTCCTTGCCTCTGGTGGACGCTTGTGAGCTATCGTGGTGTGTGTGAGTGCTTGCGGGGTGTCCGTGGTTTTGCCCAGACACCACCCGACGGCGTGGTCGCCGGTGTGCCTGCTTGAGTGTTTGTGTGGGGCACCGAAACCGAACGCTTCATGCTTTTGGGGACGGCGCAGCGCTTCTCCCGATTAACATCTCCACGCTCCGTCACCTTTGCTGCAGTGTGGGTGATTAGAGCTTTATTGGTTGCTTTTCTTCACTAGCCCCTTATCAAGATGCCAAATAGCCTGTGCCTTATTTTCCCTTTTCCTTACTTACCAAATACCTTATTTCTCTGGTTAACCAATTATTCCAAAGAACAATGAGTAGGACAGTTATTTTTAAGCAAAGTAAAATGATGTATCAGTTGTGTTAAATATAATAAATATAATTGGGAATAGGACCACATATCCAACTGGGTTGGCAGATTTAATCTACAATCATGGTTATGTCATGCCTTTACTGTTAGTATTTCAAAGCATAGTTACTCATATTTTCCAGAAATATACGTCTCTGAATGTATCTATTTAAATCCTGAACTGGTGGGAATTTGGAATGACACAGCTTTATCATCAATTGGGGTTTTTGATTTTAAGAAATAATTATGGATAATGAGACAAGCAGCTGTTGAGCAGTAAGTTCATTAAAAGATTGCTTCTCTGAATATCCAGCTGCATTCAGAAATACTGAAATATATTTTGCAGACAAAAACACGCCACTTTTAAGTAATGTGCGTAGTCAGCTGTAGCTTTAAGAAACATTCATGTGAAGTACATCTGCTATGACCTAGAGCCAGATCTCTACAATAGGTCTGAAAAGTATATAAGCAAAAAAGTTATTAAATTTGCTGGGTAGATGCATTGCTTAGATTGCCTGCCTATGACTGACAGAGCAATATTCTATTTGATATCATTGGATTGGATAAATTGCATTTTTATATCCCTTCTTTTCCAATACAAGTATTAATTTGAAATCTGCTGACAGTCAAATTAGCTTTCTTGTCCAAACCTTCTAATGATTAATTTCAAGTAAAAATCTAATAGATATTGAAATAGATAATTTGGTTGAATTTTAAAAAAAAGTGAAAAATGAATCCTGCACAGATTTGTGAGTGTATTCTCTTAGGCTAATTGTCTTGAATTATTTTTTTGTCTTGTGCAATATAGAAAAACTTTTGTAGAGGGAATTAAAACTCTATGCTGCTTCTTTCATGACCCTAAAATACAAAAAAAATTCAGGACTGGACCACCTCTTTGAAAAGATGGCTGTGCAGGTGTTGAATCTGCCCTCATTAAGAAAGAAGCCAAGCTTAGATCTTCCACAAACTCAGTGAGATGCAAGATAACAGCTCTCATTCTGTGAGTCTGTAAGACACTGTGTTAGTCATTTGAGGTTTTAATACTGTGGATTAAAGGAACATAGAGAGAGAAAGAGACAGAAGATGAACAAGAATTGATGTATTTAAAGTATCTATGAGAGTAGTTACAACTTTTTGGGTGTGACTTGTTTCTATTTTATATAATATTGAAAAACTCAAACCCAGTAAGACCTGTTGTCTGACCCTTGCTTAGCCTTAAATCAATTAAATTCAGTTAATTAATTTCAGTTAAGCTAACTGACTGTACAGCAATTATTCAGATCCATATTGAAGAATATATGAATTTTTTTCACACTGATTTGGGTTTTTTTTTGCTTGTTTGTTATTGTTTTTTCTCAATCCTTACTAGCTGATTTTACTGTATTCATGTCACCCCAGAACCTGCACCTGAAGAGCGCAGAGTTAACACAGCGCACAGCCTTTTGCTTTCTATGTAAGCCTTTTCCTCTTACAGGAGCAGTAAACAGCACATGGGCTGTTCTACGTGATTTACCTCTCCCTGCCTTTGTAGACGAGGCATCACTCAAATCTATGTATGCATGGGTTTTCTTCATGTATTCATATTTCTTAGGTACATAGAATGGTTTCAGTTGGAAGGGACTTTAAACATTACCTAATTCCAACCTCCGTGCATGAAAATTTCAGTTTGTTAATTCAAGGAAATATAATTCAAAGAATTATAAACACAGGAATGATGGACCTGGTGCATAGTCAACTTAAATAACCAGACAGACAAATTAATCACTTCTGCTGTCCTCGTTTTGGTCTAACAGTTTTGTTTTGGTTTATACCTAGCTTTGTCATCACTTATGATGTGCATGTGTACTTGCTGTGGTTAGCCAGCACCGCTAACTGGTGCCTGGGGGCAGAGGATGTGTTCAACTCATGTCAGACATAGCACATACTGATGCAGTCCTCAAAGGATAGACTATATGGCTTCTCTTCTAGTTTTCCTGGGCTTTCTTAGGATAGATTTGCCTTTCTTTATTTTGGGACATGCAACATTTTTGTCTCAACCAGATGAGGTTTCTAACTATTCATAATAGTTCTCAAGGTTCATAAACTTGATTCAATTTTTTCCAATCCATCAGCATGTAGTGTTTTTCCATCTTGGTTTGCAATCCAGAAGGAATCTCGAGAAAGTACAACTAGGCATTAATTCTGATATAATTTTATGCATCAGTTACCACATTCAGCAAATTATTTTGCTTTCTGATAATCTCAGGGAGGAATATAAGCATTCTTTATGCACGTTTATAGTCCTTTGAATATTTTAGTGGCTTTCATGTTGAGATAGAAGTGAAGAATTATTTCTCTTACTCACCAGATTTTTTTAGTTCTATTTCTAGCATAAAAGGTCCTGTGAAGTTTTAGTTGAACCAAAATCAGAATAATTGCTGTTATAATTAATATGCCTATATTCTATTCAGCAAAATAACTAATAGCAAGCCCCTGTTTCTCATGAAGCATGTTTACAGTCCTAAAAATACCTTGTCAATGTATATAGACTTCTCTTAAGTTAGAGAAAACACAGTCAAGCAGATTTTATAAATACCATTTGAAAAAATACTGAGTTAAATACAACTTTGAGTAATCACATAATGACAGTGGATATTTTGCAAACATTAAAGTAAGGAAAGAAAGACTTATAGAAAGTTTCTATCTGCAAACCACTCTTGTGTGAGTAAAAGACAGAGCAGACTCCAACTTAGAAAGTAAGAGCATAGCAGCATTTTTCTGAATATGCTGTTTACCAAAATCTGCTTTGCCTGCTAAGTATTTTAAACTGTCCACTCAAGGACTGATGCAAAATCATGCAGTTCCTTTCAAACTTCTTCAGAGAAGATTTTAAATACTTTGCTAGCACAGCATTCAAATTTAGACCTTGAAAGTAAGGTCTTTTCATTGCTACCTGATGTGGAAGGAATAATTCCTTAGCCCTACTTTACAGATACTGGCTGCTCTCTTCTCTGTTATTAGGTCTTGCCATGCTTTCCACATGGCTTTCACTTGGATATCTGTAGCCAGGGGAAAAAGTGTGGTAGTCTCAATGAAAAATCTAGACTCCTTTTAATGGACACTATAAGCAGCTGCATATTTGGGCCATCATTGGTAGATGAAGTAATGGGACTGTTCAGCAGTCTGTTTGGCTAAGTGGTGGCTCCCATCCAGAGTGTCAAAAATGTTGAAATTACAGCTTGTCATGGCAATAAGTGTTTTCTGTTTTAAAACACATTTTGTCTTGACACATTTTGATCTGTCTATACAGATCTTCACATCTGTCAGATAACTAACACATGGTCTGTGAGGTAGGCAAAGCTTTTCCCATCTAGCCTCTCCTTCTGTGTGTGTATGGAGTTGAACACATATACTTTATCGTTGATATAACAAGCTTGTTCTTCTAGTTCATCATTTGTTTTTATTACACTGTTTGCAGAATAACTACACACATTACTATTTACAAAATGTAATGTGGACATTTACACTTGACATGTAATCAAAGTAAATCTAATCTAGTAGACTGCCCACAACACTGTATTTTAATTTTGGAAATGTCACCGAAAATTTAAGCGTTTTTGATCTTAGCAAGTTTTGCCAAAGGTGATCAAAGGAAAGTCAAAACAGAGTAGAATGAAATATATTGCACCATTTCTCCTCTGCTTTGGGAAGGTGAAAGTATGACAAAAAAAGGCAAGATGCTTGTTTAGAGATGCTAATTCAACATGCTAAGCATTGCAAAATACGTGGACTCATGGCTGGATTTCTGACATATAAAGTCTGACATACAACACATACTGACAAATTCAGTAACTTGAACTGGAAAGATTATAATATAGTTTATGAAAATAGATTTAGAGGAAATGTTGGTATCAAGCAGTCTGAATCTTGCTTTTTGCAGAAAAAAAAACATAGCAAAAAATTTGAAGTCCATCAGTAATCACAGAGTTGGATTTTTTACTTGTAACTATAGTAAATGGCTCCAGTAGTTGAAGCCAAATTTCTTTTTGCAGTTTTCACATCAATGCAGCTGTTCAGAGAACATTATCAATAACAGATGACATCTGGAATGTGCACAAAAAGCAGGATGCCAGGAGATAACCGTAAAGACTAACAGTCTATTTAGAGAGGAAAAGACTTTATTTGACAGTTCCCTGCAGATTAAAATATATAACAAAGTACTAATAATGCATTTTTCTGAAAAAGAAAGCATGTGCTTTTCTTTTCTAGGCATAGTCAAACTTTGGAGATATATATTTGCCAAATGTTATAGTGTATTGGGACAGAGATTCAGAGTGGAAACCAACGCATTTGCTTTGATACTTTGAATATTTGGGGCTTTGTCCTTTTTAATATAATTCAGAATATTGGTCTGTCTAATTTCACTGTTACACAGTACAGCCTCTATTGTTTAAAATTATGTTGTCTAAGGTAAATGATCAACAAATTACCTTTGTTCTTTGCCGTACATCAGTAGTGAATCAAGTAATCAACAGGAAAAGTGATATTTCTACAGAGAAATGTGTTTTGTGGGAATAATTTTAAAGAACTTTGAATTATCACATAAAATACTTCTAAAGTTACTACGAAAATGTTTATTTTTCAATATGAATTTGTTACGATTTCCAGGCATGACCCCAATCTCACTGAAACCCTTCCCTGACTCTGATATTCACTCAAGTCCGTATTCATGGCAGGACTAATGAAGAGGCAATATTCATTTCAGAACTAGGAACTGATTAGAAGTTGATCATGCAGGTCACCTCGTATTCCAGATGTCCAGTGTCCTCTTGATAGATTAGGCTGTCTTATAGGTACTAAGAAATGTTGTCTCCAATTCTTTTTTATGGTGGTCTTTAACTTCCTCAGTTTTCTGCTGAAATATTATTTAGTGTGTTTAGTTTGGGGGTTTTTTTCTGAAAATATTTAGTTTCAAATGTTATTTACTCTCAAAAGTAAATAAACTGTACTCAGCTGCCTTCTTTTTATTTTTTCGTAACACTCAGGAGCCTGATGCAAAGTATCTTATCTAATATTGCTGTGCTAAGCTTAAATGGGGGAAACACTTTTCAAAAGCATAGACAAATAGCTCATTTTAAATTAGAATATTCTCCTTTCCTACCCTTTTCTGAAGAGGAGGTGTTCTGGCATAAAATGTAAGTTCTCTATCATGGATAGGTCAATGATTCATGAAGAAATAGTGTTAATGGCTCAAAAAAAGTCAGTTGTGTCCTCTGAATTAGATCCTACTCCTGACTTCTCTTCATCTTGTTAAATGACTTTTAGGAAATCATTAAAGATCAATGGTGATTAAATTGGAGTTCTGTGCCAGTAGATTAAGAATACCACCAACTGCCCATCCAAACTGTCCTGTGCCTACGTTTTCATTAAGTGAACTATTTACTGATTTACTCTATATTTACTTATAGAGGACAGAGCCTCCCTGCTAATGCAGCCGGGCCACTTCAAGGCAGAAGGTATCTCATGTCCTGCCAGCTTCAAACACAGATAGAATTTGTGTTGCTGCCTGCACCTGATACAGTTGAACAGTGGGTGATATTTAGTTTCCACTACTGACGTTTTGAAGATGCATGGATTTGGTTTAAGATTTTGCTACACATATGCTGACTGTGGTAAATTGCTACCAGGATTTGCTTCTCGCGATACAAGAGAATGTGAACTCATGTCCTGGGTTACAATGTGGGGTGTAACCAAAACTGTGTATTCTACCCCCACCTACATGACTCCTGATGAACTGTTAATGGTGAGTCATTTGCAACAGCTGCCCAGTGCACACCCAATTCCTCAGGCTGCAAGCTAGGTGTTAGATAAGGGAAAGAGGCAAACCCTGCACCTCAAGGTAGTGTTTCTTTGTCTTCACAAATTGACCGCACCCATCCTAAGGGGATCATCTCTGCTAATGGACCATCATGAACTGAATAGCACTGGCAGAATAGGCAGATGGAACGACCATCAAGGACTCCAAAAATATCCTATGACTCATAGGACTACATCATTTCATTGTGAAATTCCCCACCCCGACAGAGATATCGCCTGAATCTGACCACATATAATCTTGAGGTTTGGGGACCTTAAACACCACCATGACAGGACAGATCCAGAGGAGGACCCGAACTTCCACAGGACCACCGCTTTCAACACGATTGGAACCATTACTTCAACAGGACTGCAACCACCGCTTAATCAGACTGTTACCACCACCCTGACCACCAGGGTGTCAGGTTGTACTCTGACTTTGTCAGTTTAAACCAGTATTTCTGTAGTATTGCATTTATTGTAAAATTTCTATTAAATTGTAAATCTGACCAGAAATCTCTCTCAAGGTGATTGTGTTGGGGTTCATTTCTCCCGCTGGTTTACTTTCAAACCAGCACAACTCATTTCTACTTCATCTGTTCCAAAGATGGAGCCAAACATTGCCTCCTGATATGAACTCTACCCTGACAGAATTCTCACCTTTCAAACCTTGTAGCACTGGTGACAGTGCTCACATAGGATTTGTGAATTAAAAATATTTTAGAAAGTGCTGGAATATCCTAACTTGGAAATATTATACTTCTGGAAATCACCTTGTATTCTCTAAGTGTGGATAGACCATACCAGGATGGAGGCAAGAAGTAAGTATTATCTTGTACATATTGTGTAGGTACTTATGATGCACGGATAATAACTCTATAACCGGAAAGTTATAAAGTAGGTATGTTTAATTCCAGCATGCTGGGCACATGGAGGATAGCTCCTCTTAAGGCATGTGCAATGTCGACAACAAAGCTCTCTGTATTTGTTTCCTAAAAACATTACGTATGTATTAAGGTTCCCCGATATGCCTATACATATGTATAACCTATTCCCGCCCATGATAATGAGCTCTGAGATCATTTCCATACACTTGCACTTGCACAGTGCCTCCTGGTGGTCGTGGGCAGGGGTCCCAAGATGAAGTAAGCGAGTCTTCCTCGGAGTTGAACTTTTCACCTCGCCTCCTTGCGCGTGCTCTCTGGTCCCTCGGTCTCAGTCCAAACTTTATGGCTAGTTCCAACCAGTTCAGGAGTCCAGAGAGCAGGAAACCGAGTCACAGTTCCTTCATTCTATCAATAGTTTGGCATCCTCCCTTGTTCTGCCTTAGCAAGCACAATTAAGTTAAGCGAACGATATATTGTTTAGCAAACAGCACAGCTCTTGCAGGTGGATATGGTTTTGCAGGTGAGCCCTTAACCCCTTAATTCCCTTACATCACTTACCGCTCTGTATACTGAATGACCATGGCATGGTGAAAATATATTTAGTATGTTAATCAATCCAGTAAAACTGCCTCAGGAATATCTATTTTCTGATTGAAAGATATTGCAGTAGCTTCTTCAATACACCTTATAAATTTTAGATGTCTGTAGATCGTACTTGCAAAACCTTTTTTAACAATTAAATACATTGGCTAAAAAGTTCTGTAACAACAAATATTCAGTGTACTGCTACTGAGAGAATTCAGGAGGCAGAGCCTATTAAAATTAAAACAAACCTGAATGATATGACACCATAGAGAACCACATAAATATATTCCTTAGTCATCTCCTGCCCTTCTCTTTTCATAACTGTCATTTCATAGCTTTCATAATATGTCATTTCTGGTTTAAGACAGATGTTGAAAATTGTGCTTAATGCAGTGTTTCATGTCCTGCTGCTGTTACATCAGAAAAAGTGAAGTTGTAGAAAGTCATGACCCTTTACTCCCCTAGTGAGAGAGGACATCATTTTTTTCAAAGTCAGAAATGGGTTTTATATTTAAATTATTTTTATTTATATTTGTTTACAGCAAACTCTATTCATTCCTGTCACCTTGCTTTAACAAAGCTTTCACTGTGATTTTTTTTTAAGCCCAACCTGCAGCTTGCAACAGTACCAACTTTTTGTCATCATTCTGTTCACAAATGTTGAACAAATGAAAAGACCTTTGGGCTAACACCTACTTAACTAGGTGTTCTGCTTTGTTGATCCTGCAAACCATCCCCAAGGCACTCAGCCACCATTACCAAAGGGAAAGAACAAAGAATTGCCAGGTTTTTTCTCTAAATAACCCTGTATGGCATAGACAATTACCCTTTGTTGCAGATATAAATTCTGTACGATTGAGTTCTGTATCTAATACTCTGCTGTTTTTAATTAGAGTATTTGAGAGAAAAATAATTAGAAATAGCATTTGCTTTCCCATAGCAAAGTCCTGTTGAAATGACTGGAACACCAACACAAACACAACCAACACAAAACTGCTGCTAGAAGCTCAAATATAAGATTTTTGTGTGTTGCTTATCAACTTGTTCAGCTCAGCTGGACTACATGAAATACAGGAAAAAATAAGTAGCCTTTAGTATTAGCAGAGATAGATAGGCAGAGGAAAAGAAATTTGTATTATTTGCTTTGGAAAGCTTGCTCTTAAGTACCTTTTTCTGTAACACGAGAATGTAAGGCAGGGGGACAGGTTATAGAAAAAAAGCTCAAAATATATGAAACAGTCCAAACATGTCTAAGCTTACAGCAGCAGTAATGTGATGTGTTTGTGACAGTTTGGCTGTCAGCTTCTGGATTTTGCACTTGCCACCTAAATAACAGTACAGGCAGAGGGCATTTCAGAGCACACAGAGGCTGAAGCCTGATCATGGTGACAGTGGGCTTTTCCCAGGAACTCAGAACTAGAAAGACGATGGTGTTTACTGAGTTTGGATTCAGACAGATCTGAAAAGTGTGCAGTCCATATATTCATCACTACTAAAATACATTGATGGGGCAGAGTCTTTCAGCTGTTTGACACAGTTGGCCACTGAAAAACTGTGGGGAAAAGAGACTTAAACATCCTCAAGAATTTCAAGGCAAACTCCCTTTACAAAAAGTCATGGTGTCTTCACAGGCCATAATGACAAGTAGAAAAGCAGTTTTAAAGATCTTGTTGAAAAAACTTAAGTATAGGAAACTCAATTTCTTTGTCCCAGAAAGACAAAAGGCTGAGCCAACCATGCTGGGATTAAAGCAGTTGCACTGTTTCATGCGATATAAAACATTTTTCATCATTGTGAAATACAAAGCTAGTATCCAAAGCAAACTGGATACCAATATATAGTGATATCAGATAAATCCAGATATTTGATTTTGGTCTGTTGCTGTCTTCTGATTTCTTTCCTAAGGATGTAGTGAACCACTTTGGCTTCACAGGAGATGGAAAACCATTCATCTTGGCAGTCGGCCCTGACATTCCTGCCGATCAGAGTCCAGGGGTTTTTTTTGTTCTTGAGTTTGTTTGGTATTTTTAATGTAATGCATGTAAGAGAGAAATGTTTCAGTGATGAGCAGGGCCTTAGCATGGTTTGATTTGCACAATTCATCAAGGGAAAGCAGTGCCAAATTTATCTTTTATACAACAAAAAAAATTATGTCAGAGCTCAGATAAAATGTCTGAATTGAAGTGCTGAGAATAATTTTCTGAGAGAGAAAGTGATTGTCTCTCCTTGAACATACTTTGTGTCCTGTGCTTTCAAATGCTTTGTACTGATGATGTCTAGGTTATATAGTTTGTTCAGTCTGGGTTTAGATCCTGATGCTGATTCAAATAGGTAACAGTGGTGTTTCAAATTCTGAAATGGAACATAAGAGTATTAAAGCACTCATTGTGTGAACAGGGATCAAGATAAACTAACTTCAAAAAATGATATCTGAAAATTCTGGCTTTTATTTTGGTGGTATATGTTCAGCCTTCTGTTAGTAGAATGTATGATTCATTAGATAAATGTTAATCAGAAGCTATCTGATTTATGATGATAATAAACCCCTCTAAACTGGACCCAGGGGTAGTTTGTCACAGTTAACAATGCCTAGAAACTGTGACTCTTGCCTCATGAGATTTTTACTATATATGCTAAAATCAGATGGAGAAATTATAAAAAATACCATATGTAGCTATATAATTAACAATTTTTATAAAATTAAGTCACAGAAATGGAAGTATCTAAAACTGCAACTGTAAAAGTGGTTCTATTGAGCTTTCAAGTGTATAGTTGGTGCTTTTCTTTGTAAGCCTTTGTGCAAGTTTTCTAATTGGCATCATGACTACTGTTTTCTAAGAATGTTAAGGTAGCCACATCTCTCCCCGTTCTCCAGAGAGGTGATGTGCTCAATCTGTTGTGGTAGGAATTGCTGCTTTTTTAAAAACAGGGGTGCAGCTCTTCAGATGTTTTGTGTTTATTTGGCCAGCCTACTGGCCTTTGATTCAGGAAAAGAGATGGAAAAGTAAAGGGTTTATTTTCCAAAGTTAGGAATAGAAAGGAACATATACCCCTGTAGCCAGCAAGCTATTTTTTTTTTTTCCTTCAGGTTCCAAAGGCATGCTGAAAAAGAAAGTATGATGCTACAGCTTCTTTTATGTGCTTTTATATTGGAGGTATATCTTTAGGCAACCTAAATATAGTCAATGTTTATATAATGAATTCATCTTTCATTAAGCCTGGTCTCACATTTTGAAAATAATATTGGAACCCAAACAAATGTTGTGTCAGTGTAAAAGAAAAGGAAAAAAAATACCCAGGGACTGAGGCAGAAAGCTTTTTATTGGAAGCTCTGTGAAGAACATGTTGACAAATTTGACAAGTTGTCACTAAGAGTTCTGCCTTTTGTGGACTATTATGATCCAGTTATTAAAATTGTTAGAGAGATGCCTCTGCCCAAATTAAGGTGAAAATAAGACCATATGTCGAAGTCAATAGTGTGGATTTTATTGAACAGTAAATATGAGCTAAAGAGAGAGGGAGAAAGAAATAGAAAACGAGAGGGGAGAGAAAGAGAGTGACGGAGAGACAGATTAAGTAGAAAATATTACCACTCTGTGGATCCCAATGGCACCCTGTTGATCCTCTTCGTCTGGTCTTCTTGGTGGTGAGAGTCCCACAAAACACAAGTGTTCAATGGATATGTTCAGGCCAGGTGGGGATGCCCAGGGACCTCCCCGGGAGGGCAAGTTTGACACTGTCTCATGCAACAGACTCTGGATTTGTTGCATCACTTTGCATCACGTGCAGTTGTCCAGTGCGAGGCCTCAGGAATGAGCCTGGGGGGTGCCTTGGGGGTGTTTGATGGTTTGTGACACCTCCTCAGCTGCCTCTCACATGAATGTCCCATGTTTATGTGGCCTTCCCAGGGTCGGAGGGTTTGACACCTGAGCCAGTTTGTGTAAGGGAGGATGGGTGTTAACTCCCTCTGACCAGAGACATGTGACCATGTCACATCCCCAAAACCTCTCCTCCTCACCATTGGTTGAGGGGGTTATGTGTGCAAATCTGGCCCCAACAAAAAAGTTTGTGGGCTATAGCCTCCCCCACCGCAAATCCAGCCAGAGCTGATTTTCAGGAGAGCTGCTGAGTTTGATTTTCTTGTGGATACGTTCTTGTTTCTCAGCCTTGTTTACTTCTCCCTAGACCTGAGATAATTGGACAACAGTTCTCAAGTTCCCTTAGGCGGCTTAACTCACAGTCCAAAGTTCCAGTCAGCAGGCATATTCAGGGAGGGGTGGGCTTTGGTTGTCACACCTTCTTTATAGAGTTTTGCCATAATGGGCAAAAAGTCCTTCATAACAATGTTTAAGCCACTAGCTATAATGTTTCAGTCTTTCACAGTGGACAACAAGGAACAGACACTGGACTCATGGTATTACTTAGCGTAGGTACCAGGACAGTAAGAAAAAACTGCATGGGAAGAGATAGAAGGATTCTTGCCTATGAGGCAAACACTGACAGCAATTTTCTGAGCTGAATTTAGGGATGCACTGAAACTACTGGTGCAAATGGTGCAAATGAGCTAAAAGATTTCGTAAAGTAAGAATTAGGTACTACAGTAGCTTGACTTAATGATATGATTGCATCCAAACACTCTAGCTAACTCTAGCTAACAACTTCTGCTATAAGCTTTCTAAGATGTTCAAATACATTAAAATACCTATTTATTTTGAATATAGTGGTATTCTACCTCTAAATCTAAAAGGCCATCTCTAATTAAAGTATTTATTCTAAATAAAGTATATAATTTTAAAATTGGTTGTTAAAGGGATATTTACAGATACTTAATTCCTTATTTTTTAGCTTGAAATGTCCAAGACCTTTTCCATTAAAGTACTTAATAACAAACGAAAAATTTAAATAAAAACTGTGTAAAATTCTAATTAGTTTAAATTATTTGTTGTTTCTCTTTGAGGGATATTTCATAGGAAAATGAGCATAATCTTTAATCCTTATAAGTCTTAGAATTTAAAACGTCTGTACTGAATCAATAGGCATTTGTAAACTTGAGATTTCATTGATTAATTAATCTGATTTTGAATAGCCCCTTTCTAGCAAAAGGGACATATTCTTCTGGGATATATACCTCATCAGACTTCTTTCAGAAGCAGAAAGAAGATTTTAATTCAGAATCCAGAATCGAGAAAAAAAACCCAGGCTCTCTTAAACTTCAAATGTTTTTATTGCTATGCTTCACATTCTGCTATAAAAATTAGCACTATTAATCGGTATGCAAAGCTATTTTCAACAGTGAAGTGTGATTTGTGATGTAACATAAAATCACTCAAATTGTAGGCAAGAAGTTGTCATCTACCTCTGACAAGCTCCTACTTATTGTACTCTTGATAATATTAACTTTTAATGCTTGCTCTCATTTCTAAAAACATTATTAAGTTCAATCAAATCAGGACTATTTTGCCTGCATTGTGATAACCCTGCTGGTGGCTTTTGTTGCTAATAAATTGGATAATGAGGCAGAATCGGTAAATCAAGTTAAACCTACCTAAATCTCCAAAATGGAGTCCATCTCCAAACTTTAAATATTTTCATCAAGTTTTGGTTTTGGACAAATTCTCTCTATATATAACTATATTCTTTTGCCAGGTTTATTTGGCAGAAAATGTGGAAATTGCAACAGCCATCTAATACACTGTGTGTCCTGTTGACACACAATTTTTCCCATTCTGGGTTACTGCATTGTCTTCTCAAAACAGCACATGTAGAAATTACTTAGGAAAGATTAATGTATGAATAGAGGCTATTTCTTGTAGTAGCTTATGCTGGGCAAAAGGAAGATAAATGAATAAAAATGTAATGATTACAATTCATTCTTACTTTGATTCTGAAATACAGAGAGTGTTACTGAACCTACCATCACCAGTCTCTAGAGGGACTGGACGATAATGAGTTACTCAAACCAAAGAGATGACTTGACATCCTACATTGATTAAGTGCAAGTCCCTAATGAAGCAGTGCCTTTGGTACATCTGTTTCACCATCATCCCAAAAGGTGATGCTGATCTTTATGTGCAACCATAAAGATGTGTGTAAAATACACCTACTGTGTGATCACAAGCACAACATAGTTCTTTAGATGTACCCGTGGTGAGCAATAGATGAGTCAGGTGTGCTTCATCTCTTTGGTTTCTATTTTGTTTACCTTGGTTTGTCTTGTATCTGCTACCCAGTTCCTTTTGTTCAGAGCCAGTTGTCTAGTTCTGTATTTCTGTAGTGGTTAGTACAATAGGGTATTGCTCTTCGGTGAGCTACAACATAAACTTTCAAACAAAGAACAAAAAGAAGTAACTGACTGTGAGACTTACTAGGCCAACACCCAGCCCTTTGCAAATCATGTTTTGCAAGATAAAATCTGGGTTATTGGATTGTCTCATTCAAAGTAACATCCTGGTTTCCTTCTGTTGTATCACAGAACTATGGGCATTCATGTCAAACAGCTGGGAAAGATTTATTGTTTCTGCAGTAGTGTGTACTGTTGCATGGTAGCCAGCAACAGTGAAATGTGAAATGATATCAGATCTTCTCCTTATTTTGGAATTGTACAAATGAGGTTTCAAATGGAGTTTTAGTTTCTTTGCATTTGCTTTAATAAGAAAGGGGTTTTTTCAAAAACCTCAAAGCTTCTAATTCTGGAATTAAAGCTTCCAGTGTTTCAGTGGGATGTGGACCTAAATTTGAACGGATGGAATTACAGTTTTTGCTCTAATGACAGCTTGTTTTTGTGCACAATGTACAGGAAAGTTATTGCTATTCAGTAATAAACATCTATTCCTGAAATGTGTTTGTATATTTACAGTTCATTAACGCAGGAGCAGTTGGGTTTGGTGTTATTTTAATTTCTTTTTAGTGTTAAATGTGTTATGTTCAGCACTTGTAGATCTGCTTATTGAATACTTATGTTTCTGACCAGTTTTGAAAGATGTTCACATTGCAGAGAAATCTTTACCCTTGACTGTCAATTATAGGATAATATGAGGGAGGAGTGCAAAAATAATGACTATGGAAAATCCATTTTGTCAAGGTTTATTATTTTCCCTGAAAATGAGAAGAAATACTTTTAAAACTCCTACATGAAAAATCATATTGAGTTGGCAAAATGCTCAGGTAGCTAAGCTTCTACAGGTTTTGATTACTTGCAGTTTTACATTATGAAATCTAGCAAGAAGACCCCATGATTTTGATCATCAAGGTCAAGTTATGAGATCTTGGCGCTATTACTCAGTTGTTATAATGATTTACAGAAAATTATATTGAGCTATGAAGTTGACACCAAGCAAGAATTAGAAGGTTTTTTCTGCCCTTTTATACCTCAGGATATTAAATCTAAATTGCTTTCACTTGCCAGAGTGTTTTGGAAGGTTTCTGTGTGCAGTCTTGTCGAAGCAGATTTTAAAGCAAATGCCTTTTAGAATTCTGTAAGAGAATACTGTGCCTCGATGAATCTCTCTTGTCTTATTTATGTCTTTGTTGGTGACTTGAAGATGTTATCCATGTATAAAATAAATCCAGTATGATCAAATAGTTAAAGCATACCTTAATATTTTAGTAACACTCACTAATAAACTGTTTTGGGTTTTTTTGTCCCACTCTCAGAACAAAAGCCTCAAAAACAAGCTCTTGTCAGGAAACAAGCTTTGTGGTATTCATGCAGAAGAGGTAAGGAAGGTTCCTCTCTATTCTAAATCTAATGTACTCAAAAGAAGTTTGCATTAAGGTCTTTCATACTGAGGTTATGGTATATTATATATAGACACCAGAATATATATATACATATATATACCAGAATAAGGAATATATATTATGCTTATATGGTGAGTGTTCCTAAAGTGCTCTCATCTCAACTCATTTCTGTGACTTCACAGGAAGCAGCTCAAATCTATTAGAAAGCTTTAGACACATAAAATCATCTGAACATGGTTATGATATAACTCTATAGATATATACATCTATAACATATATAAAACTGATTTCATTTCCATGATTTCCATGTCTACGCTAAGACAGGAATTGCCAAATTCCTGTTCTGAAATTAACTTAGGATAGATTTATTATTGATTCCTAGAATGTTTCATTATTTCAAGGGGAAAAGGGTCACTTTATAAAATAGAGGGAAAGAAATCTCCCCTCTACTGAAGAGAGAAGTAGAAAAGATAGTTGATGATACAAAAGCCCTATTTTTTGGCAAATTCATCAATGTAGAAGTACCTGCATTCATGTGAGCACTCCCTTTATTTAACTTTTCATTTAAAAAAGATATTACATGTGAATCTGACTTACTCACATTACTTTAGTCTGGGGGTTTTGCATATGTAATTTCTGTGAAAGTCCTTGTACCTTGCCGGAATGAAACCAAAGAATAAAAAATTTCTTCTTTACTAAAATTTTCACAATTATGGTTGAATGCATTTTCTTCATTAGAGTCTCTACCTTTTAACTAAGAGGTCAATACTTAGAGGTCAAGTTTCTGAGAAATTCCCAAAGGTAGGAAATAATAAGGTTTGGACTATTTTTAAAAGTTTTTTAAAGTCTGTTATCTTCGTTTATCACCATTGTTGCTTTCAAACACGTCACAGTATAGAAATACAGATATATTTTCTTCCCCTGTGTACTGCTCAAAAAATTGGCAGTGTGTGCAAATGTTTTTCTGTCTTCGCCTCTTTTTCAAGTTTGTTTTTCCTAGTGTATTGGGTTTGCAAGGCAAGGTAGTGGGGTGGGCTAATGGGGTGGCTTCTCTGAGAAGCTGCCAGAAGCCTCCCCTGTGTCCAGCACTGCCAATGCCAACCAGCTCCACTATGAACCTACCTCTGGCCAAGGCTGAGACAATCAGAGATGGTGATAAAATATTTAAGAAAGAAAAAAGTTTTTGCACAATAATAATTGTGGCCAGAGAAGAGAAGAGTGAGAAACATCTGTGCAGATACCAAGGTCAGTGCAGAAGGAGGGAGAGGAGCTTCTCCAGGCACTTGGGCTGAGATTCCTCTGCAGTCAGTGGGGCAAAGGCCATGGCAAAGCAGCTGTACCCCTGCAGCCCATGGAAAGATCAATGGGAGTGCGCAAATCCACCTGCAGCCTACGGAGGAGCCCCATGCCAGAGCAGGTGGATGCCCAAAAGAAGGTTGTATGAGAAAACCAGTGAGAAACCAGTTCTGGAGCAGGGACCTGTGGATCCATGGAAAGAGGAGCCCAGGCTGTGGCAGGTTTCCTGGTAGGACTTGTGATCCCATGGAGGACCCTGTTCCTGAAGGACTGCACCTCATGAACAGGAATCATGCTGGAGTAGTTTGTGAAGAACTGTAGTCTGTGGGAAGGACTTACATTGAAGAAGTTCGTGGAGAACTGTTTCCCATGGAAATATGTTTCCCCATGCTGGAGCAGGGGAAACCCTCGCCCTGAGGAGGAAGCAGCAACAGAAACGTGATTAACTGGACATAACCACATTCCCTGTCTCCCTGTGCTGCTGAGGGAGGAAGAGGTAGAACCTGGGAAGCAGTGGGGGAAGGTGTTTTTAAGATTTGTTTTACTTCTCATTATCCTGCTCTGATTTTGACTGGTAATAAATTCGGTTAATTTCCCCAAGTCAGTCTGGTTTTGCCCATGACAGTAACTGGTGAGTAACCTCTCTCTGTCCTTATCTCAACTCACAAACCTATTCTTATATATTTTGTCCCCCGTCCAGTTGAGGACAGAAGAGATAGAGTGGCTTTGGTGGGCATCTGGCATCCGCACAGGGTCAAACCACCACACCTAGCTGCATAATATTTGAATCTTTAGTAATTAACTTGAAGATCTTTTTCTCTGATTATGTCTCTTTTAATATTGGCATTTAAGGATGAAGCCTAAGGATAATTTAAATTTATTGTAGTGTGATAAGCCCTGGCAATCAGAGAACTTCAGAAAACTAAACCTAAATTAAATAACAGTCAAGACTGCAGACTGTGAGTGTATTTCAAAGTGTGAGAGTCTCTGACTTTATGAATCATCCTGGAAAAGTTGTGGCTATTAAGCATGTTAGTACCATTAGAACAAACAGAAATGCTACAGGAGCATCCTTTTTTTTGTAGTCATTTTGCCAGCTAGGTTGTGCCAGCCACAGAAGCACAGTGTATTTTCTGCTTTTAAGTAAGTACTATGCTCACCAAGCATAACAACTGTGTGAACTCAATATCCCTTGAGTTATTAGATTCAATACATTTCGTGGGTAGAGTTGCCTACCAGGAAGCTCCTGCTTTGTTCTGCTCCCTCAGGCTACATGCAGACAGACAGATGGTGATTCCTTGTTGTCTAGTTGCATCAACGGGAGTGTGCTTGTGATCCTGCACAGTTTGCATGGCTGGATTTTCTTCTCCAAGAAGTCAGAGCCTTGGAGAGAGGAAGGCAGAGTGGTGCAAACATTGGGGTTCCCAAAACACAGAAAGGGGCATGTGCGAGGGCAATCTTACCAGATTCTGTGGTTTAGAGGTCTGTGTTTAATGATTATATTATCTGTCTGACTCTACTAAGAGGTGTCAGTTTTGTCAGTCCTCTCCTTTGAAACACAGAAAATCCACAAAATAACCAAATTTTATCACAAAGAGTTACAGGTCATACCCATGCTTTTGAGTCACTTACAGAATGCACTGAATGCATTTAGCTTTATGACTCTTAATTTCATCACAGGTTTGATATTTAGCAAATGAGTAATACCTTAATTGTAACTCTTAGATTCCTCTACAGCCGTTTTGGATACCTTGTATATCACAGAGACTGTATATTTTATTAAACACAGCCCTTAGGACACTTAAAGTTGGTGAACATTTTCTCATTGGTCTTTAGGTGATGTGGAATATATTCCATAGCTCTACTAATTGCATTGCCCAGGTCAGAGGACAGTCCTATTGAATGAAATAACAGAAGATGAAGTCACACAAAGAATTGAGCTGGACTGATCTTGGCTATTTGTTTCAGATCTTACAGAATACCATAATGATTTTTGCCTTAATATTTAAATATTTAAAGCAGGTTCTAAAATTTTATCTTTAGATTTATTCAACCTTCCCAAAAGTCTGTCACTGAATTTGACTGCACCAACTGGAAAGACATCAAATCCTTCCAAAAACTCCAGCTTATGAAAGATATACTACCTTTGTAATATGTTTATGCAATGCTATTTCAGTAAATGTGAAATAGGCTTCTAATTTATTCCAAGGAGTTCAAAACATTTGGCATTAAGTAATACAAGAAAATGTACTGAATATCAGCCAGGACTGTGGATTTTGTTAAAGCAAGTTATTATTTTGACAGGATTCTCAGATAAATGGTGAAATAATGTTCCTTGGACAGTTGCATTTAGTATAAAGAAACCATTTCTATTATATTTTGTTTAAATGAATAAAATAACATATAGACCATTACTTAGACATATTTTAAGGATGTATTTAACAATAATATATAAAATAATAATATCTTAAACTGATATAAATAAGCTTGTTTTCAAGGGCATGGTTAGAAACTGAGAACCCAGTTCCTTTGGATACCACCCAGAACATCCTGATCTTTACAAAGAATAACCTGTGCAATCCTATGGAGCCTTTTTACCTCTAAGAATAGGATTGTTTACTTTGAAGGTGATGCCTTCAGTTATGCTTCATGGAAAATAGTAATAACAACTCATGTCTAAAATGTGTAAGCCCAACAGCTATTCATGATAGTACTAACTCAGGTATGTGCTTTAGGTGAGTGCCATTTTACATTTTCCTCGGTACTTTTGGCTGATTTTGACTTGTGAACCTGGAAAAACAATTGACAATTATTTGGAGGGAGGGCGTTCTACATATTAAATCTGATCTAGATTCTGCTGTTGTCAGAATTCACTACCTTTTTCTGAATATTTAAAATTAAAAATAAACCAAACTTGATTTTATTATCCTCACTTTCAGTCAAAAAAGATCCAAGCCCAGCTGAAAGAGCTTCGTTACGGGAAAAAGGATTTGATTTTTAAGGTAAGTTTTGTTTCACTATAGTTAACTAAAATATTAGAGTTAATATAGTTTTGGAGTAAAGTAGGAAGATGATAGCTGCCTTTATTGCTGCAGTTCTGAGGAATAATTTTGTTCTGAAAAGAGCTCAAAGCACCAAGACAGACTTAATACCATAATGCATTTTCAGAAATATTATATACTTATATCTATATTTATGTGCTCACAAAAAGCAATATTCTGGATTACTGCTAATGAATAAAACCTGTTGCCCTATTCCATACATTCCGTAACACGTTCATCTTTCTAACTGAACCATATAATATTTTACAGATGCTTCTTGGTTTTTGCTTTAATTAGCAGTCCTCCACGGCAAAGTCAAGTATTGTTAACTCTTAAAGCAAATCTTTGTGTTTATGACAAGCTTGAGCAATGTAATGTTCCTTAGGTCTGAAGTTTTAAGAAAAAGAAACATATGTCGCTTAAACAATCCAAATGAATAATCTGTTCTAGCTAGCACATTAAAAAATAATAAAAATTAAAAAAATAAAATGGAGGAGGAAAAACCATAAAGATGTTGCTGAAGGGCATCAAGTACTTGTTAACACAGGAAGAAGTTAATCCCTGCTAATGGAGGAGGAGAGAGATGCAAGTCACCTGACTGGAGGTTGTTAATGGAGTAGTCCTTTTATTTATTCCCAGCATAAAGGACGAAGATTAAGTAGTCATCTTCAAAGTGACTAGACTTAGAATTATCTGCAAAGTCATTCATGTCAATATGAGTTCCAAATTGTCTTCTGGAAGTATTTAATTCTCTCTACTGTCGCTCTATTGTATGTACAGTACTGTAAAGATAGACTAATGTAGGCCATTTAAAAGACACAGTGTGATTTTTGTGCTTTTTCTTTTTTAATGCACAGGTTGATTCCAAATTTTTTTCAGGAAAATTAATTTCTGGTCTTCATAAGACCAAAACCAGGGAAACAGATTTAGAGACAAAAAATAGGCATATTGTACATCTAGGCGTTTAAATTTTAATACCATCTAGTATTAACAAAAATAACACATCTTTCTTCAAATTCAGCATAATGGAGACCTTGAGCAGAGGTAAAGATTACAAATTCTAATCTTGCCTTGGTGTGAAAGCTTGTTTTCTTTGGCTTAAGCAGTAGGATTGTTCAGCACTACTATCTACTTGTTCTTTTTGTTATTCTAATACACAGTAATCCCAAAAATAGGTCTGAATTATGCTAGGGTGCATACCAATGCTTAGGAAGGGAACTCTTGCTAAATAATACCCACCTGAAAAAACCTTACAGAAGACGAGAAAGAAAATGGGAACATGAAGTGAACGCATGGGAAAGGCTGTCCGGCAAGTCACTGGCATACATACAATGAAATCCACCTTCTACTAAACCTAGTTCAATGTAGTGGTTAAGGTACAGATGTAAAGAACTGTATTAATGGAGGAAATGTGTGTAGTATGAATGGGAATAGATGTGGTGTCTTCTGACTGGATATGGCTGTCTCCACCACAGTCTCCACTTCAAATCTTTGGAGACTTGTCTTCTCCTGAAGACTATGTCTACATTTGACCACATGAATTATTCCTTAAAGTCCTTGATCTACATTGAATAGACATAGTTCTTGATTATGAATGAATACTAGAGCCACCAGCTCAGATGTATGTCCCAAGTTAGGTAGTGTGGGTTCTCCTCTGAGTGCTCCTACTGCAAAATAAGGATAGTTACCTGCCTTCTAGGGAAACTATGATCTAATGTAATTAAAAACACTCTGAGAACTTTAGATGGAGAATGGTAATGAATTGTGGATTCCCAAGCCCTACGCACTGAGAACTGGATATGTAAATACTTCAAATATCTCTTGACCACGTGCAATTCTGTATGAGGTTGACTGCCTGCTTTGCTAATTTGGTATATCCTTTATATGTAACCAGAAATATTTTTGCAGGTTTATTCATCTGTCTTTTTCCTGACCAAGAAAATTTGATTTATGAAGCAGAGGGAGCAGCAACTTTATGCTATCATCCTAAATAATGGTGTGAGATGGGGGGGAGGGTAGGTTCAGTGTGCTTGTTTGTGTGCATTTCATGTCTGAAGACAGACATGCTAAGCACACTAGAAACAATTTGGTACAGGCTGGAAAGCTTTTTAAGTATCTGCTTGATCAGAGAGAGGCCGCTAGGTTTGGGCAAGAACAGGTGGTATTCATTTCTAATTGTTTTGATACTGGAAACATAACAGATTTAATGTTAACATTGCTGTTGAGGCTGTTTTATGAATCTCTTAATTCTTTCTGATAAATTAAATGGATGGATAGTCTTCTGCCAGCACAGCATGAATGTTTAGGATAAAATCCTGGCTGCTAGCTGTCTGTGCTGGTTTGGCTGTAAACCAGCAGGGGAAATTAACCCCACACAGAATACCTCGAGAGATTTTGGGTCAAAATTACAATTTTAATAAAACAGGTTAAAATAAATGCAGTAATACAGAAACACCGGCTTAAACAAACCGACAGAGTCACGGTACAACCTGACACCCTGTTGAGCAGGGTGATAGCTGTGCAGCCCAGTGAGGCACTGGTCCTGCAGGAAGGCCTGGTAGCCCAGTCCTGGTAGTGGAGTGGAGTAACTGAGTCCAATTCCGAGGAGTGGAGTGGAGTAGCTGAATCCAATTCCGAGGAGTGGAGTCCAGTCGAGTCGAGCCGAGAGTCCCGTCGAGAGTGGAGTCCCGAGAGCAGAGTCCTGTCAATTCGAGGGTATCTTCTCCGATCCAAACCCCTTGTTTTATGCTGTGCTTCTGGGCTGGCACCTCCCCCAGGGGTGGGGACTTTCACAATGGAAAAGGATCTTCCCGATGTTCTATTGGTTGTTTCGGTAAGGAGCTTGGAGGAGTCCTAGGGTCCTTCGAAATGTTCCGGAGGGGTTCAGGCTAATTAGTCAGGCTGGGTGGTGCTAATGGGCCATTACCTGAGATCAGATAACCAGGGTGGGTAGTGCTTCCTGTCAGTTGGAGTGCTTATCTCAGTTGAGATAAGGAGTCCCAGGTGTGTAATTATGAAATTTATCCAGCTTCTGTGGGTGGTAATAGAATATATAACTAACCCAGGACACTGTCGCTGTTGTATCGAGAATGGAGCAAAACAGGATGCAAAGTACAACCCAGGAGACGGTGAAAATGACATTATTTATTAATATACTGACCTCTTTTATACCTTAGTACACCTGAATGTCATACGGTCATTGGTCCCTTGGCCATCTACCTCTCAGGATGATTGGCTAAGTGCTACAACACTTTATTCCAAATATTTCTCTAGACATATCATAACAATACTACATAACAACTCACAGGTGCACGATAAGAAGGAGTCCCATTAGAGAAACATCTCGCTGTTTTCATAGCTTCTATGGGAAGGGACAGCTTCTCACAGAATGTGAGAAGTTGGAAAATTTCTCTGCTAAAAGCTTTTCAGTATCCATAGCTAGCTGCTTTCATATTACTGGACTTCTATCTTTTCCCCTTCCACCGCCTTCCCACCCCATTAAACATTTTTTTCCTGTGTGCCTTACTGAGGACTTTAGGAAATTCTGCTCTCCATACAGCTCTGAACACTGCAAGCTTCATGGAGCTGTTCACCAGAAGGATGTAAGCTGCAGGCTATTCGATTTCTAAAGGGCATGAGGGAATGCTGCAGTCCATGTCCATCAAACTAATGCTTTCTCTGAAGGAATTAATTCTGCAGATATATGTGAAATAAGTAGGGAGGAATTGTTGATTTTTGTTTGGCATAATCAACATCAAGAAACTGTTTCTTAAATTCTGGTACCTATTATTGTCAATGGCTCTGTTCTCAACTCGATCTCTGGGGATTAAGTGGGAGAGGAAGAGAAAAGGGGGAAAAAGGCAGCTTTCTCTTTAACATCCCAGTGAATTGGTAAATCATATCTACTTTTAACATTGTGTGACAGTAACTTAACAAGTGGTAATAAATATGAATTCATCACATTAGGCATGTATTTACACTTCTATTGTTTTCAAAGTGTTTTTATAATTAGCTTCTAGCTGATTAATTATGGAGCATATATGTATGTATGTTTATATTTTTTAAATTCTCCCTATGTGATATAAAGCCATGGAACAGATAGGAAATGAGCATCACAAAAATTAAGTCATGCACTCAAGGCTATAGAGGTTGTCAGTATCTCTACTGAGAATAGAATTTGAGCTCCTGTCTCTTTGTCAGAGTTCACTCCCTTAAAGCATTCAGCATGGTATCCTTAAAGAATTGACAAAAGTTGAAATTTGCTTTGTATTATAAAGAGAAAACCAAGAAATTACTAATAAAAATTGCCACTGAATCCTCTTAATTTTATCACTGCCCTTGTAAGTAGGTACTTACTAGTTCTGAATGACACTACCTTGATTTGCAATAATTTAAATTATCATCCTAAACCCCTGATTCAGTGAAGTACTCCTAAGTTTAAGTGCTGTGCTAGATTGCAGTCTGCATTAGTTTCAGAAATTACAGACCACTTCTTTTCTAAATTACTCCTCCTTCATTAACTGTCTTCTCATCACTTGGCTATATTGTCTTGGAAGAAGTCTCATTGACTAAATTATAAAAGAATTAAAAAGAGTTTGGTTCTTTTGTTCATGAAATGCAAAGATAAGTGTATAACTGATAGTAATAAGAGATGAAGAAAAATAAATCTAGCAATGACTTTCAATGTCAGCTTATATAAGTATCTTTTATTATTGAAATTTCTCTTCTAAATGTACAAGGTGACAATGCTTCAGTGCTATGGTTTGAGTATATATTTTTTTGCTTTTTTCTAAGAATTTTGCTTCAGAGTTTCAGACATTTTTGATCTACCACTTCATCTCTTTTGGCTTTTGTTGTTTAAATTCTAAGACAAAATAGATTGATAGACAGTCCTAGGAAAACAAGAGTGAGTTCAAATGGGAGCAACAACTGCACCTGGCCTACCAACGTACTTAATCTTTGTTCCATGGTAGAATTTAACTTTGAATAAGCAAGCAAATAGGATTGGCTGTTACAACAAATAATACAACAACTTACTACCTTAACAAATACTTATTACCTTACAACAAATCAGGTAACTGCTAATATGTATTCTGTTGATGGTCTTACCTTGAGTGACATGGTTGATAATTTTACACCTTCCTCTGAGGTGCAAACTGTGTTTGATCCAGTTGGATACACAGACATGACCAGTTCCTGCTGAAACATTGATGTTAGGGTGGGTGTTTACTGAATAACCATCTGCCCTTGGCCCCAGGGAATCTTCTCCACATGTTCAGAGCCATCAGGTGCCCAGTTAAACTAGAGGATGTCTGGGAATTCTGGTGCATGACTGGTGTCAGTGGCATCAGGAAGCAGCAAAGACAGAGGTGCACAGATAGAAATGGCAAGAAGGCAGGCAGGGATGTTAGAGAGGAAGACTGGGAGAGAGGAACAATGAACAGAAGAGGGAAAATGGAGGGAAGGTAGTGGAGAACTTTGCTCCCAGTGCTTGACAACCTCTGCTGCTCCTTATAGTGGTTTAGCTTGTTTCCATGATGATACTCTTGAACTCACACGTTTCTTTGAAGTGCAGCTTCACAAATTAAGAACAGGATTGTAATTTACCTTCACTACTCTCAATACTCCTCAATAATGTTTCAAGTACTATGAGTGTTCAATACCTCTAAAGGACTAAGGACCATATCACTAGTGCAAAT
This sequence comes from Ptilonorhynchus violaceus, assembly GCA_013397565.1. Lineage (NCBI taxonomy): Eukaryota > Metazoa > Chordata > Aves > Passeriformes > Ptilonorhynchidae > Ptilonorhynchus > Ptilonorhynchus violaceus. The sequence goes on along the minus strand of VZRJ01010923.1, from coordinate 17,091 downwards.
TTAGCGTCAAAACCATTTTCCAAATTCTTTGAAACACAAATTCTTTAGTTGTACAAAAATTTATTCATTATTTGACATGTGAAAATCATTTAAATCATTTGCTATGGTAGAGTCAAATACAAAACTATGTGAAATTATTTTTGCATCATATTGACTGGATTTGGTAAATATCTATACCATTCCGCCCTTTGAAGTAAAAGTGATGCAGTGTGTGTTTCCCTCTCTATTAGCAGAAGTTAATTACATGCCACAGTAAACCAAGTTCCCGGAGTTCTAAAATACTTATTCCTCTAATGAAGATGATGAGATTCTACATTACATACAGAGAAAGAGATAAAATTATTAAAGAAAAACAAAGGAAAAAAAACCAGAAAACCACCAAATACCTAACTTGGCAGAGAACTTGTGTAAACATTAAAATTGTTGTCTGGGATTGAAATAATTGATTACATATTTTAAATTTGTGATAATTTTTTATGGAAGTACTTTGTGTGCTCACACATATATGAAGATGCAAGTTTCAGGCTTTCCAATACAATTCTATTTGTATACTTTTGGTGGCTAGGCTTGACCCTAAACTACCCACTTCACACATGTATGTCCGCTTCCCCCATGATTTACACCTGCATGTATTAAAATCATCAGCTGCAGAATTCAGCTGACTTTGCATGTTTGAAAAATTAGTCCATTTAATACATTTTAAAGCATTCTTCATTTTGTTCAAAGTATCATAAAACTCCTGTATTCCTTGCAGAAAACTTTCAAAAAAAAAAGGCAACATCATCTTCCTTTAACTTTATTTATACATTCATTTATCTAGCACAAAAAGAATGCTCTTATCTTTCTTGCGGCTTGTACATTGCCCTGTAACAGTAAATGTAATTTCTGTAGTTCAATGTTAAAAGGAGATGCTAACAGAAAATTGAGAGCAGTTTCCTTATCGGCCTGTCATATCAACTTCCCTGAGAGAATACTGCAATTTCTCTTGCTTTCAGACAGGATCTTTACCCTGTGGTGTGTTTATTCATCCAATGTGTTTCCTCAGCATCTGGATCTTGTGCAACATCCCTTGGGAAATCTACCAGAACTGCATAGGAAAGACATAACTAAACCAAAAATCTATTATTAAATACCAATTATAAACATAAATGGAATGTAAAATATTAGAGATAATATTTTCTTTTCCAAAGATCTTGCAACAATTACTTTATTAGGGATAACAAGTTCTATAAACTACAGACTAACTTCATTATGTTAAATAACAACTGAATATAGTCTGGAAGAAGAGACTTCCCTGTCGTTATACATTTAATGTGTAACATTTTTAAGCATATTGATTTGAGAAGACAATGCTCTCTAAAAGGTTTCCCTTGACTTTGTCAGAAATTATGTCTGAATAGAAAGTAGCAAACTGAACCTTTGGTTAGCTTTATTTATTTTATGATGTTTTCTATTTGATAAATTTAATCTCATTGGTCTCCAGTGGTTTATATATTATTAGTTGATTATACTAGCAAAAAGAATTTATTTCTCTTTGGACTGTTTTTTCCTAACAAGGGATGAAGATTAAATTGAAAGTGCCCACAATACAAGCAGGTTCTGATATATGATGACCTAACAAGGGATGAAGATTAAATTGAAAGTGCCCACAATACAAGCAGGTTCTGATATATGATGAAATGAGAAGTCTGAAAATATTCTTAACAGTTTTTTTCCTTCTAAATACATAAATAAGAAAAGTTAGTTTGTATTTACTGAGATCAGAAGTTCTTATATATATGTGGCAATCCCATCTGCACTGGTTCACTTTTGGAAAAAGCCTTTTCCTTGGGAGACTATGGAAAACAGAAAGTATTGTCCATATTCTCTGACTCCTAACAAGGTTCTATTATATGCGTGTTATTTTTTCACAAGGCTTATCTGACTCTTTTTTTTTTTTTTTGTAGAAACCTGCAGCAATCCAAATTCTATGTATGTCTGCTGCTTTGGTCTCTTCTAGTCTATTAGCCTTAGTAGTACAAAATGTTTCCTTATGTGTCTTGAAACATACTGAAATTGAAGCCAGGTAGTTCTGCTATCTCTCACAGACCTGAAGAGTAGGTTTTTTTGGTTTTTTTAACCACTTCCTTTAAAGCAATATTTTGCATATTTTGCTATACTTATTCTGTGACTATCACAAAAGTTTTTTAAAATAACATACATAGATCTTTTCCCCCAGTCTTGCTTCTCAGCATTTGAGACCACCATTAATGCTTCACTTTAGTCACATTTGAACTTGTTTTCTTTTGTCTCTATCCATATGCAGTGTCCTAAAATGAACATTTTACTCATGCTGAGCAGAGTAAAAGGATTTTTTCTAGTCTGTACTTACAGTGTTCTTTGTCTTTCCTACAAAAACATGATAAATTCAGTAGTAATATTATCTTGGGTCATGCATCCATATTGTTCTATATTCTGTATTAGTTGTATTGATTATTCCTGTTTGTATTTAATATCTCATACTTGTTTTTAGTGAATGTCATCTTATTATTTCCAGTTTGTCAGGGTAATTTTAGATAAACCCCTTGTAAGGCCCCAAGTAACTCGCTTGATGGGGTTTTCAAAAGGGCTTACAGTTGTTCATGTACTCTGAGTTAGATGCATGGGAGAAATACTGACAAGATAATCTCAAGAGGTCAAAACAAAACAAAATACTTTACTGGCAACTTTAGAAAATCAGAGAAACTTTGGCAAAAGTATTATTACAACATTCAGTCAACATAAAACACTGCCCAGAGCATTAACTTGGCCCATTTGACTTCGCAAACTCTAAGCCCATTCAATTTTAAGTTACTCAAAAATTCCAAGAGGAATTTTCCAAGAAGAAAAAGAAAGAGAGAAAGAAAAGATACGGAAAAGCACACATATAGCTACCAACTCCTGGATTCCAGCGGTGTTCAGACAAAAATTCCAAGAGGAGGTAGGATCAAGACATCTGATTGCCTCGTGTTAACACCCCTTAGCCTTCCTGGGTCCTTCCCCCAGGTAAGACTTCCGGTCATTTGGCCACTCAGGAGCTGGGTTGGCAGCCACTGCTGGGCTGGGATACAGGTTCTAGGGATGGGAGGTGCATGGCACCTCATGGCACTGCCTCACCAGGGCAAGGCCTGGTCTGCCCCCTTCCCCCACACACATGCACCCCAAAATGTCTCAAGGCATCAATCTTTCCATTCTCTCACACCTCATCTTCTCTGACACACAGAGTTTGATGTCACCAGAATATTTAATCAGCATATGTTTAGTTCCCTGTTCAGTTGAAACATGTGTGGATGGGTGAGAAAACAGAAGTATAGTGTAGATTTTATTCCTGTTTGAGGTTGTTATACAAGGATTTTTCTATTTATTTGTAGATTTTAAGAATGTGATAATTTTACAGGATTCAATTTTTGGTCTTTTGAGAATAAGGGGAAAGAATATGAACTTTGTGCCAGGTTGGGTGTTTTGTCTGATCATGGCCTTGGGTGCGCAGTGTTTTGTGGTTTAATGTCATCAGTAAGAACTGATTTTTTTTTCTGACCTCTATGAATAGAGATTGTTGAACCTTCATTGAGGTATTTCTACTTTGTGGTATAGTGAGTGTGTGACTTAGTCTTCATAGTTTATGATCCCTATAGCTCTTCCTAAATGTTGCAGCTCAGTCTTAGAAATTGTTACTTTTTTTTTCATTTTAAGTGAGAAGGCTTAGATGCTTTTTTATTATATAATGCTTTTGTTGATTATGGACTTTGGGATTTTTTTTCCTTGATCAAGTCAATATATTTGTGCAATTTTATCACTGCATGTATGATTTTGGTTTTCAGGTTTATCAATTATTTCTGATTAGATCAGACTGCTTATTGGACGTAGAAAAATGCTTTAAGACAGGATATTATTGAGTTGTTTTTCACAGTAGAAGCTGAAGCTCCTGGGAGATACAGGAAATTGAAATTTTTTTAGTTGATTTTTATAAAATATATTAGGGCTGTTGCATAAACTTCTGTAGTTGATGTTTGATTGGTAAGAGGTGGCATGATTACTTTTCAAATAGTTATCTTGTTGAGACAACACAGTTAGGATAACGAACATTTCCTGATCTTTTGTTACATTGTCTTTTATCACTGTATGGTGAGTACTGCTTGTTTTCAAGAAGCAGTATTTTTTAAATTATTTATTTAATTTGCTTTTTTTTTGTATTAGGCAATTATTTTTTCCCTCAGTAGTGGTATAGTGTATTTTCACAACCTTGACAAAAATGTATGTAGAAAGATGTATCTAGATTATATGAGCTTTGCTCAGGAAGTTGTCATGTTTTAAGCCCAGCTGGCACCTAAGCACCATGCAGCTGCCTGCTCACCCCCAACAACCCAGTGGAATGGGAAAAGAATCAAAAGTAACCACTGTAAGTTGAGATAAAAACAGTTTAATAATTGAAACAAAAGTAAAATATAATAATAGTATATAATGATGATAATAAAAGGGGCAAAAAAACAACAAGGAAAACCAAGTGATGCACAATACAATTGCTCACTGCAATTCAGCAATGTAATCAATGCCAGAACCCCCTTCCAGGTTACTTCCCCAGTTTATATACAGGGCATGACATTCTATGGAATATCCTTTTGGTCAGTTCAGGTCACCTGCCCTGACTATGCACTGTCCCAGCTTATTTGTGCACCTTCTCACTGGCAGAGCATGAGACGCAAAAAAAAACGTTCTTGACTTAGGAAAAGCACTACTTAGCAACAACCGAAACACAAGTGTGTTACCAATATTATTCTCATACTGAATCCAAAACACAGCACCGTATTGAGAGGAAATTAAGTCTACGCCAGCTGAAACCAGGACCATATCTACCCCTTGTTCTGTACCATTTACATCATGCCAAGTCTCACTCTTCCCAATACTCCATCACCTTCCCTATTTACTTACTTTGATAGATATACATACAGCCATGATTCCTTAGCCTATGGAACACCTCTGTCAAATGTCCATAAATGTCCATAAAAATATCTGTTGAATTGATTTAGTCCATGACTTTGACCTCCATTCCTGATAACAGTCTTTCAAGAAGGAAAGATTGTGTGAGGATTGTTGCATGTTGCACTTGAAGTCAATTCTGCTGCCATTACTGCTGCACTTATTCAGTTTTATCAAAGTTCATTAATGTGACAATCAGAGGGAAGTGATGTTCATATACCCCAGAATGTATGTTGTTAAGATAGATACTGCAAGGTGCTCAGTGTGGTGATGCACATGTAGCCACTACAGAAGTGATAATACACAGTGTTATATAGTTATAACATCAGTTATTGACATCATACAGTTTAATGGCTATTCTAACCCAAAATCAAATCCTCTAGAGGCACACACCTAACTTCCCCATCCTCCCACATTACTCATCGTCTGGGTGGTGGCATGAGGCACAGGATGTTTCCAATCATCCAGTGGTTGCTTCCACCATTGTGAGCAAATGGCATTTGCCTTCAAAGTTTGGGTGGAGTGTGATATACTCAATCTGTCAGGCCTTTTGGGTACATGTGACATACCTTCACAACCAGATTCTCCACCTGGGCGTCAGTCTTGCCACAATGTGGCAGCCCAGATAGGCTTACCTCTACACTGTCAGTTACTCTGCTTCTGTTGCAGAAGGGTTAAACTATTGGCCGTTTTTCTCCTTAAGCCTGTCTAAAGACAGTTGGATAGCTTTCCCCTCTGCAAACTGACTTGATTCACCTTCCCTTCAGCAGTTCCTGTGACTTCTTGTAAGGGACTCCATACAGCTGCTCTCCATCTCTGATGCTTTTCCACAAGATGGCAGAATCCATCAGTAAACAAGGCATATTGCTTCTCACTTTCTGGTAATAGATTATATAGTGGGGCCTCTTCAGCACATTACCTTCTTCTCTTATGACATTCCAAACTCTTTGCCTTCTGGCCAGCTCGCAATAATTTCTAAGATTTCTGTACAGTTGGGGTTTCCTATCTGAGCTTGTTGTGTGATCAGTGCAACTTACTTTCTCCATGTATAGCATCGGTTGGATGATGTGTAGAGGAGACCCTTGTTTTGAATATCCAACCCAGGTAACCAGATTGCCAAAAGGAGCTGTGTTTCAGTATAAATCACTTCTGTAAACAGCTCAAAACCTTTCATAAGCTGCCAGTATGCCTTTTTCAGTTGGAGTATAGTGAGCTTCAGATCTTCTGTATCCTCAATTCCATAATTCTAGGAGTCAGTCTCAAGTCTTCCCTGGTGTCTTCTGCCAGAGGCTCCAGGTAGGGCCATTCTCCCCAGCTGCACTATAGAACACATTTTTTATATCTTGCTGTGTTCGGACTGGTCCAAGGGCTACTGCTTGATTTGTTCAAAGGTTTGTCATTGCTCAGAACCCCATTTGAAATCATTCTTCTTCTGTGTCACTTCATAGAGTGAAGGGCTTGAAGGGCTTACAGTCAGACTGATTTGGAAGACGCATTCTCCAAAATCCCACAATGCCTAAAAAATCTTATGTTTCTTTCTTGTTGGTTGGTGGAGACATGGCTGTTATCTTATTATTCACATCCATTGAGATCTGATGATGTCCATCTTGCCATACTCCTGTGCAGATCCCTTTACCTTTTTTTTATAGCAAAACCTGCTTTCAGGAGAATTTGGACTATTTTCTTCCCATTCTCAAAAACGTCTTCAGCTGTATTGCCCCATATGATGACAGCATCAAGGCACTGCGAGTGTTCCACAGCTTCACCCTGTTCCAGCGCAGTCTCAATCAGTCCATGGCAGATGGTACGGCTGTGTTTCCACCCCTTTGGCAATTGATTCTAGAGCTGATTCTAGGTGTACTGGACGCCACTCCAGATGAAAGCAGACTGTGGCCTGCACATTTTTTCCATCTCACTTCCTTTTTTTTCCGTCCTATTTCCTCCTGGACTCTCTGTGCTCCCACAGGTAAAACTCTAGGGTACCCTGTGGCATGTACCTTCTATATCCTCTTTCTTGAGCAAAAGGATGCCTGCAGTTATAAACTCGCTGAATTGCAGGAACTCCCAGGACAGTTTCTCCAAAGTTAAGATGAGGGAAAAGAAATACTGTCTTCATATTCCTGGATTTGACAAATTATTTAACCCATCATCTTTCCAAATTAATGTTAACAATGGGTTGTCTTGCACTGATGGTGCACTCCTTACAAATTTCTACCACATGAGTTGTACACATAGGACTTCATCTGGATCTGTGGGGAATTGCACATTGTCCAGGCCATAATAATGGCCATAATAATTTCTTACATGGCTATTTCCCTCAGGTGTTGAATACCTTTCTCTATTGCTGTCTATTTGCCTCGGTAGCATGGAATATTGCCCTTAAATGTATACCTTTCCCTCACACTTCACAGGAGTTGCCTCCAAAGGCTAAGGGCTTGTGTTTTTTTCCCATCTCTTTGTCAGTGCTTGGTTCCTTAGCAAGAGATCCCAGCTGCTTGGCTTACTTACCCTCTAATTCCAAACTACTAGGCCTTTTGTCCCCAGCTAAAATCTTTTTTGTATCTCCCACAGCTCACTCAAGCATAGGGATTGAGTGGTTGTTGTCTCTTCTGTCTCTTGTTTCTATTCCTGTGATGGCCCTTGTGGTGACCATGGTAATGGCACTGAAAGTGGCCCTTGTAATTGCCCTGCACCTCTTCACTGGCAGAGCATGAGACACGAAAAATAAACACTGCTTAGCAGCAACCAAAACATCAGGGTATTACCAACATTATTCTCATACTGAATCCAAGACAAAGCACTGTACCAGCTACTGAGAAGAAATTAACTCTGTCCCAACAGAAATGAGGACAAAAGCAGATGTCACTCTTTACCTTGGCATCTTTTTATTGGTGCATATTCTTGTTTCAAATGTCATATTTTAGCATTTGTATCTTGTTACTATTATGTTATAATCATTCGCAATATGTTAATGTTAGGAACACAGGAGGGGCCTGAAGATCTAAACAGAACTTGCTGCTGAAAAATATTTACAGGTTATTTGCAGACAGGGGAATTTTTTAATAACTTTATATAAGTGACACAAGAAGGTGGAGGGGTGTTGTCATATATATTTCTCAGTAAGGACATTGGATTATGTATTAACAATTCATTGATATAGTTATTGAAAAAGATCTCTTTCTGCTATTTTTAATGGTTTCATGCAGTTGTGGAAAACACAGATGTGTAAAATGTGAATATCGTTTCAGTACTTAGTAATTCAGATCTATTAGTTTATTGCCAGTATATTTTTTACAACACAGCTTTGAGCATGAAAAATTGTAGCTTTTTTAATGAACTGAAAAATCCTGTTAAAAACTTTCTATATGGCTCTAAGGATGTGGCCTTAACGATGTGGTCCTGCATTAGATGGTTTTGCAGTCTTAAATAGCTAGTCTGCATTGCTATGTGAGACAAATCTAGTTAAAAGCCACCATGAAACAAGTTGGATCCAATAGCACATGTGCTATAATGTGCCACTGAGTCAAAAGCTGCCAAGATGTTGTATGATTGTATGCCAATGCCAGAAGCACACTTTGACTCACAAGGATCATCGAAGTCCAGCTCCTTGCCCTGCGCAAGAAAGCCCCAAGAATCATGCCATGTGCCTGAGACTGTTGTCCAAATGCTTCTTGAACTCTGTCAGGCTTGGTGCTGTGACCATTTCCCTTGGGAGCCTCTTCCAGTGCCCAACCACCCTCTGGGTGAAAAACCTTTTTCTAATACACAACCTAAATCTCCCCTAACACAGCTTCAGGCCATTCCCTCGGGTCCTGTCAGGTCACCAGATAAAAGAGATTGGTGCCTGCCCTTCCCTTTCCTATCACAAGGAATTTGTAGACTGTAATAAGGTCTTCCCCGAGTTTCTTCTCCAGGCTGAACAGATCAACTGCCCTCAGCTGCTCCTCATACAGCATCCCCTCAAGGCCCTTCACCATCTTTTTAGCCCTCCTTTGGACCCTCTCCAATAGCTTAATATTTTTCTTATATTGTGGTGCCCAAAACTGCACACAGGTCTCAAGGTGAGGCCGTACCAGTGGAGAGCAGAGCAGGACAATCCCCTCCCTAGACCGGCTGGTGCTGCTTTGTCTGATGCACCCCAGGACACAGTTGGCCCTCCCAGTGGCCAGGGCACTGCTGACTCATATTGAACTTGCTCTTGACCAGGATACCCAGGTCCCTTTCCACAGCACTGATTTCCAGCCTCTCATTCCCCAGTCTATATGTACATCCAGGGTTGCCCCATCCCAGGTGCAGAATCTGGCACTTTCCCCTGTTAAACTTCATATAGTTGGTGACTGCCCAGGACACTGGATCTGAATCTGGAGCACACTGACACATATTGTCCCAAATTGGGTGTGCTTCCTAGCTGATAATTTTGAATACTTTGCCATTTCGTCCAAATCAGAAAGAAATAGAAGTTACTTGAGAGGATACTTCCACATCACTTAGTCTCCCCCCTTAGAATCAGAGAATCAAGGTTGGAAGAGACTTTTAAGATCGTCAAGTCTAACCATCAGCCTAGCAATACCAGTTACACCCTAAACCACTAAACCATATCACTCAGCGCCAGATCCAGACACTTGTTAAACACTTGCAGGGATGGTGACTCCACCATCTCACTGGGCAACCTATTCCAAAGCCCAACCACCCTAACAGTGAAAACTTTTTTTCTAATGTCTAATTGTCATAGCTTAGGAATGGTGTTCTCCAGTTTGGTGTTCCCACTGAAATCACTCCAAACCACACACTGCCTGCTCTCTCCTGTCTCTCCTCCCTCTCCCCTGCAGTGGGCTGGAGAACACAAAAGGTAAAGAAAGATCATGGGTTGAGATAAGACTAATTTACTGGAAACAGCAATAAGATAACAAAATGAACAGTAACACCAACCATACTAAAGACAGAGTGTACAAGTAAAGAAATGTTATTGCTCATCCCGTGGAAAACCCCAACAATACCCAATCACTCTCTCCGCCACACTACCCCAAACCGGAAGGGATCCCTTCCCTTGTCCCTGGAAACTGATCTGAGGTGGTATTGAATAACATCCGGGTCCTGGCCATGTCCCCTCCTGGCTACTGCAAAAACCTGGCCTGGCCAGAACCAGGACACTAATTTTAATCTCCCCTGGTCCCAGCTTAAGGTCATTCTCTCTAGTCATCTCACTGCAGGCCACAGTGGCTGGCCCCCACCTCACCTACAACCTCCTTTCAGGTAGTTGTAAACCTTTGATCCTGTTTCTTAGGATGTTCCTGACAGCAAATTCAGACACATCTACATGACTATCTATCGTGGCATGTGGGATGGTGGGGTGCCGCCACCTTCTGAAAGCATCTCCAGCTAGAAGCCGCTCGGCAGGGCAAACACACTCACACAAACACACACACACCAGATAGCTTCTCTCACAAGTAGGATCGACGGCAAAGAGGCAGGAAGGGTCTTCTTATGGTATTACATGGGAGAAGTTTAGTCCAGCCACATGAAGGGTCTAGGGACAAAGGCCTGGGAGCATGGGAAGGTCCAGGGTTATATACAGGGTCGGTAGGGGTGGAGGGAGAGCACCAGGGCCAATAGTCTGAGGGTACGGGGGTGGTACCTAGGCGGGGCTAGGGTGTGGGAGCCAACGGGAAAGACTGGGGGAGTGGTGAGGGTGCAAGGGCCAACGGGGGAACGGGGAAGGGAGAGCCTTCTGGAACCGGGACATATAGGGTAGAAAGGGGCAGGGAGGCCAAGGGGCCCACCGGGGAAACAGAGCTGGGGTACATTAACATAATAAAACAAGGCATCCTGGGAGAGTCTTTTTCTGTCACCCTAACCTGGGGGTGTACTTAGGGTTCCCCCCTCTAGGGGACCCTTGTGGTCTCTCTGTAGCCAGGCCCACCGGCCTCCACAACTATCTGCAGTATGAGGTCCTCAAAATAAATACAATAAATTTTGGCATTTTGGTAGAGTTTTTAAAATTTCTGTGTTGCTCATTGTTGGCTGATTTGGAGGCAGTTTGCAAAAATGAATATGCTGTTGTCAGTGAATACTGTTGTTGCATGGTTTAGGGTTTACTTTCTTAGCAGCAGAATATGAGGTAATGTTTTTGAAATGCAAAGTTTAAGAACTCACCTCTTCACAAACACTTTTAAGTGATATTGCCAGAAAAAGTAGTTCTGTTTTCTTTGTTTTGTATTTTCCTGGCTGAGTTATACTATTCTCTGAAATGGTAAAATCCTACAAAGAAGCACCAAAACCAAAAAGCTGAAGCTTTGGGCAAGTTGTGAACTAATCCTCTCTGAAGAAAAGATGTAATAAATGTTTCTAGTGCACTGCTGACAGAGGGGTAGAGCATTATTGGTATGCCTAACATGAATTTTAAAATGCTTGCTCCCTCAGTGCTTGTTCTCTTATTAAAATAAACAAGATGACTGTTTAAGGAAGACTGACTTAGAAGAGAAAAAGCAGCAGGTTGTTGTGATCATGTGGGTGGGTCATCTATTGGAGAGAACAACTTATGCTAAAATGTACAGTGCTCTGGCCTGATATGAAGGAAGGAAAATCCCCCACGGGAAGTAAATGGCAGACCAGGCCCAAAGGTGAGTGATGTGGCTCTTTGTGCACATCCTCTGAATGTGTTTCTGCAGAAAAAAGAGTCATTTTCCTTTAGTTAAAGGCTGAGTACTTTACTAGCACCCTGGAAAACTGCCATTTTGCATTCATTTTAACAACTTCTATGTGAGGGTTAGGGAAAGAAAAGTAAAATTTCAGCTAATAAAAAACCACAAAGGACTTATTTGCTTTTTAAATATACATCCAAAAAGTCAAAAATGAGGAATAAAAGCATTGCAGCAGTAATAAGCATTTAAAAATCTGTAAGGCTTTGCAGAAGTGCTATTTTTAACTGACTTTTCTTCTTGTTGTAAATGCTTGAAATCTAATTCAGGTGTCACTGAATATCTGGTTTTTGCTGCATGTCTGATTAAATGGAACAGCAGCCAAAAATTATTGTTATTCTGAGTTACGTTTAACACCTTATGCTACAGTAAACAGGGCAATTTAGAAAAACAAGTTTCTGTTTTTCTAACATTTTCATATTTCTAACAAATAATGCTTACAGAATAAGCACAGTAGAATTGTGTTTATCAAATAATTTATTCAAGTTTACAGTTACGTGGTTTTCAATTGTAAAATGTGTCCTAGTTAGAAAATGAAATCAATCATAAAAGTTGTAAAGATTTTTTTTTCTTAAACATTTATTAAAGGCCTGTGCAAAGATAAAATAGAGTTGAGAATATTCAATCTATTTATTGTGTGTTTTAAACACTACAATCATGTTTTCTAATTAATTCTAAGCAGAATGTGTGGTAATGTTATCCTCAATAAACAGCTGTCCTTTGTATGAAATAAAATACGTGCTTAAAAGTTTTGAAATAACCAAATAAGATTCCAATTTATCATGCCTTGAAGTAAAGCGAACCCAAACATGACTATGTTTATCTCTGCACATCTGAGTAATCCTTCTAGCATGAAGCCATAACCTAGTCTTTTCTGGCAAAAAAAACCACCCAAACAAGCAAACAAATGAAAAAAACCAAACCCAAACCTTTGAAATTTTGCATAAGAAAAAGAAAGGAAATCGATTGATTTCTTTTTCTTAAGGGTTTTGAACAGTTACAAGCTAAAAATAAAACAAACCACCAAATACACACAAAAAATCTCAGCACAAGAGTGATCACTGTATATTTTATATTCCACATTTACATGTTGTATCAAGTTTCTGGGGAAAAAAATGGTAAAAAGTCTGTTAAAACCCTCTTTTGGCTGTGCTAATAAGCGTGCAGTATTTGTAGTAGCTATTTTTACAGCTGTGCAGCTGCATTACCCACCTGACCTGTACTTGTAACACTGAATGATTCTAGGAGTGGACTTAGTATCACACTATTAACACTGAATATATGAGGGATCAAATACAACTGAAATGTGATGGTGTACTCCCTCTGACCCACACCAAGTGTTGGATCATTCAAAGGGGTCCTATTTTCTGGTACTTCTCAGGAGAACATGTGATTTTTTTTTCAATTAGTCATTGTGCTATTTGGTTTGTTAAGTCTTATGCAGAAATAGAGTCACAGCCTGGTTTTGTTGGCCTGTACCTTCAGAAAAGTTTAGTAACTCACCTCAAGGATGAAAACCTGAAGATTTTGTCTGAGTTCCAAGAAGAAATGGGAGGACTTATGGGGGAGAGGTCAGTTCAAAAGCCTATAGACTAGCTAGGTTTAGGAAGAAAGTTCAGATCTAATTTTCAAGGTAAAATTCCAAGAACACTTACCGAAGCTGTATTTGGAGCTTATTTGTAAAGTACCACAATGTTACCAACAATACATAATCCAACAGTAATTTATTCCTTTCATGTATGTGTGTTTGTCCCAAGAAAGATCATTGAAAAGATTAATTTTTTAGGACAAAAACAGGTATAACTTCTGCAATGGTACACAAAAGACTACTAGTGAATGTTTTTATTTTTTTCTGATGTGACTAAGGAAGTGGGAAGCATAAAGTTTCCAGCCACTGTTTTTCAGATAACAAAACTTCTGTCTCACCACTGTTTTATTGCTTTTGAGTGACTTTGAGGAATATGAACATCTCTGTATTAGATATGCTATTTATAAATTATTGAACATTCGAAGTCATCATTCCAAAGATATGTAGGCATTTAGTGTAAAGTGATTCATAGTGAGTAAAGGTAAGTACACTCATTCATTTAAGTGAGTTAGAAAAGTGTACTTCACTGACAGTAATTGCTCAGTGAACTCTCTCAGAGAATGAAGAAAAATGTTTCTCATAGAAACATAGAATGGTTTTTGTTTGAAGGGACCTTAAACACCATCTAGTTCCAACTCGCTCTGCCATGTGCAGTGACACCTTCCAGTAGACCAGATTGCTCAAATCCCCATCCAGCCTGGCCTTGAACACTTCCAGTGATGGGGCATCCACAACTTCTCTGGGCAACCTGTGCCAGTGCCTCAACATACTTACAGTAAAGTTTATTTCTTCCTAACATCTAGTCTAAACCTACCCTCTGTCAGATTGAAGCCGTTCTCTCTTGTCCTATCACTCCATGCCCTTGTAAAAAGTCCCTCTCCAGATTTCCTGTATGCACCCTTTAGGTATTGGAAGGCTGCTATTTATCTCACTCTTTCCTCTCTAAGACCTCATTCTATAAGAATACCTAAGAGAAATTTAATATTTTTTACTTCTTCCAGGCAAGTCTTTTTAAAAACTCTTTGCAGCTTATCAGAATTGGGCTTGTGTAGTCCTATTAGTGTTTGTCCTTTTCTTTATTCAGTATCAAAGCCATGTTAGTTCATTTAGGCTCCCTAAAAGACTTCTAAATTACAGCAGCAGTGAAACTATTGCAATATGAATTTAGCCTTGAGAGACAAAAATTTTCAGGAAAAAAATCTGATTATTCTGCAGATTTGGAAATAAATAACTATCACTACTTTCAAATAAATGGTTCCTCAAAATGCATTTTTAATGCCAAAATTTTATTCTCACTTGATACCAGTTGGATTGGTATCACTGAGCTTATTTGCTCAGTATTCTGTGAAATAAAATAAATACACATGAATGTTACAGAAAATGTTAGTCTATCAAAATATGACAGTATTATGAAAAATGAGAATTAGTCTTGATAAATGATGCATTCAGAAAGACTTCAGTAATATATATGAAACCTGTCCTTTGAAAGAATAACTTTTCACCATAAACTAAAAATGTTTTCCTTCATGTTATTACAATATAGTAATTCTTTGTCATGGAAAATATCAAAGAACTTGAGTACTTTTCCTCCAACTTGATTTTTGATATGGAAGCAGTTTCATTGAGTTCAATGTGTTATATAGCACCAAACATTCCCCTGCAAAGAAGAAAAGTGTAATCACTTCTAACCACTGTTACCTGCTTTCTATCAAATACCCAGATTATCAGATGCCCATGTAATGTATGTGTTGAAGAAAACCAGATACCCTTAAATTCATAACCATAGCTCTGGTTTTCCACTGATTTAAACTGTAACACGGTTGGTACTGAAGAAAGAAGTTGCCTACTTGTCTGGGCCCCACCATCTTCCATCTGATTCTAATTCTTCAGCAATGCACACCATCAGAGGTGCCATCTTGGCCTTTCACTTACCATGTATGTGTTACTTTATGTAATTCTTTTTTAGTGGCAATTGAAATTATACAATTATATATACAGTTTTTCAAATCTTGATTTTCTTTAATTGAGAATGTATTAATTTGTATAGCTGTACTGGAAAATAATTTAATAAGTAGCAATCTAAAAATGTTAATGATGTGAGAAATTTCTTGGTCTAGTTCTAGTATCTAATGAGAAGTGTCTCTGCATCACATAGAGCCAAGCTTAATGTTCAGTCTTTCAAACATTTTCTGTGACCATGTTTATTATAAGAGATACTATGTACCATATTTAGGAACAAATCCAAATGTTTCTGAACTCTAGCAATTTCTTATATGTTAGTATTTTTTTTTCTAGTAAGCCAATGATAAGTCCAGTTAAATTTTGCAAACTAATGGAATTGAAGGATTCTTTCTGTACTGGATGCTCTGTTGCCAGACTAAAGAACCAAACCAATAGTCTAATATGTGTGTTGTGATAGTGACTAGTGTTAGGTGTAAGAAATGTGATGCAGTGGAAATTATGGACTGCAATTCACAAGAGACTTTTCCACATCTGAGCAAATAGTTGACTTCCACTTCGAAACAAGTTTGGTTTTGACTAATGAAACTGTGACTACTGTGATAAATCTAAATATAAATGCCTAATCCTGTTTTAAAATGCAGCTAAGTAGTTCTTTACATGAGCTGGGAACTGAAAATTCCAGACTTTTGACATTTTATCTGACAGTACAGAATCACAGAATCACAGAATCAGCTAGGTTGGAAAAGACCTTAGAGATCATCAAGCCCAACCTACGACCTAACACCACCTTATCAACTAAACCAAGGCACTGAGTGCCACATCCAGTCCTTTTTTAAACACTTCCAGGGATGGTGACGCCACCACCTCCCTGGGCAGACGATTCCAGTGGCCAATCATTCTTTCAGCGAAGAATATTTTCCTAATGTCTAGCCTAAACTTACCCTGGCGCAGCTTAAAGCTGTGTGCTCTCATTCGGTCAGTGGCTGCGTGGGAGAAGAGACCAACCGGCACCATAGCCTCCTTTCAGGTAGTTGTAGAGAGTGATAAGGTCTCCCCTGAGCCACCTTTTCTCCAGGCTAAAAAACCCTAGCTCCCTCAGCCATTCTTCATAGGGCTTGTGTTCCAGACCCTTCACCAGCCTTGTTGCCCTTCTCTGGACACGTTCGAACATCTCAACATCCTTCTTAAAATGAAGGGCCCAGAACTAGACACAGCACTCAAGGTGCAGTCTTACCAGTGCCGAGTACAGGGGAAGAATCACTTCCCTGGTCCTGCTGGTCACACTATTCCTGATACAGGCCAAGATGCCATTGGCCTTCTTGGCCACCTGGGCACACTGCTGGCTCATGTTCAGTCGGCTGTCAAGCAGCACCCCCAGGTCCCTTTCTGCCTGGCTGCTGTCCAGCCACTCTGTCCCCAGCCTGTAGCGCTGCAGGGGGTTGTCGTGGCCGAAGTGCAGGACTTGGATTTGTTAAACCTCATATTGTTGGACTCGGCCCATCTATCAAGCCTGTCCAGGTCCCTCTGCAGGGCCGTGATTCCCTCCAGCAGATGGACACTCGCTCTCAGCTTGGTGTCATCTGCAAATTTGCTGATGGNCAGCTTGGTGTCATCTGCAAATTTGCTGATGGTGGATTCAATCCCCTTGTCCAGATCATGAATGAAGACATTAAACAGGACTGGGCCCAACTCTGATCCCTGAGGGACACCACCAGTGACTGGCTGCCAACTGGATGCAGCACCATGCACCACCATTCTCTGGGCCCGGCCATCCAGCCAGTTCTTAACCCAATGAAGGGTGCACCTATACTAGTCATGGTCTGTTAGCTTTTCCAGGAGGATGCTGTG
>VZRJ01010920.1:123408-137225 GCA_013397565.1 Ptilonorhynchus violaceus | reverse complement strand
CCCTGGCGGCGGGAGGCCCCAAACGGCAACCCCGGTGGGGCGGGACGGGGCGGGGCGCGGCCCCCGGTGGGATCGTGGCTGCCGCGGGCAGCGCCGCAGCACGGCCTGGTCTCGCAAGGGGCAACTCCCCGCGGGCAGCCGCGGACGGTCTTTGCGGGCGGTGGTGTTGTCGAGTTACGGGGTGCGTCCCCATCCATTCCACCGTCAGTACCGGGGAGCCCTGGTGGTGCTAACCCCGGCAGGAGACACTGGCAGTGCCCCCTGCTCTGCCCACGCCAGGTTCCGGAGTGTGGCGGCGGCAGGACGGGGTGCGGGCTGCGCTCACGAGGCTGCAGGGTCCCCATTGTTTGGCTGCTTCCCACCCTCTGGCAGAGCGGGGGACACGGGTGGCTTCCTCTGCAGGGAAAGGGGGAGTCAGGGATGTCCCAGCCCCAAGCCTGACCTGCGATGAGCCATTCCGTGCTCAGCCCACAGCACCCCGTGGGGCTCTTCGGGAAAACCCCCCCTTCTCGGGGAGCCGCGGGGCCCGGCAGGCGCCCACCCCGGCAAGGGCCGGCGGGACCGGCGTGTTCCCCCACGCTGGGCTGGCAGCGGCCCCGTTACTGTTTCACGGGAACGACACCACAGGGCGGCGCTTTTGGCACGCGGCACCGGGCACCGAGCGGCACGGGGAGCTCAGCCCGTCCCGGTGCTCCCACCGCCCCCCCGGGACCGAGCGGGGACCCGCTGCCCCGGTGACCCCGCCGCTGCCCACCTGAGCCGGCCGCCCGCGGCGCGGGGGCTGTGAGCCGCTGTGGTTCACCGTCCACGGCCCCAGGGACTGGCTGGCGGAGAAGTCCATGGGATAAAGCTGCTGCCACTCGATATCCTGGAGAGCCACCGCAGCCTGCGGAGGGGACAGCGGGATGAGTCCCCAAGTGGTGCCCACAGAGGGGGAGTGGGTGGTGCTGGGAGAGGTCCCAGCATCCAGCTTGGTGTGCCAAGGAGGGCACTGCCGGGGCAAAGCTCGAGGCACTGGGAATCCCACTGGTTTCACAAAAGATTGGATATGCCAGCAGCACGCCTGGGCTGTGCATGGAGACAGATGGAGAGAGGAGGGGATGCTGCCTGGCTGCAGGGACATCCTCCAAGCCTGCTCTGGTGCATCACCCCAAACCAGGACTGGCCTCCCAAAACAGAGGGGGTGCTCACCTCATAGGGTGTCAGCAGTGGCTTGCTGAAGGCTTCTCCCCAGTCGATGGAGAGCCGGGGACAGGCTACCTGCACCCACCTGGAAGTGAAAAATATCAAAATGGGGATGAGCATTTTGGGAAGAACAAGCCACAATGAAGCCCTTCAGTAGCACCCCAGAAGGTCCTTACTGTGCCAGAGCCGCCCTGGTAAGGACAGCCATGTCCCTCCCCTGCCCTGTGGGCACAGCATGTGCACAGTGACAGCAGAACACATGGGGCAGGGACAGCTTCAAGAAGGAATTGGAGTCCTGGACAAGGATGGGGACTGGAGAGGGGTCAGCAGCACTCACACATCCACATCTGGGAAGAGCTTTAACTTGCTTGGGAAGATCTCGGACAGCAGCACCCGCACGTAGGGCCGGCCCAGGGCGCGGAGGCGCAGCTCCAGGTGCTGTGGGGGAACAAGGCACCCAGTGGGGTTAGAGTCCCCCAGAAAGGCCCCCAAGCCCTGCCCACAGCCCCTTCCTGGCCGTCAGACCCTCTGTGGGTCCCAGCTCTGCCCCATGGCTGTGTCCCCTTGGCAGTCGTAGGCCAGGCGCAGTGTCAGGGACTGCGGCCATGGCTCCGGCTTGCGCCCAGCTCTCCCCAGCACGTGCCTCAGTCTAATGAAGTAATTACTGCTCAATGACAACAATCTGTTCTCGTTAGCGGCTGCCTGCCCTGGGACGCCTGCCTGTCGTGGGCTGGCTGCAGCCAGAGCTTCCAGGAGGAGGAGGAGAGGGGCCAGAGATGTCCTTGTCCTCCGGAGCTGGCACTAATTGCCCCCTGCCCAGCCAGCCCTGACCACGCCTGTGTCCTGCTCGCTGTGGAACAGCAGCTGCTGGGACCTTGCTGCCCTGCTCTGCCCACTGCTCCCTGCACTGCCTCAAACCTCACCTGTGGCTATCCCAGAATTTCTGGGTGTGAGTAGGGCCACCATGCTCAGAGGGCAGAACTCTGCTGTTCCGCTCCCCTCACCCGGCTGGGTGCAGAAAGTGCCAGCACGGCAGCCAAGCAGGGACGCTGAACCCGATCGGAAGTTCATCCAATTAAAACAAACCCAGCGAATTAATTGCCGAGCTGTCTGGGCAGAGGGGGGTTCTCCAAGACTGGCCAGCTCTCCCCAGGAACAGGTTTAATGAGCCCTTGTCCAGCCTCCCTCATCTGCTGCTAATTGCCCACGCAGACCGGGGCCAGTGGCCACTGACGGGCTGCCAGTGGTGCCACGTCCACCCTCGCCCCGGCAGCGAGGACACCGATGGTGCCATCGCTCACTGCTCCTTCCCCCCACCCAGCAGCAGTGCCTGGTGCCCTGGTGGGGACACTGGGGAGGGGGTTGGTACCTGCAGGATGCTGGGGGAGCCCTGACGCCCCAATGTGCCCAGGATGAGTCCCCAGCAGCGGGCACCGGTGGCAGCGCGGATGGCGTCCTGCCGGGCGCGGTGCATGCGCTCGTGGCTGTAGTGTTCCTGGGAGAACACCTTGCTGTAGGGATCGTACCTGCAAAGCACAGCCAGGTTCACACGTGCCCCATCACCTGCCCCCCTCCACGCTGGCCCCAAACGATGCCCGTCCCTCATTAGCACTAATTGCCTCCCACAGCATCTGTCCTCCTGGCTGATGTAGGACCCAGCCGGCTCGTTAAGGGACAAGGACAGGGATAGGGACAAGCGTCCCGCCACAGCACCCCAACACCCAGCACAGCCTCGGCTCCACGCTCGGCTTCACACTCGGCTCCCCCCATCCCGGCTCATCAATTATGAAGAAATCTTTGATTTGTTGCTTTGTTTGACGAGGAGAATTTTAATCAAATCCCACTCGGGTTTCGGCAGCTTCACCAGCGCCATAAACCTGACGTGCGCCTCCCGTTCGTAACAAACGACCTACTAGGAAATTCAGATTCCGCCAAATGGGCCCAGCCTTTCACTCCTGATATTTCATCTGCTTTCAGCGGCCTCATCATCGCGCTTTATGGCCTCTGCCTGCAGCAGCCGGGCTTTAATGGCTGCACCTCCACGAGCTTTCACAGGTACTTGTCAAAATGTTTATATTCAGCTGGAGTAAATGGCTGGTGTTCATCTCCCCCCAAGCACCTCCTCACCCACCCCGTGGCCTCTCCCCTGCCTGTGCCTGCTGCAGGCAGCTTGCCCACCCCTGGGGTGTTCCTGGGGTGCAGGGTGGGGACAGCTGGGGGAGCTGGGGTGCTTCCTGCCATGGGGCTGCTGGGGATTGAAGGGGATGCCCGTACCTGTATGCAGGTATCCCTGGGTTGGCAATCATGATGGACTCCAGGTGGAAGCGCCCATCGCCCAAGTACCTGCCAAGAGGGGAGGGAGAGCTATGGCACATGGGAAACAGCAGCACCCACCCACGTGTCCACCAGTTTCCCAAGGTGCAGTGTGTGGGGATGCCAGAAATCCAAGCTCTTGTGCTGGTCCCAGAGGCAGTGGGAACAGCCAGGGCTTCCTGGCATGGCAGGGTCGGAGAGGCAGCCATGCTCAGAACAAGGAGGGATGCTCACACCGGCACAGGGTGGCTGGGAGCTGCTCCATCTCAATGGCTGGTTCTGGACGTTGCTGCTTCCATTTCTAATCGGATTTCCAGTCAGCAATTACATTTCAAAGCCTTTCATTCAGCTGCCCTAATGGAGTGAGGGCTTGGAAAATGAATTCAGACGTAAAACTTGACTAGATTTTGCCCTTAATTGGAGAATGACATTTTGGGAGATCAAAGCTAATTTGTCTGCAAAAGTTAGCCCCAGAGACGGTGCAAAGAAGAAAATAATAACGCAGGGAGGACGCAGGTAAGAGGCCGAGTGCACCTGCGCGGGTTGGTACCGCACCGCTGCTCCTCTGGCAGCGGAAAGGACCCGCTCTCACCAATGCAGTGCCAGCCTGGCCACCCCTGCCTGCTCCTGATGCCCTTGGAGAGGTGAAAAGCAGAGCTGGCATGGCTCAGGGTGAAGCCAGAGCTCCCACCGACCCCATGCCCAGCAACCCCGAGCCCGGCTCCCTGCACAGCCGTGCTTGGAAAGGCACCGGTGCTCTTCGCTCCCAGCACTGCAGGCAAGAAGGAGCTCGGCAGGGCCCAAACCCACACCTGGGCTCCCCAGCTCCCCCCAAGGGTGGGGTCCTTGTATTTATTTATTCTGCAGCACACTGTATTCACAGTACATTAAGCATTTCCATTACCTAAAATAATTAGGTGATAGGAAGCGAAGTGCTCCCTCTAATTTGCTGTCCTTAAATAAAATTAATGTTGCTGTGATGTTGGGCCTCGGCCATTTGTCTTTTCCAATTATCCACCCGCCCTTCCATCTATTATCTATTCTGATATACGACTCAATTATTTCCTCTGTGCTACAAGCACACGCCACTTAAAGCCGCGTGAGGAGCTGGAGGGGGCCCATCCCAGCCCGTGGATGTCCCTCACCACCCCTCAAAACTGCACAAAACCAGGCAGGGGGTGCCGGAAGGATGTAAGTCTGGGAGGGTCCTGGATGACTCCAGGTACTTACACAATGGCATCCGTGTCCGGAGCAAGCCGGGGTGACGTACAGCCCAGGATCTCTCCCGGGGACAGCGGCTTACACTGGGGCACACACACCTTGTACTGGGAGCGCAGCTCCTGTGACACTGCCTGTGGGAGATGCGGGGTCAGCAGGGACAGACCGCGGCACAGAGGGTGGCTGAGGGCCCCCGGGGACACGCCGGCCCTGGCAGTCCCAGCTGTTTGTCCCAGCGGAGGGGAACCAGCCCGCTCGGGGCGGCGCCGGGAACGCCCCGCACAGCCGGGATGCTCAGCGAGGCTCAACCGACGTATCAATTAAAAGACAAGGGAAAAGGCTTAACGCTTGGATAGCCCCGTGTTTAGATAGACACGGCTCAAGAGGCTCATTCATCTCCTCCCGTCCTGCCCAGCCGGCCGTTCAGGGGCAGACAGACAGACCCGCCGGAGCTTCCCCGGCCGCTGCCGGCACTGCATCAAAATGCCAAGTGCTCCACTGCCTGCCCTGACATTTCCAGAGCAGCTCCCGAGGGAGCTGGGGAGGGGTGCCGCCATGAAACATTGATCAGAGTTATTATAAAGTACTTGATCAACATTATGGCAGCAGCATATTATTGCAGCGACTCGTCAGAGGGGAACCGGCTCCACCAGCACCCCGGGACAGCCGCTCCTGCCCCGGAGCTCGGATGGGGAAGGACTGAGCCAGGGGACAACTCAGGGGGAGACAAAAGCTGGGGATCTCCACCTCACCTGCACCGTGGAGACGAACTGGATGGTGCTGACAAGGGCCAGGGAGGTGCCTGTTGCGAAGTTGAAGCGAATGGTCTCAAGGAAATGGGATGCATCGATCTTTATGTCCACGAACACATAGAGTATCTTCAGCCCCTGCGTGGAGTCGATGGGAACTGGGGGCAGGAAGAGAGAAGGTCTGAGTGTGGGGTACACACTGGGCTCCAGTGAAGCCCCAGGCTGTCCCTGCCTGCAGCTGGGGGATAAAGCATGTTGGTGGGGCTCCCTGTGCCCCAACTGCCCTGGTGTGGGCAGGGTGGGCTGTGCCACCCCTCAGCCTGTGCTGGCACCCAGGGCAGGGGGTGCAGATGGGAGCCACGGAGAGCACCTGCTCGTTTCTCTCCGGATAATGGCAGCCTGGGGAATCAATGAACACAAATCTAATTACCCCCGGTGCTAAGAAGCCTTTGTCACCACGATTAAGTGAATAATTAAAGTACACAGAGTCCACATCGATCCGCAGCTCTGCGTTCACTTCCCATTTTGGTGCTCTTCGTCTGATCACAATTAAGTGCAAATTACTCCCTCCTGCGGGGCACGTGGGGCCGGGAGGGAGTGGGAAACATCCTTGTGCCCCATCATCGGCCACCCCAGTGACAGGAGCTCCGTGGGCATCTCAAAAGGAGCCCAGCATCCTCACAGCAGCCTGTGGGTGACCCATGGTGCCCTGTGATCAGTGCAGCCAAGGGCCACAAGGCCATGGGCAGCAGATATTGGCTGGGCTGGTGACAGTCAGCCTGGCAGTGCCTGCCTGTCCCTGCAGAGAGCAGCTCCAGAAGATGTGACTCCCATTCCTGCTGAATATGGCCCCTTCCTCCCCTTCCTGCTGTTCATTCATGAGCAGCAGGCTACAAACCAGGAGTTTTATACTCCCTGTTCCAGTGGTGCCCATAACCCTCCTTCCATAACAAAGCACCTAGCACGCATATTTATCACCACGAACGCTCACACCAACGTGGCTTTCAGGACAGAGTTCTCAACTGGGGAGTCAGTATTTCATACAGAGCCTGATGCAATTCTTCAAACCCATTTATATGGCCCCATAAATGTCCAGGAGGGCTGCCAGGTGCCGGGAACGTGGAGGCAGCAGGGATGCGCACGCCTGCTGCTCGCTATGGCAATTCTGCAGATCCACCTTAAAACCCAGAGCGTCTTATTGTTATTTTTGGGCTGATTCCATCCTGGGTGGACTTCAAAGTTAGCAGCATCTGGGACAGCAGCGCAGTTTCCATGGCAACTGGATCCAGAGTACTGTCCGCCTGGGGAGCACACAGCCTCCTCCTCCCTTCCCCGCCCAGCCTGCACTGTACCCGCAAAGCCGCCTTTCCCAGCCCCAGGGCGAGCGGGACCCCCAGGCCCTCGCTTCCTTCTGCCATCAATCCCTTCCTCATCATTCCATAGAGGCCAGGCAGGGGGCAAGAGCAGCCTCACCCCCACTGGCAGCTCCTGGGCCAGTGGGGTCCTGCCAAGCCATGGCCTTGTTGCTCTGCTCTTGGGCACAGGGCTGGATCAGCACAGGGCTCCAGCAGCCAAGCAGGACCAGCACGCCCTGCTGCGCCCAAAATCCTGCCCGTGGGCAACCACCCAGCCAGCCTGGCCCCATCCAAAGCCAGCAGCCAAAGCTGGAGAACAGAAATCCCTCTGGGAAGGGATTAGCCTGTGGCACTAAGTCTCCCAGCTGGCGTCGAGAGGGGCGGGGAGTCGCTCGGCGTGGCACGGTGGCAGCGGCACGGCCTCCGCAGTGCCACGCACGGCCGCCCCAGCAGCACCCCGGGGCCGAGTGTCACCTACTTAGGCAACTGTGTCCATAGTGCACCAGGAAGTCAGCGCCCAGGGCCCGGGCCGTGTAGTCGTCCACGCAGCAGGCGCCGTAGGTCACGTCGCCCATCACCACCGCCTCTGCATCCGTGAATCTGCGGGAAGGCACAGCACCGGGGGTCACTGCTGCGTCACCACAGCTCGGGTTCTGCCCCCCAGCCCCGTGGCATGTCACTGCTGGGGGACCCCGCGCTGCCACCGAGCCACGCGCCGAAGAGGACAAGCACTGGCTACTCTCCGAGATGTCAACATGATTAAGCTGGAGAGCGGTAATCCGCCTCTTCAATTGGGTAAAGCTGTTTGCAATTCAGCGGATTATCCACTCATCAAACAATACGCTGCCAGATTCCTAATGCTCCAGCGGGGAGAGCAGCAGAGGGAGACCCGGCACAGCGTGGTGCCTCTGCTTCCACCAGCCAGCCCAGGGGACTGGAGCCAGCAGGATGGGCAGAACAGCTGTCCTGGCATCCCTAGCTGTGCCAGGGATGCACCGCCACCCCATGCCTGGGCACCATGTGAGCTGGCGCACCCTAACCTGTACCTGGCTGTGTCACCCCTGTGTGCCAGTTTGGCCAAGCTGGGTGACCTCCAGAAGAGCTGCTGCTTAAGTGGCACTTGGCGAGGAAAAGCACTGAACAACCACTGGTGCTGTCCCCTATCCCCAAGCCCACCTGGCACCTGCCAGGCTGTGAGTGAAGGCGCATACACCAGCACTGAGCAGCAAAGCCCGGTCTCTGGCATGATTCAAAGGCGCCACCTTTGTGGGTATTTTATTGCACCATTTTGGGGGATTATTAGCTTGGCTGCCTTCCCAGGGAGCTGCCGCGGCAGGATGAGAGCAGGTATCGCAATGGCAAAGCCCCGTGCCTGGAGGGGCTGCTTAAACCAGATGCTAATTCCTTATTTACTCGAGGCCACACAGCTCGGTGCCAGCGGGGTCCCCCCTGCTGCTGGCGCGGGGTTGACGTGGAGGGACCTGGGGAGGAGGGGGCCCTGGCAGAGCGTCACCCCCTGCCAGCACCCAGCGCTGGCGGGGGGCCAGGGTCCCGCGCTCCCCTCAAGCGCCAGGCAGGGAGCGTTACGTCGGCGGCAAGAATAGAAATGGTGGGCAGAGCTGGGCAGATGGCAGAAGGTGGAGAAATGGCGGAGCGTGCTGAATATTAACAGCTCCGGCCTATCCGTCAGCGCCCAGGGAGGGGGAAAGGGGAATAGCTCAGCTGGAGCATCCCCGGAGAGGGGGCAAAGCCATCCTCACCTCCCGCGTCCAGCCTGGGCAGCTCCCACTCCACACGGTTTTCCAAGGGTTGGGGATGCAGTTGGAGAGCGTCAGAGGATGGGCTGGATCCTGCCAGCACCCAAATCCCGCGATTCCTTCCTGCCAGCGTGGCTGGGATAGGAGGATGGCTCCTCCACTGCCCGCACGGCCATGCTATGGGCCTGGGGGCTGCTAGTGAAGGTTCGAGAAGGCTCTTGCCACCCTCCTGAGCCCCCAGCCCCCTCCTCTAATGAGAGGTGATGAGATGAACATGAATCAGACTCCACACATCTCAGCAAAAGTGGAAAATTATTCAGCTCCTTAAGATTCAGGATGGGGAGGTCTGACTCAGAGCGGCAGCCAGCGCCGCTTAATTTTTTATAGATTAAAATGTATGCAAATTGGCCCAAACCCCAGAGAAAGTCCCTGGGGGTGAAGAGCAAGAAAGTGAAATAGCAACGGTGGAAACAGGAGGGCAGAGGTGCCTGTGGCCCTGCCTGATGTGCGGGCTGCAGCTGTGCAAGGAGAGACAGGGCTGAGCCCTGCCGTGGCCACAGGCAAGATTCCTCCTCTGGCTGCAGGGAGCGGAGCCACAGCTGAGCAAAGAGGCCACGGGATGATGCCTGGTGAGGAGGGAATCCAATGGTGCTGCCATTGCAAGGCCAGGAGCCTGGTGGTGCTGCAGGAGAGGCTCCAGGACGGCACACACCGGGATCACCCGCTCTGGCTGGGCTGGACAATCGAGCGGAGCCGTAATCATCTCCCGAGACAAATCAAAGGCAAACGCCTGGGCCTCCCCTTGATGTTTTAATCAGTTCGGTGTCGCCAGAGTCTTTCATCAAACTACAGAGGAAGGAAATGTCAATTAGCAGCCACCTGCCTCCGACGCGGGCTGGGGAGCCGCTCGCCAACCAGCCCGGACCAGGACACGGGAAAGGGGCAGCCATGGGAGCATCCTTGCGGGTGTTTCGCGTCCCTGGAAGTTGTCACAGCCGTGGATGGGTCCCAGCAGCGTGCTGGCAGTGGTGACAGGGATGTCCCCACCCAGCACGGAGACGCTCATTACAGCTGGGAGCTCATGAATATTGAACACGTGGGGAGGTTATTCATCTTTTACATCCCGCAAACCCCGGCTCATTCTGAAAAACCGCCTGGCCTTAGCATTTTTCTCATCTCCCCCTAATTCATTATCTGCTCCTTTAAACAGATGGCTCCCAAAATCCCATTTATAAAGCACCATGCTCAGCACTGGCAGGATGTGCTCCAGGGTGGGACAGGTCCCAGCTCCATTCTCAGCTGGGACCCCCCAGGCCCTCCCAGTCCCGTCTCTCCAGCGCAGGATGGAGGCAGCAGCGATCCAGGGACAAATTTGAGGGCTGAAAACCGTGGGTCAGAGACAGGCACACATGGGGCCCACGTGTACCCAAGCACGGGGTGGTTGGTCTGTGTCACCTGAGCACAAGCACTTGGCTGGAGCAGCCCTGATTTATCCCAGCCCCTCGAAAAATGAATGAGAGCATTTGCTGCTGGCAGGAGCGCGAGGTCCCTTGGCAGTGTGTGAATGATACAGTGCTGGTCCTCAAGCCATGAGGCAGAGCCACTCTCCCCAGCACAGAGGAGTCCTCAGCCCCTGTGTGTCCACCAGCCCTCGGTGGGGAGGTGATTGAGGGGACTGGGCTGAGAGTGGCCAGTCCTGGCACCACAGGGCTACCAGAGGATGGAGACAGCACTGAGATGCTGGGGTGCCTGCATGTTGTGCCGGGAACAGGGATACAGAGCAGATTGCTCCTTGCTTCACAGCCACCTGCCTCACCTGCATGTGGCCCTTCAAATACCCCAAAATCACCCCATAAACCCCAAACCCAGTGCTGCCCTGTGCCCAAGCCCAGCAAGTCTGAGGACATCCATGGGTGCTGCTGTCCTTGACTGTGGGGGCTGAGCCCAGCTCTGGCGGAGAACAGTGTACTTAATTAGCAGAGAAGCCCATCACCAAGCCCCATTACCAGACTCCCAACTTCATTAGCACAGGAAGGCTGAACGTAATTAAAATAATGAGTTTGTGATTTTATTGCAATTGGTGCTGCAGCCGGGCAATCACAGGGCCCCAGAGAGCTTCTGCAAGTGGGGCAGGATGGGGAGGGGTGGGTGTCCCCACAGTACCCCCAAGGAGCAACCATCTCCAGTTGGGTCTCCTCCCCTGAGGGGACTTCCCACTCTGTCCTCACTGGAGGTGCCAGGGCCAACACCACCACCCCAAGGGGCATATCCCAGGGCACCCCAGCTTTGCTGGCCCTGTAACTGCAAAAAACACCCAGAATAAGGCAAACCATGGGACAGTGCACTGTGGTCGTAAATCCACCGCAATGCCTGGATGGTGCCTGTCCCCTCTTCACAATGGCCAGGCCACAGAGCTCTGTGGGATACAAGGAGTTGGCATGGGGCATGTGGTGGTGAGCACCACACCTGAGATGGCACATCCCAGCCCAGGGAGGTGACAGCTCTATAGACTAGACCCCACACTCTCCTCCCCGCCCGGCCCCCCTGGCGCAGCCGCCACCCGGGTAGAAGGTTTTGAACATCTCCAATGAAGTGAGAACTTCATTCTTCCTAATGATGCTGTTGTGTGGTTAATGACAATGATTAAATTCCCCTGCACAGCGTGCACCCGCTGCCAGCGCCTCCAGGTTGTGCTTAAAGGACAAGGGGAGAAGGGAAGGCAGCGCTGGCCAGCAGGGCCACAGCACTGTGCAGCTGAGGTTGGATCTTGACCTGTGTTAGTGTCCCAGGATGGCCTTTTGGGACCTCCTGGAGATGCTGCCAGCTTCGTCACAGCATTTAGTGTCACACTGCTCAGTGCCACATGGCAGACCTGCCTGGCCCGGGGACCCGGTGCCTGCTGGCACTGGGAACCTGCTGGGTACACCAGCCATGGCACTGGGAACTGCCAGGCACACCAGCCATCAGGGGCTGTTTTGTCCTGGCCATCGAGGGGCATTTCAAGCTCTGCCACAGCTGCTGGGCTGTGTGTGCAGATGTTTGACTCTTTACTGCTCAACCAGTGATGATCCAGGACTCCCTGTCACTCCAAAAAGTCCCTGTATGCTCCTGGGCACACCATGGCACACTCACCAGGATGGTCTATGCACCTCCAGCACTGCCTTGCATGGATGTTCAAAAGCCACTGGGAGTTGGGAGGTGTTTAAGGCTGTGGCAGGGCAGCCTGCGCGGGCATCAGGACAGCCCTGGGCCCCTCTTGCCATCGCCCGTCCCCGCCACTGCTGATTAGCAGGAGCCTCTCACCCCATCGTGGCACAGGAAGACAGAGGGATTAGCAGCTGCAAAGCCTGACAGCCGACTTTATTAAACACGGAATCAAGAGCCCAGCTGAGAGCCCAGCTGATCCGTCTGCTCCAGCCCCGGCAGGGAGGGGAGCAGGGGTCCGCTCCTGGCTGCACAGCCCCCCGGCTGCAAGCTGGCGGTGCAGGGGGACACGACTGCCACCTCCCCGGCACAACAGCGGGTGGGCCGGGGGGCTGCCCCCTCCCCGAGCCGCGGTCCGAGCTCCCCCCACGCGGCTCTCCACGCTGCCGCCCCCCAGCACGAGCTCCCCTCTGCCGAGTTACATCAGCCGTGACAAATGGAGCCAATTTGGAAGGTGCCGCGGGAGCGTCGTGATGCGGTGCCGGCAGCGCACAGACCCCGGCCCCGTCGCCCCCCCCGTCCCCGCAGCGGGGCCGCTCGCCCCGGCACAGCTTTGACAATGACAAACCTATTAACGGTAATTAACTGGCCTCACACCGGTCAATGCTCCGAGTGCACTCTCGGTTTCAAAGGCTCCAGGCTAAGAACCCCACCGGCCTTTCCGGCGGCAGCGGCTGTGATGCTTCGGCTACATCTTCATCCCCGCAGCCCCTCGGGGCTCGGCAAGCGCCAGCGCTACGCTGGGAAGCTCAGACAGGCCCCACCTGGCCGCGCCCTCCCCTCCTTGCCCCACTGGGCTCCCCGGGGGCCTGCTCACTCCCACATGGCAATGAGGGACGTGGTGATACGGGAATCCCACTGCGCGGGGACACACAGACCCAGAGAGAGCACCGTGTGCTCCCTGAGCAGCCTGTGATGCGGGGGAGTGAGCCACATCCTGGCTCTCCCCAGCACCGCCAGGCCACGGCACAAATATTCTATTAAAAGGCAGCTCCAGCAGAAGGGATAAATATTCCGTCTGAGTGGCAGCTGACATGGCTCCAGTTCAGCCGGAACACACAGAGGTGGGCACTGTCACCCCAGGGGCACCCGCCCCGGGCATGGCTCTGCAGCCATCAGCAGAGAATGCAGGGGAGGGGGAACTCACTCCCCAAACTCCCACCAGCAAGGACAGGGCAGGAGGCTGCGGGGATGGGCTGGGGAAAGGGGCACAGGTATCCCCAGCACGCTCAGCCCTCGCATCCTCTCTGCCACCCAGGACCGATGGTCCCTCAAGCTCCTGTCCCCAGCCTGGCCATGGCAGCCACCACCAGAGCAGGCGGCTGCAGTGATTCCTGTCACGTTGGAGGCTCGTCCAGCCCCAGCGCTGGGTGAGGAGGGCCAGCAGGAGCGGCCGCCGAGCTGCGATTCCACATTAATGCTGGCGATGAATATTAATAGCAGGAAGAGGCAGGAACTAACGAGGCCACCTGCCGATTCACACCTCACCTCCGGCAGTGCAGACGGGTCCCAAGAGTGTCCCCGAGAGAGCGGACACAGGGCCGGGCTCACTCCTGCCCACAGCCACAAGCCTTCAGCTGGCAGTGCTGGTACCCAGCACAGCTACACCCCCAGCCACAGACGGCACCCAGTGCTCCCAGCAAGGGACTGGCAGTGGGGTGTCTCTGGGTGCTGCATGGTGGCAGCAAGGGAAGGATACAGCCCTCCCGCTCAGCCTTGAACCCATCCCACTTCCAAACACCATCCCATCAGTGCCGCCACATCCCCTCCCTTAGCTGAGCACCTCCACCCACACAGCACCCACCTCCCATCAGCACCCCCCACCAGCCCTGTGGAGCACCCCTGATAAGGAGGGTGAGTCCAGCAGGGACGCCAGTACCCCAGAATCCACCAGCACCCCGGCATTCAGCACCCTGGAATCCACCATCCACCGGGAAGCGGGGCTTAAGGTTTCATTCAGATAAAAGAGCCCCTTAATCTGCTGCCTTTGAAGTCGGAGACATGAAAGCGGCTGGGTGCCAAAGCCGGCGAGGAGG
>VZRJ01010920.1:91212-117049 GCA_013397565.1 Ptilonorhynchus violaceus | reverse complement strand
GAAGTTGGGGCGAGCCGTCCCGTTCCGCCCCCCCCGAGGAGAATCGCTCCGCTGTGACATCACGCGATTTCCATGGCAACCGCCTGGGACATCATCGGGGAGCTTTGTGACATCACAGCGAGGGGAGCAGCCGGGGGGTCCCGGACGGCGGGGGGAGGGGGGCAGGACCCTCGGCCTTGCTGCCCCCGGGGCCAGTCCCGGGGAGGGGCCAGGGACAGCGGTGCCATGCGGGGGGACCCCGGCTGGACCCCCCACTCCTGTCCCATGCCCTGGGGAGGGGGCGGCTGCACAGCCCCAGGCCCAGCCCTCGCCACCACCAGCACATGCCCCTCTCCGACGAGGCTCCGGCAGTGGGAGAAGGTGCCAGTGCTTCACCCGCAGCCCCTGGCTTTGGGGTGCGGACCCCCAGGCAGGGCAGAGCCCCCGCTGCCACCCCAGGGCTGCTTTTTCCCACTGGGGGGAATGTCACCTTGCGGCTGTGGGGCCTCGCACTCGGATGCTCCTTTCTCTGGCTCCCGCCTCAGCTTTGTTTGGCGTATTAACCCAACCGGGCTGGATGACTTGAGAATAAACCCCGAGCCCTCGGAGCAGTCCCGGTTTCCAGCCTCAATTCCCAGCCCTGGTGCTGGTGGCTGGAGAAAAAGCATCATCCAGGCTGGGAAACTGGGAGCCTGAGGTGGAGGCAAGCAGCGAGGCTGCCGACAGGGCTGGATCCCACCAGGGGTAGCCTGTTAAGGTCAAGATCTACAGCTTTCATTTGTGGAGCTAGAAAAACAAAATGCAAATTGAAGAGCCTGTGGGCTAAAGCAAAACCTATTCTTAAAGTTTTTGTCTTGTTAAGCAAGGAAATAGAGTGCCAAATAGGCTTTGTTAAGTGGCAGTCTAATTAATAATTTAAAATCTTGTAGCTGTCTTTCATTAGAATTTATCTGTACATCAACCACAAAATCAGTCAAACACACTCATTTATAAGTTAATACCGTTCCTGAATAATTCAACAGGCAGTTAGAGGAGGCCTCCATCCCTCCGACAGGTTCTCCCCTCGCTGTCTCACCGTGGCCAGGTGTCCCCGGGTGAGGGGTCCCAGTCCCCAGCATTTGCCCCAAGTGGGGTGTGAAGGGGACACCCCATGTTTGAGGCAAGGGGAGATGGGGAGAGCTGATGCCAGGGCACTGGGCTGGGACCAAACACCTCCATGGGGCTCGGGGGCGGCTGGTTTTGTCGAGGATGGCGGCAACGCAAGGCTGTGCTGGTGGGAGGCAGCGCGGGCTGATGGTGGCACTGCCACCGCCTTCCACATCCCACTGCCAGGGACCGTGGTTGAGGCTGGGGGACGTGGCAGGGCTTGGGGCAGCAAGAGCTGAGCCAGGGTTGACATCTCCAAGGGAAGCAGCTCCGAGGGGATGGCTTCACATGCGGTGCCACGCGGGCAAAGTCGTTTGCAGCAGGATGGTGGCAGCATGGCCGGGGAAGTGCTGCGATTCCTGGGGGCACTTGGGGCCTCCTGCGCCCTATGAGCGTCATCCGTGGAGTCACCGGTGGGATTCAGGGTGGATTCTGTGCGCTGGGATGTCATTGGTGGCGTGGCAGAGGGTGACAGCGTGGGGTGCAGCTCCATCCCGGGTGAGGGTGTCACAGCCCTGCCAGAGGTGGCCGCAGGCAGCCGCAGGCAGGAGTGCAATACTGGCGATGCAGGAGAAGGAGATTTCCAGGTCAAGGATGACACCAAGGTCATGAGCAGCCACATCCCTGTCCCTTCCATCGCTCATCCCATCGACGGGGCGTCCAGCTTCCATCCCTCCCTGCCAGGGCAGCAGTCAGTGGGCAGGGTGCAGGCGCAGGCTGGACTGCGGTTCTTGCGCCGGGGAGCCAAGAGCCCAGAAACCTTTCTGCTTATAAAAGTTTAATTTCCTAAAGAGCTGATAGGAAGCCACAAGCTCTCTGTGCCCGGTGAAGCAAGGGGGGGGGGGTCAGGATGCGGCCCAGGCTGTCCCTGCGGTGGTGCTGGGGGGAGCAAGGAGGGCTCGGCAGACGAGACCTGCCTAGACCTGGAGTCGGAGCCGGGATGCGAAGGAGCCGTCGCTGCTCAGTGACCTGCACTGATGGAGCCCGGCAGGGTCGGAGCCGTGGCCACGCTTGGCTGATTGTTATTCCCACCTTTTGCCTAAAATGCCGCACCAGGCTCCCTGCAGTCCCATCTGGGTGCTGGAGGCTGTGGGTGACACTCCAGGTGGCCTTGAAGCGCTGCCCTAAAAACATCAGTGAACCTGCTGGGGAGACATAAAAATATGCATTTTCTGGCGTGATTTCACACCAATTTTTCCCTGGAGCACCTGGTGGTGCTGGAGCCGGTGGCACAGGCCAGCACCACGGGCAGTGGGGCTCTGTTGTTTGCAGGATGAGGCCATGAGTGGGTTGTTGTTGCCTTGGGGCCAGGCAGGAACTTGGGCTGCTGGAAACTGCTGGAGCGCTGATGGGTTTTGACAGCAAGAGCCAAAATCCTGTCTGAAGGCAAAATCCAGGCAGGGAGGTGTGGGAGCCTGGAGGGACATGGTGGTGGCCAGGTGTGACTGGGGTTGTCTCTCATTGGGGTGTCCCCAGCTCCTGGCAGTGCCCCTGTGGGAGTGTGGAGGCAAAGCCCCCCTTGCAGAGGAGTGACCCAGGACATGGTCACTTCAGCCCCCCCACACTGGGGCACCCCTGGGTGACTCTGCTCCCCATCCTCACCCCAGGGAGCTGCTCCAGTCTCCCCCAGGCAGCCAAAAACTTGGGCTTTGTTTGCAAAGTGCAATTCCAGGGTTTAGCCACAATTGGTATAGACTCAGGTTATTAACAGCAGATTATGTTTTCAGAGCGCTTTGGTGGAGCAGCAGCAGCACAGGCACCCACAACCCACCAATGGTGGCTGTTGTTGGGGTTCCCAGCAGGTTGGGATGGGTGAGGTGTTGCCCTCATTCAGAACCCACTGAACCAGGCTGGAGTCTGATTTAAGAGCAGAGGCAACAAGTGGGAGGCTGCAGGGAGAGCTGTGAGGCCGGGAGCAAGCGGGACGCTGGTGGGACTCCATGAGGAGGAGCCAGGGGTCCATGTGCTGGCATGGGCTGGGGTGCAGGGCATGGCCTCGGGAGCACCACTGGGATGCAGGAGCATCCACGTCCTCTCCGGCGAGAGTGCTCTTTCCCTGCTATTTTGGGTGATGCTGCTCAAGCCCAAGGTGGAAGGAGCTGGCTCAGCCTCAGGATCCTCTGCCAGCAGCAGGGCTGGTGCTGTCCTCGCTCCGGATGTCGACACCACGTCCCATCTCCCAAACGGAGGAAGCACCAATCCCACCGATCCCCCTGTACCATCCCTGCGGAACAGCATCACCATGGAAACCCACAGCCCTGCGCCTGCCGCCCGGCAATCAGGGGGGACACTTTTAGGAATATTATTTTTACTGATGACAAATGGTGGAGGCTCGGCGCTGACAAGGGAGATGAGCCCAGTGCCGGGCATCGCCTGTTTTCCTGGTGGCCGGCGCTTCTCCTGCTTTCCCTGCCCGGGGCACGTGCTGACGGGGCAGCCGTGGCCGTGCCCGGGTGTTAAGCGCGGGCAGAGCGAGCGGCAGATGCAGGACGGGGAGATGCGGGGGGCAATCTTCTTTGCGCAGATTAGGATTGGGGGTTATTAAGCGGAAAATGCTCCATTTGGTGCAGAAAGCTCCTTTTCCTTTTTAACAGCATATGTGCCCGCTGGCTGCTTGCTTCCCGGTGGTGTTGGCACAGCGGCTCGGAGCCGGCACGGCAGCTTGGAGCCGGCCCAGCTTTGGCGAGCAGCTTCTAGCGATGCTCCTGCCTGGGCCGGTAGAGCCGTGACCGCTCTGGTGGCTCACGGTGCCGAAAGCTGGTTGCACTCAGGGCCGCGTCTCTCACGGCCAGCAGGATGGGGTGGCAGCGGGGTTTGGCCCTGGAGAGGCGATGGCACAGTAGGCTGTGGGTCCACGGCGGTCCAGGGCATCCGAACGGGTCCCGTCTGTGGGGAGAGCGCGGCGCTGGGGCCGGAGGGGGTCAGAGGTGCTCCACGTGCTCCCCAAGTCCCGGCAGCACCATCACACGGGGAGGCTGAGGCCGTTGTTTACCGGGGAGCAGCGGAGGGAGGGAATTTGGCTGCTGCTGCTCTGGCGGGGCTCCTTACGGAGCAGCCCTGCAAGCGGAGGGGAGGTGCCAGCGGCTCCGCCAGCCCCGTGTGCCGCACTTGGGAACCACTTTCTATTTTTTCCAGCTGCATTTGCACCAGCGTTTGCATTGGTTTGCTTGGGGAAACCCCATCCCCGTGACCACGGGGCCCCCACGCTGCCAGCCGAGGGGTGCAAAGCCCGTCCTTGGGCGCGGAGGACGTCACGGGGCTTTTTGGCCCGCGGTGACCTGGGTGAGATCTTGTCCGTGAGACCTCCACCCAGCTGGGTCTCGGTGTGCATTTGGGATGTGCTTGCCCAGGGCAGAGCCGTTCTGATCCTCCCGGGTGAAGGCAGAGGGGGACAAAGGCTGCCGGCTGCATCCGCTGCCAGCTCCTGCCTCCCCGAGCCGCCCTCCCTCCCTCCCCGCTGCCTGCAAATTCGGCATCCCACTGGGTGCTGGATACGGCCACCCTGCGGGAAGCACACCCGAGCCAGGAGAGGGTTCGGGATGATCCCCCCTCGGCAGGGATATGCCGGGGTGTTTGTGCTAACAAGCCCAGCGTATTATAATTTCAATGGAATTTAAAAAACAAAATAGTCCTCAGACAAACGACTCTGCAGTGCCTCTGCCAGGGCCTAAGATCTGCTGCTATCTATTTTTTAATAATTGAGGGTAATAAATATGTATTTCTTTCTCCTTTCTCTCCGTACGCCGCAGCTTGTCAGCTCCCTGCGTCTCTCCTCTGATCAGACCCCATCTTTGCTGCGCGGAAAGGAAAAGAAAGGGAAAAAAAGAAAGAGAGGGGAGAGAAAAAAAAAAGATTCTTTAAGCAAAAAGGATTAAAGCCTTGAAAGTAGGTCTGCCCGAGCCACTCGGCTCTTCCTGCTCCCTGCCAGCTGCAGACGGGGCCGGGGACGAGAGGAGCATCCCCAGGTGGTGGAATCCGTCCCTGAGGGGTGTTTTTGGGTGCAGAGCCCGGCTGGGCAGCAGCAAATCCCCCGGGAACAGGGCTGCGGCTGGGCAGAGCCACCGAGCAAGTTGGCAAACCGCTGCTCAGAGCCAGTTCTGCTTCGGCGGCAAATATTCCCCGGCGTATTATTCCCTCTGGTTTTGAGATGGAGATGTTGGCTCGGAGACGCGCAGGGGGTTTGGCGGCGGGGCTGAGCCCGGGCCGTGCTGCGGGACCCCCCCGGCCGCGGGATGCTGGGGCGGAGGAGGAGGCGCTGGTGTGAAGGAGGTGGCTATTTATAGCTTCCCTCGGCTTTTGTTCCTTTTCCAGTAGAGCTCCTCTCGAAATAGAAACAGTGCCGGCTGCGCGGCCGCTCCCGGGGCCCAGCCTGGATGTGGGGGGCACCTCCCGGCCCGGGGCGGGGGGGATACCCCCTGCCATGAAGTGCCGTTGCGTTGGGCATCCCCCATCCTGCGTCCCTTGAGACGGGGCTGGTGTGGGATGGGGAGTGGGAGCCGCCCCACTGCACCCCCCACGTGCTGGTGATGCCCATCCCGACCCTGGGCGGGGTGAATGGCTCTGAAGGGAGCAGCTTTCCAGGGTGACAGCACTGGGTGTCCCCGGGGAGAGCGGGTGAATCCCTCGGGAACGCCCTGGCAGGGTTTGTCCCCGTTTTTCAGCTCAGTTGTTACCTCTGCTTTTCCCTCCCAGCATCCAATGGCACCCCCTCGCCCCCCCCCTCCCCACTCCATCTCTGATCAATATAGCTGGGAAAAACAAAACAAAACAAAGTAAATATTTAATACGATCCAGGGAGCCACAGCGAGCGCTCCCCCCGTCTGTCTCCTCCAGCAGCCGCTCGCAGCAGCTCCCCGGCCCTAATGAGCCTGAGTGCAACGGGGATCGATGGCAAAGGCAACCTCCGCAGAGGGGTCAGGTCTGCCACATCCCCTGTGCTGCACCAGAGCTCAGGCTTGGCCACCCCACACCCCCCAAGAGCTGCCTGCCCTCCTCCTCATCCTCTTCCTCTCGCCCCGCTTTTCCTCTCCTGCGTCCCCTTTGTCCTCTTCGGTCCCTGGGAGGGATGAAGGTTCTGCTGCTCCATCACAGCCACACAGGACATGAGTTGTGTCAGGCATCAGCTCCAGGCTGGGGGCTTCCTCAGGGGTGTGGGATGGGGTGTGTGTAGGGCTGTGTCCAACAGGGGAAGCTGGTGTCTGTCCCCACACTCCTGGAGCAGATCCCTTACGGATGGAGGTGTAGAGCCTTTGAGGGACCCCAAACACTTTTGGAATTGGTGCTGGCTTCCTAACCAGGACCAAGACAGTGTCCATGTTCATGGTGTGACCAGGTGTGCCTCCTCCTCCTTCTCCTCCTCCTCTTCCTCTTCCTCCTTAGCCTTTTACCCCCTCACCTCAGTCCCCCCTGCATTCCCTGGTGTCCTCCAGAGACCCCAAGTGCTGACTGTTTGGGAAGTGACAGTGCCAGGTAACTGGCAGGCTGGTCCTGGCTGTGCCAACAAGGGACCTGCCTCATCATGTGCTGTCTCCACGTGTTTTCCGGGTTTGGATGGTCCCTGTCACCCCAACATCAATGGAGCTGCCAGATTGCCTGTCACTCTGACCCAGCTGCCCTGCGCTGCACGGTCCCCTCTGTGCCCCCCAGCCCGTGCCATAGGTGTAGGAGAGGGACCGAGCCTTGTCCCCAGCCAGGCATTCCCTTGGATGGGCCCGTGCATCCCCATGCAGCCTCATCCTGCCCTAGTGTCCCAGCAGGATGCAGAGGTGGCACACAGGAGGCAACACCCAAGAGGAGAACCAGGCTGTGCTTCTCTGCCACCACGGCACTTTGCAAATTGCTTTTCCGTGGAAAAGTCGATTGTCCTTGGTGGTGCCTGGGATCAGCCCAGGGCCGAATTTTCTCTCTGGGATGTGATGAGAGGGATGCCCACCCTGCCTGATGCCCCTCGTCCAACCCTGCCAAACCTCCAGCGCTGCGAAGCCTCAGCCAGGCTGTGCCTGGGGATGGGAACGGGATTTACAGCTGGAAAACAACCTGGTGCGCCCCGAGCACGGGGCAGGGAATGTGCATCTCATGCCTCCGAGGTGATGCCGAGCATCTTCCTGCAGCTCAGGGTCTCCCAGCAGGCGGAGGGCTGCAGAGGTGCCAGGGCAGGACTCCCCATGGGAAGTGCAGCAGCGGGAGCACGAGCTGGGACAGCGGCGCAGGTCCTGCGTCACAGACGCAGCTTGTGGCAAGGTGCCGAGGAAGTTTTGCAGCAGCATTAGAAAATGTTGACATGTTTTTTGAAACAATTTCAGATCTGATATCTGCGCCAGATTGAGTTTGTAACCAGCTTTATTGTTTAAGCCTGCTGGGATTTCATCAAAGGCGTCTGCTGTTTACCCAGAACCATTTCATTGGAGAAAACAGCAAACAGACCTGCATTTCTATCTGATTTCACTTTTTCCTTTTCCTCCTGAATTTAAGTGCTTGTGAAAAGCATGGCTGATAAGGCAGAGCGGTGTGGATAAATCCCGAGGACTGGCGCGGTGGATGCTCCACCAGCTGCTCCAGCTTTATTAATAGACGGGAGGCAGTTGCTGGACCAGCTGCTGGGTGCCAGCCTGGAGCCAGGCACCCGCCTCGGGGGCAGCTGGATGTCCCCAGATGGTTTTGGGATCTCCACCCCGACAGGCTGAGCCGAGTCATGACTCCTCAGGATGCCGAAGGCTGGGAAGAGGATCCACGCATCGCTTTTTTAGTGCTTTCAGTGTGAATTCAGATTTAAACTATGAGGGAGCCAATGCCCGTCCCTCCCCAGGGAGTGACCCCGGCAGGCAATGTGCTCTGTCACTCCGTGACAAGCCGGGCCAAGGCAATGCAGCCACGGGAAGCAGAGAAGGATGAAGGAGAAACCAAACTAGAAGGAGGCTTGGTGTAAACTGCATCAATCCTTCTCACACGTCCCTGGGGAATGTGGTGGCTGCCGGCCTGGCTCTGTCTTTTTGCCCATTGCTGACCTTGGAAACATGCTGGAGAGGAGGACTGGGGGCTTGAGACAGAGCCCAAGAGGATTTAACGAGGAGCTGACCTGGGGGCTGCAGCCCCCTCTGCCGCTGACTGCTTTGCTCCAGGTATCTTCCCACTGTTGTATCCTGGCTGGTCCTCATGGTCACCCATCACCAGCATTGTTTTCTCCAGGGTTCGGCGTCTTCCTCAATTGGGAATGGCCTAGGTGGCTGTCCCCACTTTTCCTGGTTTTTGGGACAGAGACATGACAGTCTGGGGTTGGTGGAGTATATCCCGCTGCCTTTCCCGGAGTCCCTTTGGCATCTCCCAGCTGTCCCAAGGGCCAGTGCTCCCTGGGTGGGTTGTGCCAGTGGCACCTCGCTGGCACTCCAAGGGCTTGTCTGTTCCATCGATCACACCTGCACGGTGACAATGTAATTTTTATCTCCAGTTGTTTATTTCTCAGACAGAACTACTTGTAAATTCCGAGAAGAATATATATCCCTGCGCGTGACAGATCCAGCACATGGCGATTAATCTGCCCTCTTCAGACCTGAATACAAAAGTGTCCCAATGTCACTCCTAGATGGGGTGTCAAGCCCCGGGGCAGCACTTTGGGGATATGCAAGGACCTGGTGGCAGAACGTGCCCAGGTCCAGGTGATGCTTCCCAAATACTTATTGCACTCGCTATGAGCTCCAGTGGTCCCCGACTGATATTCCGGCTCTCCAGACTCAGGCTCCAGCTCCTCTTTTTGGGAGGTTTATGCAAATAGGGCTTTTTTTTTTTTTCTTTTTTTTAATTCCTCGGCGCTGCTGCTCTGCTGTGCCCCAGATAGCAGAAGTGCTGAGGACAGGTGTTTGCGTCAGGTCCTGCGGCACCCGCGTCCCACCCGGCCGAGGGGAGGAGGGATGCGCCGAGGGGATATCCTGGGGGGAAAGGGGCAAGGAGCAGCCGGCAGAGGCCAAGGATGGAGAGGGGAAGATCTTTAATTGCTGCACTGCGGTAGTGAGGATGGGCATTGGTGCCAGCGGAGGTCTGTTCCAAGCCCAAGCACGGACCTGTCTCCAGCAAGGGGCAAGACAGGGACTGAGGTGTCAGTTTGGGCTCTGCAGCATCCCACGGCCCCGTCGGCAACACCCTCTGTGCCATAAAGCCTCTTATTTACAACCTCCTACTCGGGAGCATCTGGGAAGCGAAGCGCGTCATTTCCAGAGAGAGCAAAAATGCTGCATATTTCAGTGTCTTTTGAATTTTTTAGGTTTCCCTGAACTGTGCTAATGGGTTGGTGGTGGTGGGGGGGAGGTGAGGGCCCAGCCCAGCTCCCGGCCTGCCTTGCTGCTCCGCCGCGCGGCCATCACTGCATTGCTGCTCTTAAAATATTCAGTGCTGTTGGCCACAATTTCACAGCGGGTCAAAGCGCGCCGAGCCAGCAAGAAGGAGGGAAAGTGTGACAACGAGATTAACCCTGGCCCGGCAGGCCCCGGCCGTGCTCGGCAGGCTGAGCACGATGTGCTGCAGCCACCTCGTCCCAGGGGACCAGCAGCGAGTCCAAGGGGGCCACCACACCCAAAATCCCTCTGGTTACCCAATCTTGATGCGTCCATGGCGTCACCTCCAAAAGGCAATGAAGGGACAGTGGGAACATCCAGAGTTGTGCTTGGAGGACTGAGCATCCTCTCCTTCTCCAAGCTGCTGCAAAGTGGGATGTAGGGCTGAGGATACCCCCAGTCCTTGGGGACATTGCTGAGAGCCCTCAGTGCTGTTCACCCCAAGAGGTTGTGGTTCCCAGGCCTTGCACAACCATCAGCTGGTGCTAGCGGTGGAGCAGCAGATTTACGATGCAAAAGAGCAGCTGCTTGAGCCCTGTTTGCTGACAGGGATTTAGTAATCCTGTCATCAGCCCAGAGTTTGCTCTTGGAGTCGCTGGCTTGGCTGCCAGGCTTTTCTAAGAAAACTTCCGTGCCTTGGGGGAAAGAAGTGAAGCAAAGCACATGGTCTTGTGCGCACTGTGCAAGGGGGATGGTGGGAGGTGTCTGTGTTCCTGGGTGGAGCCCGGGGTGGGTGGGGAATGCTGCCATGGGGAGGAGGTGCCTGCCAGGCTCAGTCCCAGGAGGAGCCACGTGTTGTCCAGAAACTGGAGACCCCCAGGAACTGCCTGTTGCATGGGCTGCACGCCCTAGGCCTGGGATTCACTGCATGGCCAGCTTGGCTGAGGCTTGGTCTTGCGTCTCCTGCACTTTCCCTGGATTCTTGGTCGCGTGCCACGACTTTAGAGCTCACCACCAGCGGCACGGATGAGTGCGCATGCAAGCGTGGTGTTGCCTGCAGGAAGTGCTGCAGTTGATGGATGCTCTCCTGAGGTTTTAAGGACACTGTGGCTGATTTATCAGGGTGTCTTCACGGGTCAGGGTCACCCCACTGTTCTCCATGGACAAGAGGTGGCTGCTGGGTTGGGTGCTCTGGCAAGGAGTTGGCAGCACCGTGACCATCCCGCTGTCCCAGGCAGCCACCTCCAACCCTGTGGTGACAGCCCTGTCACTGCCTCATCCCCGGGCACACCCACTCATTCCCAAAATCGTGCTTCCCAAGGATGCAGAGGCACTTTGGTGTCTCTGCCACGGTTGTGGCCAGACCAGCAGTGCCCTCCTCGAGCCGGCCCCGTGGTTGCCCTCCCGCACCCTGTGCCGGCGGCAAGCCAAGCTCCTCTCCCTAATTCTCCTTCATCCCTGTTAATGTACCACCAGATGTTCTCATTATCCATTTAAACATATAATCCTCCCCCGAATCCCGCTAA
This sequence comes from Ptilonorhynchus violaceus, assembly GCA_013397565.1. Classification (NCBI taxonomy): domain Eukaryota; kingdom Metazoa; phylum Chordata; class Aves; order Passeriformes; family Ptilonorhynchidae; genus Ptilonorhynchus; species Ptilonorhynchus violaceus. The sequence goes on along the minus strand of VZRJ01010920.1, from coordinate 106,134 downwards.
GCTCCTGGCCTCCCCGATACCTCATGGCAGTGCGTTCCACAGGTTAATTATGCATTTTTAATTAATCACCAAGCAGAGAATGACCCATGAATAAGGGATATGAAGATCCTTCAACTGGGAATAGTTGGCAAATTGTCCCCAGGCGCAGCCATGCCGGTGTCATGGTCTCCTTGAATAACAAGACTAGAAATTCCTGGTTTGTGGATCTGACACGACTGGAGGTTGTGACAGAGCTGTGCCCTGTGTGGAGGGGACCACCCTGCACCTCATGTCCCCCCTCCAAATGGGGAGGAACCACATCACCACCAGAGCTGTCTACGTCCCACCTGGAAGCGATGGAGCAAGCGCAGGGGGGAGGAGGAACGAGGCAGGGAGGGAAAAAAAAAATCACATGTTGTTTTAAAAAGGCATTTTTGAGTGAATGCTGAATAGGGTTTGGGAAAATTGCCTTAAAGGCCTGTTCTCTGCAGGGACGGAGCTTTTCATGGAGCAGGAGTATTCTGAAACTTAATTGCACATTTGCACGGGCTAGTGTTTTTATTTCTCTCAGGTCTCCGAGGTGGTCTTTGAAGATTGCTGTCTCTCTGTAATGGTTTTCTTTATCTCAAATAAATTCCGCACACCTGCGAGGTGGAGCTGCTTGAAAGAAATTATGTTGGAATTGGCTCTCGATTTAATAAATCTGCAAATGGAACTGGGGATGCAGAGAGGCAGGGTGGTTGGTGGGGCTGGCTGCACCGCCTCCCTGCTCCCCACCTCTCCTCTCCCTTCCCTTCTCCACCAGCTTCGCTTTCAGCCCCTCCGTGGGCCGGGAAGAGTGTGGGGCTGAGTAAAGTGACTCCAGATCCCGCCTTTTATCCCTGCCAGCCACTGCTGGCACATCAGAGGGGGCACCAGCTGGATATCTGGTTGTGCAGACCCCTCTAATGCCCTCCTGGGTGCCTTCTCCAGCACCGTGCTACCTTGGCACAAACCCATCTGTGCTTCCAAAAGCTGCCATCAAGATCCCTGGATCTAAACGCTTACTTGGTGGAGATAATACTACAAGCTGAATGCCCAAGGGGTATTCCCAAAGAATGTCCCAAGGACCCTCCTTCAAGGAACTCCGATGCCATTTTCTTTCCCGGCCTCAGTTTGGGAGGTTTGGAGCTGTGGTTTGCCCCGGCAGCTCCTCCTGCAGCTGCCCATCACACGCTGCCGCCGTTCCTCCTTCTCCAGGAAGCGGTTCCGCCGCTCCCCGGCTCACCGGGGGACGTTTAGCCAGCGCTCCATTTTGGAAGCAGCGCGGAGCACCGGAGGAAAGCCTGCGGCACAGTTCTGCGGCAGCAGGCAGACGCAAATCCCCGGGCAGCCGGGGCAGCGTGCGCCGGGCAGCCCCGGCTGTCAGGCGGAGAGGGATGGGCGGCCGCGGGAGTACACAGACAGGTTAATGGCAGCCGTGGATGCTGCACAATTGGATTTCACCTCCCCGCTTCTTAAGGAATCAGCAGCTCTCCCTTGCTCGGAGATCCGGCGGTCCCACCCTCCCTGTGAGCCTAAGTGGCAGCGGGATGAGCCGACACCCGTTGGAAGCTCCCCAAGGGCCGTTCCAAACCCTCCCTTCCCTCTCTGGGCTCCCCAGACTCGAGGCTGCCCGCAGAGGCCGTGCCGCCTCCTGTGCGAGCCCCGGCCGCTCGGCTTCAGGTGAACAAGGCACCAGGAGATTTTATTGCATTGCTGGGTTTTGTTCCACCCTGTTCCTCGGCACGATTGAATTTGCTGCCGTGGAGGCAGGAGCCGGAGCAGCCGGAGCTCCCGCTCCGCTCCGGTGGGACCGTGACCTTGTCTCGGTGCCTTGCTCAGCCCTCGGCTGGGCGATTCGGTGCCGGCGTGGGAGCCGGGAGCTCGTCTGCCTCCCGCTGAGCATCCCGGCGTGGTCCCACTCCTGTGCCTGAGCCAAATCCTCGCTCTGCTCCACTTTTAAGCGTTGACCTTGTAAATGCTTTCAGGGAAAGCATCTGCTTTCCCAGCTCTCTCCTGTCTTTCCTACAAGATTATGTCCCTCTGTCCTCGTCTCCCTGGGCAGCTGGCGAGGTTTCAATGCCATGGGCGTCACCACAGTACCTGAACCCCTGTGCAAAGCCTTCCCAAGTTTTAGTCACACTCACTGGTTCATGGTGTCAGTTGGGAAGCAGCATCTCATCTTCCTCCTGCCCTGCCCTCGGACTTATGTAAAAAACACCTCTGCTTCCTAAAAATGTAGTTCCTTGGCCTGTTTTCTCTTTGGACAGAAAGCTGTGTGGCAGCAGAGCTGGGAACATCCCACCCTGCAGTGCAGGTGGTCTTAAACGGGTGCAATCCTGTGCAGTGGCACTGATGCCTCACTCATCACACCAGTGCTGGACCGGACCCCAGCACTTAACAGCGACATGGAGCCATTCCCAGTGTATTGGGAAAGGCAGCTGTGAGGGGTCAGTGGGCAGAGCCATCCGGGAAGGCTGTGGAAGCCTCGTTCTGTCTGTGTCGACAGCGAGAGCTCTTCTTGCCCACCAGCTGCGCCATCGCCTCTGCCCCATGATTGAATTAGGGGGCTGTAACCCACCCCCCTCCCGCCCGGGCCCCGGCGCGCCGGGCTCAGATGCTGAACTCGAGAGCCATAATTTAATAAGTCTCAGGCAGACAGTGCTCCGATAGCCGTCGGGATCTCTCGCCTCCTCCCTGCCCAGCCATGCCCTGATTTATGCTCCCAGGTGACGGCTGGGATCTTGACTGGGATTTTTGGTCTTCCGGGATGCATAGCAGGAAGCTTGTGGGGTGAGCCAGGAGCAGGGGCAGGGCCATACGGGCGGTGGCCGGTGTTCACCCTTCACCAGGCTGACCCTTCATTTGGGGAGGGAGCAGGGATGGGGGGCAGAGGGGCCTTAGAGCAGCAGCTGCTCTCGGGCTGCCCGGGCACAACGAGTTAAGAGCTGCAATTAGTAAAGTGCTGACGGTGGGAAGGTGGGGTGGAAGCAGGCGGCACTAAATGAAACCTGAAAGGTTATTCCAATAAGCAGCAGCACAGTTTCCAGCTGCGCTCGCTTTCCTGGGAGCTGGGGGCCCAGGGATGAGATCCAGAGTGAGAGATACCAGGTGGGATGAGGGATGCTGCTGGAGGATGCTCAGGTGCCAGCAATGCCTGCTGGAGTGGAAAATGTGGCAGGGGAATTAAAGCAGGAGGGGGACAGGCCACCACATCCCAAGGATGCTCATCCAGGGGTGTGGTGGATGGGTCCTGCCTGTTTTGTGCCCACAGTGGCTTTTCCACAGGGTCCAAATCCCATCACAGGTGTGGAGCCCTGCGCCCCTGACATGTGCAGGGGGGGTGGTGTGAGCCACGCTGCTTTTGGCAGGGAATCCTTGAAGTGTGGAGAGTGGTCTGCCAGCCGCAGCCGGGGCTGCAGGGGGGAGCGGAGCTGGGAGCCGGGGAGGAGTTCCCGGGAAAGGCACTGCTCTTCCAGCTGAGCAGACAGGAGCCCGGGCAGGCGCAGGCAGCCAGCGGTGGCCTCTCCCTGCCAGACGTGGCTGTTCCAGCTCTCTGCTGGTGCGACACCACGGAGCTATTATTAGACTCCAATTTTCTGTGGGTAGCTCTGAACTCCCCGGTGCCTCCAGCAGCTCGGCAGATGCCGGGGCGGAGCAGGATCTGCCGGCACTGGCGGGGACAAGGGTCCCTGGCGAGCTCAGAGGGGTGTGGGTGGCAGCGAGGGGTGGCAGAGCCCCCCAGCATGGGGATGTGGAGAGCTGAGCACCACAGCCTGGGCTGGAGACAGAAAAGCAAAAGGCAATTAGTTGCCTCATGAGAGGTTTGGCTGATGAGGAGGGCATGGAGCCCCTGGGAACACTCCTTGGGTCAGTGGTAGCTGGGAGAGATGCTGCCCTGACAGAGATGTGGCATACAGGGCTCTGCATGAAGCTACACCTCCAAATCACACCTGGATTTCACTGCATCACTCCAAAATGGAGCCACGACATCCCCATCACTGCCATCCTCGGCAGGAGGCACACAGAAGCACAGCGGGGCTGTGGCACACTGGGACATCCCATCCCGTGCCAGAGGAGAAAAGGGACTGGGGAGACATGGCATCTCCCTGCTCCCATCCTCTCCCAGCCTGGTTTCCAAGCAGGAGTGTTTAAATGCCTTTTATGTTGTGACTCAAATGATGAAAGGCCCGAAAATGGGACTAACAAAGACGAGTTGTACTTCAGAATAAAAAACCCATGAAAGCAGCAGATGCTGTCATAGGAATAAATTGTATCAACAGCGATCAGATGGGAAGTGAAAAGTCAGAATGGAGTTGCTCCCTCTTTCCCGTTTCGTGAAAATTTCTGGGTCCATGAATTTAGCCAGAATCAGGTAGGATGAAAGGCTTTGTCTGACAAGGCATTTCAAAGGATCTGGGAGCCTCCAGAGATGTGGCCACTTGGACAGAGAAATGGAGCCCCTCAGTTTTAATGAGCATTTCAGTTGCCTTCCTTTATCCTTCTGCCAAGATCTTATTTTCTTTTTTTTCTTTTCTTTTCCCTAAAAACTCCCGATTTCCGCTGCTCGCGATTTGTTTTAACTTTGCAAAACGTGCATTTGAGCAACACGACGTGAGGAGGAGGAGGGTGGAACATCCCTGTCGCCCCGTACAGCCCAACCTGTCGCCTCTCACCGTAAACCCCTCCTTGCTGTGGCCAGCCTGGATGTTTTGGCTGCTCCCGGTCGGCAGCACCAGCCTTCAGCATCTCCCATTCCCTTCCCAGCCCTGCAAGGATTTACCGTCTCCCCATCTCCCCTTTCCACAGCGACAGGATCGTACACGGGTTGTAATTAATAGAAATTAGACTGTCAGGACCTTGCATCCCCCATCCCATAATTGCTTGGCCTTGCTGTGCTGGAGGCGCAGGGATCGGTCACGAGCTCGGGAGCCGCCGGTGATGGGAACACATCCCGTTATCAAGCTATTTTTATTAAGCTTTTAATGCAGGCACTTGCGTGGTGCTGGGGGATGTGCAGCTTCTCCACGAAGTCCACTCCCGGAGGGATGTTCAGGGGAATATTTTGGGATGGAATACCGCCGTCGGAGCTAGACAATGCAGGGTATTAGCGAAGTGCCGTGTCCCGACCACGTTCATCGCTTGCGCGTTAATTCCCAGCACCTAGCTGCTCCGAACAGATTCCAGGGGCTTGCCAAAAGCATTGGTGCTCAGTCCTCAGGCCCCTCACACCCTCACACACCCCAAGGGCTGTGTGGGAGAGCGACAATGCCCAGCATCCAACTGGGCACACGGCATTTCCCACCGGCTCATTAAACCTGGGAACGGCCCCGGATGCCGGGCGGAGGAGCGGCACAGCTCAGCTATTCACACTGCTCTGCTTTTATCACTGCGTTTTTCATGAGCTGGTAAAAAGTTCAGTGCAAAGCACAGGAGAGGTCTCTGAAAGGCAGCCCTGATCACGACCCAGCCTGCCAGCTCATGTCGCCAGTGGGGACGGGGTTTTGCTGGAATCCGCGGTGCTCGCTTGGCTGGTGACCTCCAGGGATGTTCACTTGGAGAGCTCTTGGCATCACCCCGAGAGGAGACCAAGGGCATGGGGAAAGGTGCTGCTGCCCTTTTTGGGTGTGGGAGAGAGACCTGAGGCTGTGGGCTGGGCTCCAAATGACGCCATCACTTCTTTTTTGGTTGGGGAGAAGAAAATGTGACAGAGCCGGCAGCTTTGATGCCTGCCCGTCCCTCTCCTTCCCCCCTGCTGCAGGCAGAATGATGTGCCGCTGAATGAGGAAGAAGGTACATGACAGGCTCCAATTTGCCCTCTTCTCCACCAAACACAAGGACATCCAGTAAATCTGAAACGCAGGAAGGCTGAAAAGGGATGAAAGGGAGCCAGCGTGGCACGGTACAGAATTCGCCTGTGGATCTCAGTGGCACAGGACACTGCTGGGGTCGGGACCTCAGCAGGATTACAAGTTTATAGAACTAATGCCCTCCCTATTAGCCCTGCTTGCATAAAAACATCTTTGCCTCCCTGCGTCGGGTCTCTGTCCACCCCCAGCTCCAGCCAGGTAAAGATCCATCCAGCGCATCCCTGGTTTTCCGCAGCCTCCAGTTTTTCCATCTCCTGTGGATGCGGGCTGGATGGGGCAGCCGAGCGTGCACTGAGAGCCCGGGCAGCTGTCACTTTGCTCCTGCATCTCATATTTGCTGTGTTTTGGCTGTGTTTGTGATCCTAAAGAAACCCTCCGTAGCTCCTGGCCAGCTGCTGGCAGGGAGACGAGCTGGTGAATCTGCTTTCGCTACACATGAGCTTGTTCAGCGTTTGATACCGATCTGGCTGGTGCTCAGCCGGGGTGGGTTTTGTCATTTCATCTGCAATTGTTTTGCTGTAAAGCACCTCGAAGGGTTCACTCCCCGGCTGTTTTACAAAGGACATCGTTCTTATTACTGCTGTGAATGAACTACTTTGCATTTCTGTGAATGGGAAGGAAAACTTGTCACCTCAGGACAAAAAGGGAGTGGAAGTATCTGATGATCCCCTGAGACGCCTCAGACAATCCACTAAGCTCAAGTCATCCTCCTGTATTTCTCTTTCCTCGGGGGCAATTGGAATTATTAGTCCCTTCTCAAGGACCTCGAGATCTCCCTGTCCTTTGCCAAATTCTATCCCGGCTTCACTGCAGGCTGCTGGCATGTCCTGCCGGAGCCCTGTCCCCTGCTGGCGACCAGCAGAGGATGCCTGGTGCCTGCTGGGGGTCAGGACAGCAGTGCCAGGAGCCGGTGAAGCCTCTATCCATGCCTGGAATCCTGCAGTATCTATGCTCAGGGTGTTCCCTGGTCCATGCCACCCACTCCTGGAGGAGCAGGAGCTTCCTGGTGTCCATCCACACCTCCAGCTGCAGCAGGACCCAGGGACTTGGCTCATCCACGTGCAGGATGTGCCTTTCCCTCCAGCATTCCTGCACTTCAAGAAAGTCCCAGTGGCTTTTGAGGTGCTGGTCCATCATGGACAATGGGATGAGACACAGGGGCACAATAAACCCTCCAGCAGAAGGGAAAGGAGACTCGGGAAAAGAAGATGGTCTCTTCTCCCTGATATCCAGGGACAGCATGTGTGGGAATGTTTGCACCAAGGGAGGTTCCTGAACATTAGGAAGCATTTCTTTACTGACAGGGTGGTTTCCTGGAACAGGTTTCCTGGAGATGTGGCTGATGCCCCACGCCTGTCAGTGTTCCAGAGACACTTGGGCAGTGCCCTTAATAACAAGCTTTAGCTTTCAGGCAGATGGACCAGATTATCATTGTAGGTCCATTCCAACAGAAATATCCTATTCCATTCCATTCTATTCTATCCCATCCCGTCCCAATGATCTGTCTCCAACAGCTGCAAGCAGCAGCCCAGACTCTGATCTAGACATTCTTCTCCCAAACCTGCACTGAGTTTCTGGCGTTGTTCCCTGTGCCTGCAGCTGTAGGACCAGCAGCATCCCACTGCAGTTTTACTCCAAGGGCATCCCTGCCGTGGAAGGTGTGCTGAGAACTGGGGTTAAGCAGAGCAGATTATACTGGGAAAACACACTCTACACTCCCTCTGCTTCTTTGTGCGTTAGTCCTGAAAGAAGCATTTAAATTAAACAAGTTTCTATAGCTGAGTTTCAATCCCACAGCCACTTCCACCATTGACCTCCTTTTTCCCCCCTTTTTCTTTAGCTTGAGAGCAGGAGGAGGAGATGCAGACAGAGAGGAGTGCTAATTAAACAGGGAGTTCCACATTAGGGTACCAGTCCTCTGGACTAGCACAAACCCTGCCAATTTCTGTATTTATTTATTATTTTTTCAGTACAATTGTAATTTCCAGTGGTGCCTCCAGCACCAGGAGAGAGTTCAGGGGCTGCTCTTGGAGAGGATTAGCACGCTGGAAGCATTATTACTTTCCTTCGCTGTGAATTCAGGAGTGATTCCCTGACGGCTGCACTCTATATAGAAGTGAATCGGTGCTAATTTGTTTTTGAGGATCACACATCCACCAACATGTGAAAGACAATCCTGCTTCTCGATGTATATTTTGAGCCAGTGCTACAGCAAACAACGGAAAATAAGCAAGCAAAGGAAGCCAGACCTCCCTCGCCCAGAAAGCCAGAGCTGGAAAAGAGCGGACTTCCATTTTTTTTTTTTTTTTTTTGCCTGTGTGAGTGGGTTCTGCATCTTCCCAAAAGTATTTTGGGTTTTGGCCGTGCTGCCCGTGGCGATGGGCAGCGGGAGGCCTGGGCAGCTCTCACATGGAAAGCCTCAGGGAGGCTGCGTTGGACGGGATGTCAGAGAGACTGAACGTAAAAGGCTCCTTATTTTTCCTGTTAAATCACCCTCGAGTTTAACTGCAAGAGAGGAATAAATGAACTAATTGAATCTGTAACGATGGAGGGGCCGGGCACCTGGCAGGGGAGCAGCAGCCCCGCCACCCATCGCTCCTCTCCCTTTATTTGTGTGATTCAGAGGGACGTGGTCCATGGGGAGATATCAGAGCTGGCTGAAATGGAAGACAAAGCTATTGTTTCAAACAGAGTTATTGATTTTTACATTATTGCACTATGAAATTTATGGTCTGGTTTCAAACTGCAATAGGAGTTAATGACCACCGTCCAGAAACTTCCAGGTGACCTTGGCCTTGACTTTGGTGGAGGAAGGTGAATAGCTCGAGTTACCAGGTCAGCAAATGTAAATTGAACTTGTAACACCCTAAAGGACTTGATTTTGGGGTGCTGCTGGCCCCAGGTCTCTGCCCTGAGCTTTAGCTCACAGCAAACTCCAAGCTGGTTGGCAGCTGTGATGGAGGAGGGAAACTGGACCTTCTCAGCTCCAAACAAAAGTTCTTCCTGCTTTTAAGCCACATTTTGCCCCCAGCCAGCAGCACCATGATGTCTCCAGAGCTCCTGAGCACAATCCTCCATCCTTAGCTGACCTCCCAGCACAGGGAGGCTGCCCAAGGGTTTGCTCCTTTCAGTCACCGCTGGAGAAATGCAAACCAAGGGCCTCTGGGATGGATGAGGAGCACCCGGGAGAGGAGGAAACACAGCCCAGAGCAGGAGCAGCCCCCTGTGAAGGGGGAGAGCAAGGGGCAGTGCCCGCAGAGCAGGCAGCTGCCTGCAAAGGCCGTGGCCCGTTCCTGATTCCAGCCAGCTCTCCCATCTCAGTCGCAGGAGGAGGATTTGCTTTTAGAGGGACCAAGAGGAGGTTTGTACCAGTTAACAAATGACATACTGGTGACACAGAAGGGTTTGCAAAGGCTACAGCACTCCCCAGTCTACAGCCTTTTCCTGGCTTTTCTTTAAAAGGTACCTCCCAATACATCTTTTGGCACCGGCCTCTTCCCAAAGCTTTCCTTAGCACTGTTCCTTCCAAATTTCCTTGTATGCTTCTTCCTGTGGGAACAGTCTTTCCACTTGCCAGCCAAGGAAGGCAATTTCCAGCTGCTGGAGAAGGTTTTTTTTTCTTGTAGTGCCGTCTCCCTGGAACATCCCTGACGCTGCACCCCGAGCTAAAGCCGTGTGAAGCCAGTAGCCTCCAAGCTCATCTTCTGCCTCGGAGGTCATAATTGCCATTAAATCACAGCTTGCCTAACCAAATTATGCAAAACCGAAATTATCTCCAATGATTTTTATGTTGCTGAAATGTTCCAGAACTGCCGGGGTGATGACTGGGGGATTGGGAGCAGCTGTCACTCCATCAGAAACCGTAACTCCAAACAGCTGGGATCTGTCAGTTATTTATGACACCGGTCGCAAAAAAAAATAATAAAATGATGAAGGTGGATGGGTGGCTGCCACTCTCTGGCTGAAAGGCAGCTCGTGCAGAAAGCAAAGCCTCATGCCGTGTCCCGGTGCTGGGAGCTGCAGCCGATGTTTTGGGAGCAATCCCAGCGAGGACTCTCCTGCTGCGGGGCCGCGGGGCAGCGCCGAAGGGGCTTTGCACAGAGGCTGAAAGGGAGCTGCTGCTCGCTGGGGAATTCAGGCTTTGTGACAGGATGGGCTTGTTTATTTTATCCTCTGTGTTGCAAAAAAAAAAAAAGGGAGAATAAGAGTGAATAAACCCTGCAGCTGCTTAGCAAAGGTCTGACACCGCTTTGTCGAACCGTCCCAGATCCAGAGTTTGGCTCTTGGCTTGTGCCCAGTTGCTTTTGCTCCTCTGTCCTTGCCTTTCATCGTCCTTCGCTTGGCTGATGAAATAGTGAGCATTTGAGGCTCCTTTTTCTCCCCAAACAACAGTTTCTCTCTACGTGAACAAGCAATTCTGAGGTCGTTCCCAAGTTTCAAAGGGTACTTTCCCCCCGGGGGTTGTAGTCATATCTTTGCGCACCAGCTTGCTCGGGGTGGATTTTGAAAAATCCTTTGATAGATCCAGGGTGGGAACAGGGCAGGAAAATCTCTCTCTAGAGCTCACTGACAGTGAGGTGGTGGTGTTACAGCAGGTGTGAGTTTGGCCTCAGAAGAGGGTGAGCGATGAGGAAGCTTCTCCCTTTTTGATAATCCCGCCTGCGAGCAGATGCTTTGTCCCCACTTGTAGCGCACTCTGGTTAAGTATTATTATTTATATTATGTAGTAGCTATACATAGTGTTTTATGGCAGTAAAGATACATAAATCAGCAACCAGAAGACGAGGGCTTTGCTCTAAAGAGCTTATAAATCTAACAGCTTGAGCAGCCCCGGTAATGGACACAGTAAGCAGGCAGTCAAGTTGCATGTAGACATGAGCTAAGATGGGTCTCCCAAAGCAGATGGCGGTTTAGGAGAGATTTGGAAGAGAAGCAACCTGCTCCATCCTCGAGAGCGGATTCTCCTGCTGGAGAATTAGGCAGGCTCTGACCCATATAAGCTTGTCCGGGTGGAGAGGTGAAAGCATCCATCTGAGAGAAGCAGCTTGCCAAGAGGGAAGGGGCAGGGGGTGGCAGGGGTTTGGGGCAGGGCTGCCTTTTGGGGAGGTTCTGCAGGTGCATCCCCCCCCAGGGAGAAAGTATCCATCCTTGTCCTAAGTGATTTCTTGGCCTCGAGTCCGAGACTCCAAATGAAAGTAAGTGGCATCATGTTCTAAAGAAACTGAGTCCCTGCCTTGCTCAGAGGTACAGTAAAGTGTTATAAACCTTAAAAAGCAAGAAAACTGCCAGGGCAGGCACGCCTGGCTCTCTGGAGCAAGTGGCACTGCAGAGGCAAGAGTCCCTGCCGCGGTGGCAGAGAAGTCAAACCAACCCTTCAAACCATTTCCCTTTGATCCTGGGTATCAAACCAAGGGGTTTTTTTCGAATTTCTTCCTGTGCTGGCACCGGCCTGGGAGGAACCTGGTCTGGGCTGGAGAGAGATGTGCAGTGTCTGGCCGATCACGCTGGCTCCGGGCGTCTGCATTCTTCTGGCTGCTTTCAACCCTTGCACAAATTGAGGCTTCACGCTAAATGCATTACACTGTATAACAATTAATCCCGTGCTACATATAGAAAGTCCTTACTCATCAATAATGCATGTGGGAGGAGTGATTTTCACTCTCAGTAATAAGGCTAAGACAATGGAAACAAGCAGGTAATGGAGAACATTTATAACGATGTTAATCTAATAATGAGTCTAATGCTGTTAAAAGTAAGACTGCAAACTGGACGCATCCAAAGATAAATTATTTCAAGCATTCATTAACTGATGCCTAATTAATGCCCAATTAGAGGGATGTTACATGGGAAATGGCTTGGACAGTCAGACGAATTCATTCCAATCACTGAAACCTCAGTCAAAAGCAGGAGGCAGCAGAAGGACACGGCGAGCAGGAGCTGGGGTGACACAGCAAGTCAGTGGGAGAAAGGCAGGAGATAAACACCCCTTTGCTGGTTTTATCCATGTCAGCGGGGATTTGGTTTTACTCACTTCACCAGCAGGTTTCTGTAAGATTTTTCCGTGCTGCTTTTGAAGCTCTCCCTCCCTGGCGAGCTCCGACACACGGGCTGGTGACCCTCTGTCTGCCTCACAACCTTTACAAGATGAAGTTGAAAGGGCTGAGTCAGGAATAACAAGTTAGACAGGGTCGAACTCTCAGGAGAGCTGGGCTGGGGCCTCTCAGGAAGCTCCCATGGTGCTTTCCAGTCTGGGAAGCCCAGTGAGGCCCGAGTGCTCCGGGCTGTCTTGTCCCGGTGGTACTTGGCTGCTGGATATCACAGTGCTGGTGCTACCAGCCTCAGGAACTTCATGGCTCCATGACCACGGCCTCTTTGCTTCTTGGGGGTCTCATTCCCAGCTCTAAACTGTGACCAGGGCATCCCAGGAGCAGCTGCTCACAGCAGGCAATCAGCAGGTTTTACAGGCTTGGAGGGAAAGCCTCCTCAACGAGCCCACGTGCCTTGCGTGCATCCTCTGAGGAGTCCAGACCTTCACAGAATCACAGAATGGTTTGGGTCAGAAGGGACTTTAAAGACCAACTAGTTCCGTCCCCCCTTCCACGTGCAGGGACACCTTCCACTAGGACCAAGTTGCTCCAAGCCTCATCCAACCTGGCCTCGGATGCTTTCAGGGATGGGGCAGCCACAGTTTCTCTGGGCAACCTGTGCCAGGGCCCCACCACCCTCACAGGGAAGAATTCCTTCATTATATCTAATATAAACTACTGTCTTCCTGAGTCCTGCTTTCCTGTTCACCCTTTTTTTTCTAAGTATCCATCCTTCTGTTTCCCCATTCTCCTCACTCCCGCGTTACAATAGTGGGAAAGACATCCCTGGTTTTTCTTCCTACCATCATATTCTCGGGAAGCTGAGAACCAGTAACAACCCAGCCTATCCTCACCACCATCCGTGGCTGCAGGGATCACATCTCTCTCTCCATAGGAGCTCCAGCCATTAACTCACAGACGCCTGTTAATTAAAGAGATGGACTCAGTTCCCTCTGACCTTTACCTCCAGAGTTATCCCTGCGGGCAGCGAGCTGTTAAACACCGCGTTCCCTTTCGGCAGGAGCCTCTACCTTGGCCATGCTCCAGGGAGGCCTGGGCTGCCTTCGTCCATCACCCCGCGTTGCTAACAGCCGCCTGTCATCACCATCCCCATACGTGAAATCCCGTATGCTCCCGGATCCCTGCCCGGCTCCACCTCCCGTCAGTAATCCCGTTAGCCTGGCAACTGTCGTGTCACGGAAGAGCGCATAAAACTGTTGTTTGGAAGCAATATGTAATCTTCCAACCTGCTGCGTGGAGCTGGGAGATGGTTTATTGATTCAGACCCTTGTGATTTGGTATTTGCAATAACAGACTCTGCATGTGGGAGATCGTCACAGCACTTGTGCCTGGCAGGATTTTACTAATAAACATGAGACCTACGGAAGGCGCCGTACTCCGGTGTCACCGAGGTAAGACGGGGGGCGTGCAGCCGTCCCACCTTGGTAAAGCACGTCCCCGGGTAAAAATCCCAGCGGAATGTATCTGCAAACATCGCTTTATCTCTTCCACCGTCATCTGGCGCCCAGGTAATCACAACATCCTCAGGGTACCGCCGCTTCCCAGGCTGTGCTCGCGCGGCGGGCGGCGGCGAGGGCTCCCGTTTTGGCAGGGAGCGCTGGGTAAGTCAGCACGACGCTCCCACCAGCGCAGCCCCTCGCTCATCATCGTGCAAAGGCACGACAGCAAAGCCAAGATGCTACGGCGGTGACTTGGAGAACGTTCCTTTTCCTACTCAGCCGTAGGAGTTGTCGCGAATTAAGCGTTCCCGGCTCACCGCCCCTTTTTGGCAGTGGCGCAGGAATGAGACATCCCTCCTGGTAGCCGATGCTTCGTTTCTGAAGGGCAGCGCCTGGAAGTCGTCCCCCTCATTCCCACTCCCAGACGAGGCTTGGTCCGATGCCTTGGGCAGCGATGCTATTTTTTTTCCTATTAACCGCCCAGTCAGCGATGACTGCCTCTTACTGGTGATTTATGGAGAGCCCGAACAACCCAGTTTATCTAAAATATGTGGCAACTTTGCCTTGAAAGGATGGGTCCAGATGGACGGGTCACCTGCTGTTAACTAAACAGCAATAGATCTCCATGCCAGGCAAAAGGCAACGGCAACCACAGAGTTATATTTCAAACACAATTAATAAGAAAACAGTGAGGTTTTTGTGCCTCCAACTTGTGTTAGGCTGCAGGCACTGAAAAGAGGGACTGTAAAAGCCCAAGGGGTCCAGGCTCTTGGACTAGCTGGTGATAACGACGTGGAGTAATTAGAGATGAACTCCACTTCCACTCTCGTTTTTCAGATTATTACAAGCTGAGTAGGACTCATGGGCAGGATGGCACCGGCAGCTGTGCGCTGCTCTGCTGTTACTCCTTTTCCCCCGTAAAGTCCAGAGGCAGAATTCATTAGACATGAGCAAATTTTGCGTGTAAGAGGAAAAAGCCAAATCTAGGAGGAAAATCTGAATGAGAAACGACAAGTCTGGTGCAATGAGTCTGAAAAGCCACTCGGCACAGAAGGAATAGCCTGAAAGCAAGCCTGGTGCGAGGAGTGGGAGCGAGACGGGAGCGGAGCAGAGGGAGGGGATGATTCCTGCCTCGCTCTCTGCTTCTCTGCTGCGAGAGAGCCCCAGTCACAGGCACATACTGTAGCATTAGAGGATGCAATATGCTTTGCCACAGGACATCCATTTAAAAATATCTCTGAGCATCCCACTTCCAAACGGAGTTTTCGGCTCAGCCTTTTCCACCAACTGCTGACAACATATTTTCCTGTAAATCACTTGGGTTTCAGGGTGGATGGCGGTGTCTAACAACTGTAGTAGAAGGAGACGGTGGGGATAGGTCTGTGCCTTTGGGGGAGTGGGATGCGCCGCACAAGTGTGATTTCAGGTGGTTGGCTGGGAATTGCTAAATCTCTGCACCTTTTCCTCTCTGGTATGTGCAAGCGATTCACCAGATGCGTTACAGGA
>VZRJ01010920.1:0-91180 GCA_013397565.1 Ptilonorhynchus violaceus | reverse complement strand
GGGGGGCACCTGCGAGGGTTTGCATTTCCTCTGTTTGCTCTCACACCACGGGCGTTTCCTCGCCTGCAGGCAAAGGGACTCTGCTGCCTGCACTGCCGGCGTGAATTCTCACCGAGAAAGTTTCTCCTGCCTGTTCCGGGCTGGGAACACAACCAGCTGCCTGTTGCAGGCAGGGCGAGGAGGCAGGGAGTACTCCATGCATCACGTTTTAACTGCCGTGGGTGATGAGCCTACTCATCACAGCCGCGTGGGTAATTCATGAGCAGAGAGGAGGGCTGAGCTAATTGGGGGCGTTTTTCACCCGGAATAGTCTGCACAGCAGCGATGGGTGGGCGGGAGGTGCCCGGTTCCCGCTGACGCCGCTCTCCCCTCTCTCCGCACAGGGGGGTTTGCGGAGCTGCTGCTGGTGCTGCTGGGGCTGAAGGTGCCCGGCGCCCTGGGCTGCCCCACCGACTGCGTGTGCTACCCCTCCCCGATGACCGTCAGCTGCCAGGCTCACAACTTCGTCACCATCCCCGAGGGCATCCCCGAGGACAGCGAGCGGATCTTCCTCCAGAACAACCAGATCACCTTGCTGCTGCGGGGCCACTTCAGCCCCTCCATGGTCACCCTATGGATCTACTCCAACAACATCACCTTCATCGACCCCAACACCTTCGACGGGTTCGTCAACCTGGAAGAGCTGGACCTGGGGGACAACCGCTACCTAAGGGCTTTAGCTGCAGACACTTTCCAAGGGCTGGTGAAACTCCACGCCTTGTATCTGTACAAGTGCGGGCTGAGCTCCCTCCCCAGCGGGATATTCGGTGGCCTCCACAACCTGCAATACCTTTACCTGCAAGACAACCACATCGAGTTCCTTCAGGATGATATTTTTGTTGACTTGGTTAACCTCAGCCATCTTTTTCTCCATGGAAACAAGCTCTGGAGCCTCCATCAGAACACGTTCAGGGGACTAATAAACCTGGATCGGCTGCTCATCCATCAAAATCAGCTGCAGTGGATTCATAGGCGGGCTTTTCATGACCTCCGAAGATTGACCACCCTTTTCCTGTTCAATAACAGCCTCTCAGAGCTGCAGGGGGACTGCCTGGCCCACCTGGGAGCCCTGGAGTTTCTCAGGCTGAACGGGAACCCATGGAGCTGCGATTGCAAAGCCCGTTCCCTCTGGGAATGGCTGCACAGGTTCAGAGGCTCCAGCTCCAGCGTCATCTGCGAGTCCCCCGAGCAGATGCACGGCAAGGACCTCAAGGTGCTAAGAGCAGAAGACTTTAGGAACTGTTCAGGGTCCGAGTCGCTCCATCAGATGAAAACACACACTTTCTCCACAGCGGACAGAGGAGCCCCCAAATCCCACCACCCTCACCACTCCTCCAAGGAGAAGGGGAAGGAGCGAGGGGCTGAGAACAGTTTGCACAGCAGCCAGCCCGCCGGCCCCCCCGGCTCCCGGCCGGGCTACCGCAAACCCGGCAAGAACTGCACCAGCCACAAAAGCCGTAACCGAACCTCCAAACCGGTGTCCTTGGGGCCGCGGAAAAACGGGCAGGAGGTCCCAGACTATGTGCCTGACTATCAGCACAAATTCAGCTTTGGGGCGATGCCCACGCTGTCGCCCAAGCGCAAGGGTAAGTGCACCCGGCGGACGCCCATCCGCCCCCCCAGCGGGGTCCAGCAGGCCGCGGGCTGCCCGGGGCTCAGGGCGTCGCTGCTGGTGTTCATGGTGGTGCTGGCGGCCGTCATCCGCTGAGCCCCCCCCGGCCGCGGACGGAGCGGAGCTGTACTGCCACCAATCTACAAAGGACCAGAGTTTCTTTTCTTCTTCTTTTTTTGTACGTGGCTAAGCGTCGGCCTGGCGAAGGGAAGAACGTTGTCTCGGCTTCTGACGGTTGTCTCCGTGCCCGGCCGGACTGTGCCGAGCGCAGCGGGAGCGGATTAAAAGGCATTATCACACCTTGTCACAAACAGCCTAACCGAGCACCTACAACAGCAACAACAAAAAAGCCAACCTTACAAAAAGCAGATAACAGGGACGGTAACCAATTAGTGGGTGACAACAACCGGACAAATGGACTGTACCCGTGCTCTTGTGAAATCCCGTTCATTTGAGAGCGCTCCGAATGACCCCTCCAATTACCGAAAGGAACATAATTGCTGTAAAAACCATCACCGACTAAGCCTACACTGTTTTCTCTGAAAGTGAGTGCAAGGACACTGATACCGATGTGATAAGGACATTGGTTCTCCCACGTTTATGCCCTTTTGGCTCCAAACCCAGAGGCCAAAGTTGGCTGGGAATCTCTTAGAAGACAATCTCAAACCCCTGAATATCTCAGGCATTACAGCAGAACAGGGCTTGCCTGCTGGGCTTAGAGTAGCCAACAACCAAAGGAAAGACTGATTAGAGGTGGAATTAAACAAAAAACAAAACCCCAACAAACCCAACACTTAAAGAAATGAGGTACCCGCAGGAGGTGTGTTTTTTGTAGCCATGTTCACACATCTGAGAAAAAAAACCCAACAAATGCACAGGCTCCCCCTCCTTCCCCTCAATTATCCATATGTATGTCTTACAATGTTTATAAACTATATGGAAACTGTATCTTCAGAACTAAGGATTGTATTATTGAATTTATAGCAGACCAGTATATGATTTTTTTTTTTTTTTCCTTGAGAAAACAAACCGGCAGCAGTGCCTACAGATGCTGAAAGCCATCGGGCGGGCTCAGTACGCGCGGGGGAACCACAGCGGACCAATGTTCTCAGCAATTCAGAGCACTAAACTTTGGGAGGGGTTGGGGGGGTGGTTGTGTGCGATGCAGCAAAGTCCATACCCAGAGAGTCAAAATTCACCCTTACATCCTAATTTGTAACTGGTGGGGGAGAGAGAGAGAGAGAGAGAAAAAGAGATATTAATTAGCCCAAATAAATAGAGCCATAGAGCTCTGTCTCCGGAGAGCACCACGAGGCCCCGGGGAGGAAAGGGGCTATTTTGGGGCTGGAGGCAGAGAGGGACTTCCCAGCCATGGCGGTGGCGTGAGGACCTTTATAGCTGGACTAAGGTTTTCACTGGGGCAGCAAGGAGCAGCTCCCAGGCTGCAGACAGCCCTGACAGCGTCAGGAGAGGTTTTGTTTCTTAAAAGGAACGGATTGTGGAAGAGTCAGAGAAGGGGGGAAACTACAGCTCGTAGAGACCGGCGAGAAGCGCGGTGCCCGAGGCTTCTGGTCCATGGCAGGAGAGAGAAATCCATGGTCCAAGACAGCCATACAAGGGGGGTTGTGGGGAGGTGGAGGAGAGGGAGCAGGGCATCCTGTTCCCCTCCTCCTGGGTTAAACCGTGTGCTAGAGGGATGCGTTTGCTGGTCGGGGGCACGGCAGAGCCGGCAGCTCCACCGACGGCAGCCCACGGGCTCGGGGAGGTGCTGCCCAAATTCTGCAGTTGGTGTGAATTCCCTGTCAGCGTGGAGATGTGAGACCAAACAGACACTGAAGTTAATGAAACAAGGGAAATAAAAGTGATCTTGGACAAGAAAAGCCTGCTGTTCTTTTCGTAACCACATCTCAGCGGCGGCGTTTTGAGCCCGTGACTCATGTGTGGGGCTGGAAATCCCGAAGGAAATGGCTGGTGCTTTTCATCAGACACATGATTAGCTCCAGGAAGAAAGGGCCAGCTAGGGAAATCTGCTCTCCCAACCACTTTGGGGAAGGGTGTTTACACAGTGGCAGATCCCTTGGAGTTCTCTGGAAATGAAAAGGGAAACTCCCAGTGAAAAGAAAAGCAGGAAATTCCCCAATGCACTTGTGTTTACGAGCAGTTGGATGGTGTGAGCGGGAAGCTGGAGGGCCATGGCCTCCTCTGTCCATCTTGCAAGAGAGGAAGGCCAGAGGCTTGGATGCTTCTCTTTTAAATGCCCTTCTTGGGGAATAGCAAGAGTAATTCTGGGAGGAGAAAGGAAGAGGTTACTTCATCAAGCCCTCTGCCTTCCAGCTCCTACCCAAACTTTTCTGTCTACAGGGCTCTAAAGCTCCACTAAAGGGATGTCCAATGCAGCCAGAACAAATAATCCATGATCTGAAATAGCTCCCTCATGTCCTACTCTCTATAACCAATAGCAACTGAATGAGTCTGGCACTGTCCCTCAGAAGTGGAGAATGTTGTTATGTTGGTTATTTCGTTTCATACTCTGGAAATCAAAGCTCTCAGTGGGAGAATGAAGAAGAGAAGCACTTTATTAATTTTTTTTTAAGTCTGCATGTAACTCCTGTAATATAGGAGTGAAATGTCAGCACAGGAGATGCTAATGTTTTATAAATGATTTGGGTGCAGCAGGCACGGTGGATAGTCTTTGAGATGAATTATATTAGAACAGACTACGCCTGGCTCAAAACCATAATTGTATTTTTAGTATCTTTTCCTTTAACATGTAGGAAAAATAAAGGCAACTCCATGGTGTATTACAAGCCTTGTCAATCAAGTGCTCTAACTCCTAGTGATAAAGGCAACTGTTTAAAAACCAGGAGAGGGACATGATACGCTGCTAAACAGGAGGTGTCACTTGACACGGCGGTGTGGTTTAACCTGGCAGGCAGCTAAACACCACACAGCCATGCTGGAATGGGGGAGAGGATTGGGAAGAATATAAGTGGCATTCAGGGGTTGAGATGAAGCTGGTTTAGTAGGACAGAAATGGGAGAAATAACAATAGCAACAATAGAATTAGAATACACAAACCAAGTGATGCACAATGCAGTTGCTCACTCTCTGCTGACTGATGCCCAGCCAGTCCCCCAGCAGTGGCCCTCAGTTTATGATTCCATTTGGTCCAAAATATCCCTTTGGCCAGTTGGGATCAGCTGTCCCAGCTGAGTCCCTTCCCAAATGCTTGTGCTCCAGAGTAGTGGAGCAGGGTGAGGAGCAGAAAAGTCCTTGACTCAGTGCAAACACTGCTGAGCAACAACTAAAAATCAGTGTTATCAACATTATTCTCATCCCAAACCCAAACCAGAGCTCCTAGGAAGAAAATCAGCTGACCCAGACACACGGGACTACAGGTTCCTGATATTCCTCCTGCCTCCTCCTCAGCTGCCATCCCTCCCCGCTCCCATCCTTCTTCCACGACCACAGCTCTTTGAGGATAAACTAAATTTTTATGGCATGCTCTGACACTCAGCCTCGATAACGAACTTCCCAGCCGCGTGGTTCGGCTCGCCACAGCCCCGGGTTCACGCTCGTGTGTCTTTTCCCCAGCTCCTTCCTACAGCATGTCCTCATGCATTTTGAATGCTGCTCTGAGGCCCGGCAGAAATCCCCTCTCCTCTGAAGCAGCAGCTCTCCAGTCGAGCGGACGTGGGCATAACCCTGACTTGCCAGAGACTGTCTGGCTCAGGCTGGAGATAAGTTGGAGAAATTTGGAATTTCATTAGAATTGCTTAGGGACAGGGAGGTCCCTGGGCTGAAGAACTGAACCCCAGAGTGGTGGAAGGCACCGTGGCCACCTTGAGGGGATGCCGGGCTCCCGTTTGGATAGGCTGGAATGGTGGGCCAAGGCCAATGGGATGTGATTCAATAGGGCCACATGCTGGGTCCTGCACTTGTATCACAACAATCCCACGCAGCACAACAGGCATGGGGCAGGGTGGCTGGAGAGGTGCCCAGTGGAAGAGGACCTGGAGGTGCTGGTCAACACTGGCTGAACGTGAGCCCAGGTGTGCAGGAAGGCCAATGGCACCTGGCTTGTGTCAGCAGTAGTGTGGCCAGCACGACCAGGGCAGTGACCATCCATCCCCCTGTGCTGGGCACTGCTGAGGCCCCACCTCAAATCCTGGGTGCATTTTTCAGCCCTGCACAAGAAAGACATTGATCATGTCCAGAGATGGAAAAGGAGCTGGGGAAGAGTCTGGAGCACCAGGAGTGGCTGAGGAAGCTCGGGGTGCTCAGCCTGGAGAAAAAGCGGCTCTCTCTCTTTGCAACTGCCTGAAAGGTGTTTGTAGCCAGGTGGGGTTGGTCTCTTCTTCCAAATAAGAAGCAACAGGATAAGAAGAAATGGCCTGAAGTTGCTCCAGGGGAGATTTGGATTGGATGTTAGCGAAAATGTCTTCGCTGAAAGGGTTGTCCAGCCCTGGAACAGCCTGCCCAGGGGAGTGATAGAATCCCCATCCCTGGAGGGATTTAAGATGCATGTGGATGTAGCACTTGGGGACATGGTCTAGTGTTGGCCATGCTGGGTTAACAGTTGGACTCTATGATCTCAGAGGCCTTTTCCAACCTAAATGACTCTGTGATTCTATAAACCTAAATCCATCCATGCTCCCATCACAAGGTCGTCCTTTGGATGTGCCCCGATCCCCTCTCGGGGTGTGGGCAAACAGGCCCTGTTGCCTGGGCAGGCACTGCCAGCAGCTCCCCACAGCTCAGCTGTGAGCTCCAACCACCTCCCCTGGGAAAAGTGTCACCTGAGCATTTATTTGCTCATCAGTTTCCCTTTCCTTTAGTGTTCTCCAGTCTGCTGCTCTGCAGATGAGACAAGTCCCTGTCGCTGCAGCTGCTTTCCCCTTCCTTCCATCAGTGAGCTTTAACGCTCTGACTTTGGGCTGTTCATGCAAATCCTTTCCATTAAAAAAAATAAACACCAGAGAACCCAGAAGAGACCCCAGACTGCGCCTCTGGAAACTCACTCCCAGCGGCAGAATCCCGTTTCCTGAGTCGGAGCCAATTTTCTCTCCTTTGTACCACTTTTCCACAGTTTCACCCCGTAATTGCTAATATGGAGCTTTTCGTACATGCTTTGAAATCAGAAACCACGCAACACTGCATCTCTTTTATCCTCCCAGGCAGGATGAAAACCAAACACCTCTTGGATACTGAGAATAAATTTTTAGTTTATCAGGCTAAACCAACACCACGAGACTGCAGCTTCTCCTGTATTCCCCATCGCTTCCCAGACCACACTTGTGCCCCTCCCTGCACCAATTCCAAACTATTTCCTTTGTCTCAGAAAGTTGCTTTGTGACACGTTCCCCTTCAAGGGGACAGAGCAGAACAAAAGCATCACTTCACATTTCTCGCAGCTAAATAACACTTTTTGCAGTCCTTCAAGTTTATCCTTCCCTAAATCCCCTGTCTGTGTATTCTTTCCCTATCTTAGCTTCAACCACTCCCCCAGGAACACTTCCCAAGAGCCCATTTCCCATTGCCAAGATTATTTCCCTTTTCATCACTTACTATCTCCTTGAGGTCCTGCTGGTTGGCAGCATCCCCCTGCCCCCCCAGCCCTCTTCTCCCCCTTACCACATCCAGCAGCCCCCGAGCTCACCCCTGCTTTGGAGAAACACGAGATACTGACACCAGTGCTGGTGGGGAACAGTGAATTCCAGGGATGCTCTTGCATTCCTGACTGCGTTGGAGTTTGTGGGTTACAGATGGAAGCAAAAGCAACTCTGAAAGCAGGACACAGGTGCTCACGCTTTGCAATGTGTGTTTTGGGGAAGGTGCCACGCTGACGAACCAAAAACATCTCTACCCACAGAAAAGCAGCTCCAGGAGCAGCACCCCTCCAGAGTCGCCATCCATCTCTGTCCTCCCCTTTCCCAGAGAAACAGCCTTCAACAGGGAGCAGGATGTGTCATCTCAATGACCACCTCCCTGGTCCCCACTCAAAAGCAGCCAATTTGGTGAACAAAAGTGAGCATTATAACACGAGCCCCTCGTTACCCAGCTCCCTGCTGTAAATAGCTGCTCACTAAAATCCATTTTTTCCCCCACCCTGTGAACACGGGTGAAATTCTCCCCACACCCAGCCACTCTGCAGATGCATCTTTATCTCTCTGCAGGCTCATCCCCACCCTCATCCGCACAACCCGAGTCCTTTCCGGAGCTGCCCTCCATCCTCTTCCTCCTTTGTGAAAACAGAATCAAAATAACTGTTTAACAAATCAGCCATTACCTTCTCTCATGTCACCAATTCCCCGCTATCATTTCGTAATTGGCCAATTTTCTCTTTTACCTTCTCTCTGCTCTGAATACGTCTCGGGGAGCTCTGATTGTGTGTTAAAATATCCTCCCTAATTCACTGCTCAATATCTCTTTCTGCTCTTCTAATTGCCCTTTTAACTTGCTTCTAATTTTTTTATAAATCTCCTAATCCTCTTCCTGCACAAGTTGTTTACATGCACCGGAGAATGTATATGTATTAGCAGATGTTCCTGGGTAAATAATGCACAAAAGAATATTACTGCTTCACGCAAGCTGCAATTACTGCTTCCCTCAGAATAAGCCCTGTTTAACCCTCCTATTTAGGGCACACGCCCCTGCTCTTGCTGCACATCTCCAGGCTATTTCACTCCTGCTGCAGAACATTAACACCACCAGCTCCACCACGGCTCGCTTGCTGTCTTCTGGGGGGAAAAAAAAAAGGAAAAAGAATTAAAAAAAGAAAGAAAGAATCTGAGGATAAAGGGAACGGTATAGTTACACTCCAACAAATTTTTTGGGGGGAAACACAGCTAAAAAGAAACGAAACAAAATAGCTACGCGAGTCCAACACAGCGGCGCTACCCCAAGTAATAAACAAATTTGATAGTCTTGGTGCTTTTGATTTATGGACAGCTTCCTGCACTCCCTGCTCGCAGGGAGTCGGCTGCCACAGCCCCGGTGCCGCAGACAGGCACGGGGTCAGGCGGGCGTTGTTTGCTGTCTGCTTTGTAGAACACTTCCTAACATTACTCAGAATTTCCTTCCTCTTTTCCATTCCTCCTCTCCATTTGTCTGTGGTCTCCTCTTCCCAACACGCTGCAGCACCCAGCCAGATGCTCTGAATCCTGTGTTTTCCAGCTAAAGGGGGATGCTAAATCATGGGTTTAAAGTTACAGGTCTCGTTTGGATGAAAAGAGCTGGGTTGTTGCCCAGGGAGGGTGACCCTGGGTCCAGGCAGAAGTCAGTGGTTTGCAACCCAACCCTTGATGATCCTGTTCAGGGACAAAAGGCATCGCTGGTAGTGGGAAGCTGGAGGAGATGGGGGTTATTTTGTACTTACAGCTGACACAGGGGCACCTTGCTGCTGCCTAAGGACCAAATTGTCAGTAACAATAGTGTTCTGGCCACCAGGACATCTCTGGTGTCTTACACCTCCATCCTGCCAAAACTAGGTCCTGCTACACCCTGCAAGGCTCCAGCACCCACCTGCCAGTACCTGCCTGGGGGACAGGAGATTCAAAAAAATTGAGAGGGAGGAAAACCAAAATCAGATGGAAACAGTAAAAACTCACCTTCTGCTTTTCAGGGGCTGCTCTGCCACACAGGGTCAAAAGCAAAACACTTCTGTTAAAATACAGAATTGTTCTTATGACAGACTGCAGATTTCTGAGGCTGTTATGGAATAATGAAACTCTTGGCTGTGTGCTAACTCTCCCCAGGAAGATTTCCATTTCTGCCTCACATCCATACACTTTGTTCCCCAGAGAAGCAGATCCCACTCCCAGCAAGGGTTGCCACCCCCAGGGGTGGATTTTAGTTGCCTCAGTTTGAGCTGCACCAGGTGATCCCTCTCCACCTGGGCAGGTACCACAGCACCCCCAGCACAGCACTTGGCTGCACCTTCCCCATCTCGTAGCTGAGATTTAACACCTCTACTTTGAGCCTACCAGCATGACTTGGTTATTTTTTTTCCTTGTGAAACTTCTCTCAGGCCTGATTTCTCAATAGTGCATACAAATTGCTCTCCTTGGAAAAGGTTTTCATCGTGATTCCCTCAGTCAATCCTTCTACAGCTAAAATATCCTGTAATCAAAGGTGTTGGCTCCTCACACATCTTCTCTGAGGAAGCGTTTCTGCCTGTTCTGTCTTATGAAGTGCCTTGCATGCCCTCGTGTCCTCAGAGTAAGCCCTCCTGGAATCCCTCCTGGGAATCACAGAATATCTGTATGATTTTCAACTCATGCCTTAACCTCACTCTGAAATATAAAAATGTAAAAAATAGTAATATAAGAGAAAAATCAGTGAGTATTTTGGCACCAGAGGATCCTGAGGAGGGCCAAATGTGCAAAATCCACTGGTGCACGGCCTTGGCTGCACACGGGAACCTGTTCCACAGCGCCTTGTGCCCTGTTCCTAGGAGAACCATGGCCCCTACCACTTTTTCAGGATCCCTGATAGAAGGAGTCCCTGGGACACTTGTTCCTCTCCAGCTCTTCATGTTTTCTAAAGGCACAGCTCGGGGGAACAGCCCAGCAAAGCAGAGCAGAACACACAGCGGCAGAACCGCATCCTTGCTGTCACGGGAAGACTTCTCCACTCTTCCCTGCATCTACTTAGCACGTAGAAAGCAAAAGGAAACAAGAGAACACACACATATGGAGCCCTTGTTAAACCTGAACTAAATATACCACGGGATGTTAACAGCCTGCCTCGACTCCCTGGCACTCCAGCTGGCACGGCAGGACCCCGGCCACCGGCTTCCTTGGGTTGCTGGAAGGGTTTTCTCCAGAGCAAAGATGGGAAACCTCCAAAATCCCCCTCCACACATGCTGCTGACACAGCACTGCCCTGGAACGTTGGTGCCAGCATCCAGAGAGGCACGGAGCAGCCCTGCCTGACAGCATCTCCTTCTGTGATGCTCCATCTCCCCGTGCGCCTGTAGGATCCCCTTCCCGCAGGCGGGCGAGGAGCAGAGCTGGGACCAGCCAAGGACATCTGCGTGCGGGAGCTGCGCGGCACACCCAGCCGTCAACCGAGCGGATCTGCGGGAAGGAAGGTGGGAATTCTCAGGATCAGAGCAGTGAGAGAGGAGGGAAGGGCTCGGGAGAGGCAGGAGCAGCAGGAAGCAGGGCATACGTGCCGGCTGGAGCGGGTGTGCGCAGCCCCGCGAGGGGAAAGGTGGACATGTTTGTCTCGAGAGCTGAGAAATTATTAGAGGCAATTATGTGAGCAGAGTACGTGGAAAGTAATCCCAGCTGCAGGGAGCTGGTTGGGGGGGGGGGGGAAGAAAGAAATCATGATGTGATTCAAGGGGGCCCAAGAGAAAAAGCACAAGAGCGGCGATGACCTGGTTTGCAGATGGATCCATTTCTATTTCTGCTCAGATGCTGAGGCTGAGCCTCACCCAGAGCACTCGGCTCTCCCATGGCTTGCGTGACTTCTTCCCTGACTGGTGCGAGTGTCAGGCACATGCATGTACCACACGTCATCTGGGAATCAGATTTGCCTTAACACTCTGCACAAATGTAAGTGCAAACAGGAATTCACTATTAACCTTCCTCTTCCAGCAGAAGGATGGTTTTTAATCCAATACAATACCCTGTTCCCAGGTGTCAGTATTTGGGACATACGCCGCTCACTTTATTTCTATTTTCTCTCCTATTTTTTACACCTTTGGAAATAAAAGCTACTTCATTGTGCGGGTTCTGGTAATTCCGAGTCGTGCACTAAATACAGCATTTCTCAAGCAGGTTTTTTTCCCTTTCCCCCCCTGCTTTGTAACTTCCCCCAAGTCACACTGTACACAGAGAAACCAACACCAGGGAAAGAAAACAAAAAGCAGCTCCTACATCAAGGCAGATCCCAGCTCCTCAGGCTTCCAGCACATCTCAGCCCAGAACTAGAGCAAAAGGGCAGATTATTTAAAGCCATTGCATGTAGGCCAATTTTCACTGCAGTTCCTTTTGGCTCTGATTTTCAGGCCCCAGTGGAGTGGTGAAGTCATGAATAAATGCAAGTAAACTGAGCTTATCCACTCTTATTTTGAGCAGTGGAGTTTACTCACCTCATGCTGCTTCAGATGGAACACCAAAGGGTAAGTTTAAAGGGAAAAAAAAATCCAGGGGGGAGCGGGGGATAATCTACTGCTGCCCTCACCTACCGGCTCAGTGAGTCCAGCACGGAGCAAAGGCAGGGCTGGGAAGCTGCAGACCTGCAGAGGTATTGAACATACACAGTTATCTCCTGGTGCTGTGGAAGGGCTGGAGTTGGTCCCCTGCTGTGTGATGGGCAGGGGGAAGCTCCCCGTGCCCCTGCCAAGCGGGAACTCATTCGAACAGGATTTCCTACCTGAGCCGCTGCACACAGAAAGGTTCACTGGAGGAGGAGAAGACATCCTCAGCTGATGTTCTCCATCAGAAGGCAATGTTTGGTGGAGGAGGGCTGGAATTTGACTGCAAACAACATTACAGCCTTCCAAACCGAAAATAAATAGAGCGAATATGTGAGAGTTTAAGAGGTTGTCACCAGTCTTGGAGCACATCACCTGGCCAGTGGTGTCCAACAGAAAACGGGACCAACAACCAAGTGCTGCTCACCTGGGATGTTCCCCAGGGACAAAGCAAGCTGGAGACGCTCTCAGAGCTGGCCAACAACAGCATTGCAAAGATTGTGTAATGAATTAAATACATTAAATTATATATTCTGCTCCTCGGAGCCAGGACCACGCTTGCCCACTCACCCGGCTTGTACAACTTAAAACTTCCTCTGAGCTCTGCCCAAGAGTGGCAAAGCCTGTGTCTACCATAGACAGGATCTGAAATCTACAGAGATAAATCCATTACGATTATCACATTAAGTTCAAATAAAAAAAGAAGGGGAAACACCCTGCAATTTTACCTCCCTGCAAGCATCCCTTCCGCTCAGCTCTGACCATAGTGGAGCGATGGCCACACTTGTCTCCTTGTGGTCTAAACAGCAGCAAGAGCCAGTTTCTTCAAAGTTAAAAGAAAATAGTAATAATGGAGTCCCCACATTCCTGCTGTGTTTATAAAGAGATGTTTTCTTCCTGAGCTATACAGCATGGCAGGCTTAATCTGAAATTTCTTTTTAATCATAGCGGGAGTCCCAATTAACGTGTCGGGTAATCGTTCAAGTAGAACTGGAGTTTCATGGCTGCAGCAAGGCAAGGAGAGGCTCAGGATCAGGGTACAGAGGATGGGCAGAGACCAGGAGCACAGCTGGGTGCCACTGCCAGCCTCACATCCTCCCCAAACCACAGACAGAGGAATAGGGGCAGCTCCCCTCCCTGCAACTTAAACATACAAATAGGTCCCCCAGTTCCCCAGGCATCGGGAATGCAGCAGCTCCATGAAAAACCTCACAGAGGGAGCAACCGCACCGACCACCGTAAAGCACTGAACTGCTTCCACACGCACCTTCCCGAAGGAAAAACACCCATCACAGTCACTCCTGCCTCAATCTGCAGGCGTGTAATCCAACACATGTGCTTCCAGCGCGCAGGCGGGGAGGGGGACCTGCCTCTGACCTACTTTCTTTTGTTGCTGGAAGTGCTGATCTCTATGCAGAATCCTGCGAGCAGGCAGAAGCTGTCATTAGGGTCTGGCTTCACCTCTGCCTTACACCGCTCCCTACATCACCGCAAGCACCGATTCCAGCCCGAGTGCTCCCGATCTGCGCCGGTCCCGGCGCCAGGACGCTCTGACCTCGTCCTGCCTGCAAGCACAGAAAATTGCCTCTGTCACGCAGCGGATCTCGGCCAGGCGAGGGGGTTACCTGCAGCCTGGGATGAACACTATACTTACCCAGAGGAGGATGCTGCAGTCAGCACACCCAGACCAGGGCAGCACACACATTGCCTGACTCTCTGGTTTGTTTGTTTTGTTTTTTTTTTATTTTTCATTCACAAGGAAGTTGGGTCTGAGTTAGGCACCGCGCTGACCTGGAAAGCAAAGCTCTTAAAATTCAAATGCATACACCCAGGGCAGATCTCATCGGGAAGTATTATGGAAAACACGGGCACACAAGCTCCTAAAACGAGCTCTTAGGCACACAGGGCTCCCATCTCCAAGTATAAAAGGTCTGGCAGGAGCGTGACCCTCCTCCAGCTCTCCTCTGGTCCCACAGTATCTCCTGTTAGGATGCTGAGCCGCAGCCCTGAGGTTTGGGAGTTACAGGCTCGCTGCAGTCACTGGGGCTTGTGTAAATTGGTCTTCAGAGAAAACCAACTCCGCCGCCTTATGCAAAAACACTCTTTAGTAACCTACTAAGGAGCTTCCCCAGAATCTCTCCTCCCTGTGCTCCCAGGTACCTGGGTACAACACACCGCCTTGATTTTGCGGATCTGGAGATAAAAGGCTGTTATGTTAAACTCGCATCCTTCAGACCTTGTGAGGCAGTTACTAGAAACAAGTCTTCCCTTCTGCAGTGGCTTAAGAACAGACCATTTTAATTGATTAGTTTGCCCATTATGGGTAAGCAGAAGAACAGCCTTGCAATTGAACTTCAGTCCTTGAAATGCAGAGAGACATCAGCCTGCAGTGCATTTGCAAGCCTCAGAGGCTAATTTTTAGCCTTTCTGCTGTTCCACTCCCTCAGTCTGGGATTTACCTAAGCACACAGGATGCATCTCTGCACCAGGCAGGGGGGGGAATTGCTTTGCATTGACGTTCAGTCAACAGATTCTAACGATAAAACAATTTCAAATCTGCACTTTGATTAAAATCAGAGCCATGGAAAAATCATGCTAAGGTTCATCTAATGAATTTTTCTTTCCAAGACTTTAGCAGAAGCCTGCCAGGGACTAAATCCAAGGGGGTAAGGCTAAATTTGATAGTCTGATAGTCGTGTTCACCCCAACTCCTCATGCAGGCTTAGCAGTATAAATAAATCTGGCGTGGCCACCAAGAAAATAATCCCATCTATTTAGCAGCAACAGTCTACTGGGGAGAGGATAAGAGGCATTGGAAGACAAAAACAACAATCTCAAACTGTATATATGAAATTAAAGGATGTAGGTAATTAATTGTTTGATAAGATAATAAAATCTGTGCTAAGTTAGGGCCATGAGTCAGAGAAATGAGAGATAGAAAATATGTTCATCACTCAGTCCCCCTCTTTACCAACACATTTTCTAGCATTTGTCCAGTGTAGGCTTTGTTTTGTTTTTTTAAGTCCATGAATCAACTTTCTTGATATTCAGCCCAATGCCAAACAGGAGCTACTGGCATTTGCCGGGGATGAATAAATAACTAGTAATGGCACAGTCTCGTGAGATGGTCCAGGAAAATCCTGGGAGAGGTTTCCCCAGGACACAGGGCTGGCTCAATCACACTACCCTCTGGTTTCTAAAAGAGCATATATACCTACATATGTACAGATCTGTGTTGTTACACCAACCGCCAACGAGAGCCGCCCATCCCGCACCTCTCCGCGGATGCGTTTTTGCCTGCTGCTCCCATCTCCCCGAAATACCAAGCGGCTTGTTTTGAGAAAGCTCGTTTCTCCCGGCACCCTTACCTCACTCTTAGCAACCTTCTATTTAAAGTCACAATCTGTTGCAGCAAACCAGCTTAGGAGTGTATAAACAAGCTGCTATGACCCCGCTGCAGGAAGGGGAGGAAATGGCCTATGCTTTAAAGTCAGCTGCCTTCAATAATTAGAAGCGAGCAGACAAACATGAAAGCAATGACACTTCAATGTTCTGTTATTTAAAGGGTACGGCCGCCGCTCGGTCCCTCATTTCCACCCAGGTATGCAGCCCTGGTGCAATTAGTCAAGCAAAGAAGAGTGTCATCTGCCACAGGAGGGGGTCACAAACTCTTTCACCAGCGCTCTCACTGGGAGAAGTACGTGGGGCTTCTTATTTTAATCAGTCTTTGTTTCTTAGCATGCAACGGCAGCTGCTTCTCACATCAGAAACCCTGAAAGGTTTTTATTAGTCCTAATGCTCCGCAGAAGAATTAAGAGGTAACAGCACATATGTTCTGCTCTGCCCCAAAGAGGGGTTTAAGGGAGGAAAATCAGCTCTTCTGCAGCAGCACAGCTCAGGGTGTAGGACCTGCTTATACCAGAGTCAGCTGCCGATGGAGCGAACACACCCATGCACAAAGCATTCCCTTGGCAAAGTAGCAGTCTCTGCATTCCTGGCCTGAGAGGGGGAAGCCAAAGGTCCCACAGAGCAGCAGGAACGTTTCTTTTGGAGCTGTCAGTAGAGGAGACAGTCTCCTTGCGAAAGGCAACGCGGGACTCTGCTTCATTCCATCTCCCAAATGGAAAGTGGAGAAAAAGGCAAAATCAGCACTAACATCACACCTGGGAAGCTTACAGTGCTGCGTGGTTTAAACCTGAGCGGGGCACATATCTCCCATTAGGCTGTCTTGACATTACGCTCACAAATAACCCTCAAGTGCTTTTAGTGTAAAAGCCTGAAACTTGTTTGCTGAGGGACTCATTCGCATCAGCATCCTAAGCAGGGAGCCGACTTCTTCAAAGCAGCTTTCTTTAGGGAAACACAGAGCCAAGGAGAGCAGGCACTCAGCTCTTCCAGGAGAGATTAAAGAGGAAAATTAGTGAAGCTGCAGCTTATGCCCATACCAATAAGAGCAGGCGTTTACCACCACTTGAATAATTAAAAAGATTTTTCACCAGTGACCAGGTTGTCACCGACTCATCTCACAGCCACCCATGGATGCAGGCAGCAGAGTGACAGCAGGGCTCTGCTCCAAGAGGATTCTGCAACCCCAATAATCCCAGCACGGTGAGCTGCAGGGAAGAGAAGAGGAAAGGGAAAGGAGGAAAACCCCTCTGTTTTTCCCAGGAAGCTCTGCCATGATTTCTTTCGGGATAGGACCAAAGGTTTGTTTAGAACAATTTTCAGCTAGACCATGTAATACCGACTACATTAAAATGCTGAGACTTTGGGAGCAATTATCCCAAAAAATAGCATGCCAGGCAGAGCAGTGCAATTAGGCTGCATGTTAAGAGGCAGGATCCAGGCATTAGCACCCAACCCAGCACGCACGGGACACAATCCACATTTAGCGTATTTACAACACATGACCTAATAGTAAAAGCAATAATTAGCTACTATTAATACCAGTGGATGAAAATAGAGGGGAAGGGAAGCTGCATAACATAAGTTATTTATACAGAGGTGGCTACACAAGCCAGGAGTAAAGATGACATGGTGTTGCACGCTCATCCCAAGCCCCAGACATGGAAAGAGGGGATGGGACGGCCCAGGGATGAAGGCCAGCCTCTGGAAACCTCTGTGGCTGTGTCCTGGGCATTCCAGGTCGCTGGGAGGATGGGTGCTCCAGGCTGAAGCAGGTGGATTTGAATCCCACCTACATCGCCTCTCCATGCACCGAGCTCGCACGCAGCAGCCGCTGCCCGCGGAGAATCTCTCCCAGAATCTTCAAATGGGATTAAGTAATACACAACCTGTGGAGGGTAAACCAGAAGGATGAACCCCTCCCCCCCCCTTTTTACTTATCCAAAATATTTCCAGGCAGTCAGGCAAGGCAACAACTGCAATGATGCAAAGCAACACCACTCCATCTCCTAGAGTAGGAAACAGGACTTGGCTCAAAGCTTTTGTTAGGGAGAAGAGGGTCCTTTCATAATACAGCCCTTTGTTCTGCTGGAGGAATTCAAATGCTATAAATTCATTCCCCTGGTAAATGCAGCAGTTATCAGGCATTTTACCACAGGATTCCTGGTCTCCTAGTGAAGTTAAATGCAGTGCCATTACAGCAGCACTTTAACGTGTAAATATTACATTCCCGGTTCTTTAGGAGATGTTCATTTAGTGAAATAAAATCCTGCTAGTAAAACACCTGATCAAACCCTTCAGCTGAACTGGCCCAGTAATTGCTCTAGGACTGGAGGGAGTCCAATGACTGGTTGCAATTTATGACCACTTTAGAAAAAAAATCTACCTTGAAGCATCCGCTAAGGACTGAGTTGTAGATGAGATCATGGAGTACATTTACATCGCAGCTTTCTATAACGTTAAGTGGCCACTAATTCGTGCTGAATTCCTTTGTAATTCTGATGGAATCACATCTGACAATCACATAAATAGCAAAAAATTCCTCAGGAATAATGTTACTACAACAAGGAGTAAAAGGCAAAGGAATGATTCATCTTTCATGGTGAGACATGCCCTTTTCTATCATCTCTACTCACCCAAAATAATTTGCCCAGCCCAAATTTCACAGCCAGGGCTGACAGACACCAAGTTGTAAAGGGGTCACTCTCCTGAGCCACACAACTCAACCGCAGTTACAGTCTGAGGGAAATACAGTTAAAATCTGAAGCTGTGAGAAAGCATAAAGACAATTAAGCAACAAGATGAGCTGCCTGAGGGAGGCGGCAGGAAAGCCTTGATGAAGATTTTGCTGCAGGCAGGGGGCTGCATTAAATGACCATCATCTCCACCGTTATTAAAAATCCAGGGGTCGTGGTTGGAACCGGACAGAGAGAAGGGATGCAAAGTGCAACCACTTTAACCCTTTCTATTCGGCACAGAGAATCAGGATTAGGAAAGGGTGGAACAAAAAGACCACAACGCAGGAAAAAGCAGAGTCATAAGTGTATTGGAATATTATGATCCACCTGGAGAGCTGTAAAATGGCAGAGCAGAGTCAGAATCATGTCAAAGACATGGAGGGGAGGGATCTACACAGATTTTAAGGGGTTTGGTGCTTTCTCCTTCCTGCAGTGAGGGTAAATCCTCTCCATACTCTGGATCAAAGAGCAAAGGTGGGTTTAGGCTCTCTGCATCCCCCAGCTCCAGAAAGCAAATGCACTGGAAGAAAAGTGGTTTCATCACCTTCAATCCCACTCCAAAAGGGATGTATTAGAAAAGCCACGATCCTTTGGCACTTGAATAACACCAAAATTAAAACACCAGCTCAGCTCACCAGTCTGCACATGGACAGCTCCGGGGGCAGCAGAGTCCCCTCCTGCTTCCACATCCTCCCTAGGAGAAGAAACACCTGGGAAAGCCATCAGGACATCTCTTCCTCATGCTCCACGGGCCCAAGGAACCCGGAGATAATCTTAAAAAAGCCATATTTTGACTGCTTCAATTAACCAAATAGCTAAAAACTTTGCTATTTGCCTGGCACCAGCAGAAGCAAGGTCCATATGCTGAACTAGAACAAGAACTCGTGTGAGGAATTGCTGCCTGAACCGTGAGATGCCAGAAGCCAGATGGGGGATTTAGAACAGCACAAGGCTGGCTCAATGGGCAGGGGCAGCTCCAGCACAGCGTGTTCCTGGAAGAAAGCAACAACCACCAAAGTTATGGGAAAGGGTTAAAAATAAAAGTGAGCAACTTTCTTATCATGCACTCCTTGCCTTCCACTAAATTAACATTGGAATCAGAAATCAGATGACGCTCCAGGCTGCCTGAAAATTGTTTTTACACTTTCAGTATGCCTGTGGCCAAAACCTAGACAATATATGTTCATGTGAGGGGATTATTTAATGAATTAAGGGAGCAGATAGATTAGGAGGAGCTGGTGCTCCCCTCTGCTGTTCTCCTGAACAAAGACTTCAGGACCAGCTTTACAAAACAGCAACAGCATCCCTGGAAAGGTGACTGGCTGATGCCTCAACTCTTTTGGAGAGCAAACACATTCTGCATCTTTTGTGGAAGTTAAGGGGCCTGGGTGTGATGTGAGGCAGAGGGATACACAACATGAAGTTGCAGTTTTAGATTCCCATTGGGTGCAATAATTACAGGCAGAGAGTAACAGCAGCATCTCTCCATAAGGCTGTTAATAAAGTTCACCTTCACTAGCTAAACCCATTCCTCTTTCCTAAAGACTGGAAGAGATTTTATAGCAGATTCATCACCTCCACCCTTTAATTCTATTTTTGGAGTCTATTGAACTTTTGCATATGTTGAAATGAAAAGAGTCTATATTAACACAACCACTTTTTTGTTACAGTAATGAGAGCCTTGAAACCACCACAAAGAGAAACATGCCTTTTAGCAGCTGAAACAAATTATTACAGCAACTGAGTCTTAAAAGGAATTTCAAGTAAAAATATAGTATTGCATGAAGTTGTTATGGCAACTGATGTTGTAGAGTAACTGCACTGGGGCAAGTTTTCCTCCTTCATCCTGCTCAGCAAAGTCTGGGAAAAACTTTATGATAAAATTGTGCCTTAATTAGTCAAATAAGTCATAAATATAGCTTATCCCAAAATCCTTAACATTCCAGCCTCATGCAGTCTGTGTGCAGTTAGTCTACTAATGAGAAAATATATCTACTAAAGCCCCACTTACCATTAAAAATCCTATCCAATATTTTTCTAATACAATTTATCAATTTAAACACATTGCACAATGTAATATTCTGCAGCATTCCATTAAAATGATAAATAGCTATGGAAAAAACAAGGGATTAAACATACTGTAATGTAATCTAACAGTATTTAAACATAAATAAAAAACTTAAATATGGATGGGAAATGTACCGTATTTGCGAGCAAAAAGAGCCCAAGTTGCTCCCTGGGTTGGAGTATTAATAGGCCAGAGGAAGCAGAGCAATGAGAAATGACAGTCAACTTCAGAGGATATAAAATGTCCATTAGGCTTTGTTATAAGATTACATCAAAGCAGTTCATATGTTTTAATCTGGGGAAAGAGAAAGCAGCTACTTGGGGTCTGTGCCTGGGGGCTGCCTCTGTGTACTGAACCACACAGTTTGCATAATGAACAATTTTTATTCAATCAGGATTTCAGCACAGATAGTTCCCACTCAATGGGCTCTAGCACAAATGGGGTTGGATATTGATGCTATTCTTCAAGCTCCACCTGCTGGCTCCGGAAGAAGTGCCGGTGGCTTTCCGAAGGGCCGGCTTGTGGAGGGACATCAAGTTACTGGGATGAAAATCCAAGCCCAGCCTCTTCACTTCTTGTCTTTCTCAGTTTCAAAAAAAAAAAAAAAACCAAACCAACAACAACCAACCAAAAAAAATCCCAGAACCCTCCCAAAAATAACATCAAAACCAAATAAAAACCCAACCAAGAAATCCCCCAGACTTTTGGAGTTTTCCTTGGGTTGTACCAATAATTTGGCTGATTTGCTTAGGCAGATGTTGAGCAGCAAACGAGCTCCTGCAGCAAAGGTGCACGAGCTGCCAAAACCTGCCAGGTTGAACCCACCTGAGCACCAAGGGAGTTGCTTTGTGCTCAGAGTGCAGCCAAAAGGGCAGAGCAGCCAGGGAAATCATTCCATTTAGCGTGCGCCTCCTGCACAATAATTACTTATTTAAATTTTACTCTGCTGCTCCAGCCATTAGAAAACGCACTGCAAACAAAGGTGATTTTATGCAGACAATAGCTGAGCCAGTCATTTTTAAAGACAGGCACACGATGACTTATCTCCCAGGATGAACAGCTCTTAGGAGATAGCTGAGACAAGGTTTATTGCCTAAACCCTATTTCCAAGGGTTATTCCAGTGGCTGCACTGCTGGATCACCTTCAGCTTCAGCAGCAGCATGGAGCTCCCTTACCCCATAAATGCAACCCAGGGTCGCTCACAGCTTTATGGAGAGGAAGAGCCCAGGCAACACTTTGCTGCACAAAAGTGTTTGCTAAATCCTAGGATGATCATTTAAGGGTTTCAAATATACACTTGGTAATTCAGAGTTAATTAGTGTGGGCATATTAGAGATGTTTCTGCCTGCACCTCTGGATCCTGCCTATTGATCAGGCAGCTGCTCTTGGCTCCGGGAGGAACTGTTGCAGTGAATTTTGCTTCCTGCCTGATTCGGGTAGGCTTTGCTTCTGGCTGGCACCAAATCCCTTCTTCCTATTTCCAGAAGAAAAATAGCTACCTTTTAATCTAGACCTTCCAAAGCTCCTGCCATGCCTGTGACGTCCTGAATGCAGAATTATGGCTTTCCCTGGTTTTTGCTCATTTGTCTGGGAGCCTGTGGGTTGTTGTATCTCACCCCCAGTACTTTTTGGCTCTGTCCAGAAATATTCTTTTATCAATGCACCTGACAGCGATCCAGCAGGAAGGGTGTGTTGGAAGATGACACTAATCCAGGGAGACCATTCTTCAGTTGGAGCATTCATGAAGTGTAATGAACTATTGGCAGAAAGGGACTTCCGTGGCACAATTAAAACTTGCTTCTGTGAGACACAAAATATTGCAACTAAAAGTTAACGGTGCCAAGCAGGGGAGGTGGATTAGCTCAGGGAACATAAATTGGTGAGAGAAGCCTCTTCCTTCTCCCCCCCCTCCCCAAGCCTTCTGCATTAAGCAAAGCTGAAATAATGAATATGTATTGCAAGGTGTTTGCTACAAGCCTACTTATAAAGTGCACAGCCAGGAACTCCTGGAAGGGGGATTTATGGGAGCAGTCACACACAGCTGGCACACTGTGTTCTGCAGGCTTCAATTGGGATGAATGCCCCCCCTGTAAGCACTTAGCACCCACCACAATAAACTAAGGTGTATAAGCAGAGTCTAAAGTTTATTTTCAGGAGCATCCCTTGAGGGGGAATGCTAAATCAACCACCTCAGGTTTGGTAAATTCAATGAGAAACCTGAGCTGGGAGAGGGGATGTGGCACATCTCCCGCTCTGAGATACCCAGTGTCCTCAGAATGCTCAAGGAAGAGGAGGCAAAGCACGGGAATAGGTTGCTGCTTAAGGACTGGACCAGTCATTAACACCAGATGACATCCCATTAATCACAGGAAATGACACTAACAGGACCATTACAACGCTGTGATCTTTCCCCAGCTCTGTTAACTGAGGGGAAAAAAGAAACCCCACCAGACATTAAGTTTTCATTTCAAAAAGAGATTCACCTTCATTGCTTTGTCTCTGTTTGTTTCCGAGCGCGGTAATTAAAATTCTAAATCAAAATACAGCTACTCTTTTCCTTAAACCTCACTTGGCAATGAGCATGCTCTCCCCAAAATCTGATACAAGGCCGAGGTGTAACGAGAGCAAGTCAAGCAAAGCTTTCTACAAGGTGAAGGCAGCTCCTGGAGCTTCAGCATCAGCAAGGAGCCACGGTGATACAGGCTCTGACTGCAAAGGCTGGCTTAAGGGCTGATGCTAAAGACCATGTCCACTGATAGGTGGGATATTAATGCCACTCCTTCCTTCAAACCCCCTAAGCCTGCACTGCTGCATGGGAGAGGTTTGAAGACTAAGATATATTTTTTGAATTATTAATCTCTTCGCAGAAGCTGTACACTTGGAGACAGCACGGAAAATAGGTTAAGGCTTCACAATAAGCTGAATGAGTTAAACCAGAGCCAGGCAAGTGTGCTGACAGCCAGCTCCTGCGACTCTTAAGGTTTTGGGCCAAGGTATGAGTACGAAGGGAACAGCAGGATCGAGTCAGATAAAATGAACATGTTGGGTTTGACTAGTCTATAAGGAAGGGTCAAATATTGGCTTGCTGGTGGGACCTATTGCCAACACGGAATGACTGACTGAAGCAAAGAAGGACTGACATTACTTCTGCAAATTATAAATTCTGCTTCCCAATCTATCTGAATGGATTAACCTCAAAACATGAGATCCGGAATTTAAAGATTCAGAATTCAGAAGCTATTATGAGTCAAGAGCAGGAATTAGCATTTGAGTTATAAATATGCTCTAACAAACTGACAGGAGTCGGCTTGCTGTTCCTTCCCTTTTTGAAGATGGTGGCATCATACTCGCAATATTTAGAGATATAAACCTAGAAGTGATTTTCACATCCCAGCTGGATGTTAACAACGTGGCTTGTTGGGAGAACACTGCTCCTCATCTAACCAGTGCTCCCGTGCAGGAAGCTGTTACAACTAGGCAGGGTCTGAGTTTCCAGCACAGGGGATGGGAGTTGTCCAAGGAAAAAGGCCCGTCCCGGGACACAAAGCTGTGCCGTGGCACCCTGAGCTCGTACAGGTCCTTCCCTCCCCAAAAGGCTGTCAGGAGAGAGGCAGACACAAGCACACTGTGAATAAACAGGAGCCACTAATATCAGAGAAAGTCTCCAGGCAGTAAGTAATGAAGGCACTAAATAACTGTACCCGCTATTCGGATTTTCTGCCAAACATTAGCCAATTTAAAAGGCAGCAAGAGGCCTTTTACACAGAGAGAATTTCTTTGAGCACCGACTTAAAAGCTGAAGTTTGGCAGGAAAGTGTCTGAGAAGGATGGGGGAGAGGTAAAAGCCAATTTCACCTGGTAATCTGCTGCACTATTTGTGTCCTACCCAGACCACACTTCATGCATTAAGAACACACTGCAGCTCTCCCCCGCGCTGGGGGAGCGGGGAGCTAATGGTTTCTATTACAGGCGTGTGTGGAGGGTGGCTGTGGCATGCACATCTGTCTGCAAAATAGATGTTAGCTTTGGAAACTGCCTCAACACACCCCCGTTCCCCTGCAAGCGGGGCCGGCAGCGGAGTTTTCGGGCTCCCTCCCGGCGTGACAGGCGCGGTGATTGACAGGGCTCGGAGCCCAAAGCCCGCGCGTGCTCCCACTGTAAATGGTGATGCTTAAAAGCCTCAGCCCTAACTGACTGTTTCACAGACTTCAACTCAGTTACTCTAATGAGGATTTCCACACACACACACACACACACAGACACAGAGAAACAAAAAAAAGAGTCTACACGTTCTTAGTGCAAGGGGGGGGGAAAAAAAAACCAAACAAAACAAAATAACCAAACAGCAAAATAAACAGCTGGTGAAGCGAAATACGAGGTTAGAGCCCTCTCTGATTCAAGAGAAGATTATTAAAACAGCTATAAAGATGGTGTTGGCATCTCTTGAAATGAGTTTGTTACATTCAGAAGAGGCAGTTACACATGACAAACCATTTTCTGTTTAATTAGAGGGCTCTGTGTGGAACACTTCCAGGCGGAGGAGGGGAGCAGATTGCCACCCAGCATCTCAATTATGGGACAGAGCCTTAACGATTCGACATGCAAATGTTTTTAACTGACCGCAGAGGGGAAAAAAAAGAGGAGAAAAGAAAAAAAAAAAAAGATTTAAAAAAGAGCTGTTCAGGAGGTTAAAGGAACAGGAGCTTTGTCCCAGCCTTCAGCAATTTGGGCTTCCTTGCCACACATTAGTGCTTAAGGTTTATTTCTGCCCAAAGAATGGCTTCTACTTGCTGGCTGAAAAAAAAAAAGAAAACTTCTATGGGGAAAACCACAGAGATACCCTCTGCCCAACCCTGGTTAAAAGCTTTCTATTCTTCCAACCAGGTAAAATAATTCATGGTTTAGGAATAGAGCAGGACCTTGGTATACGCACCAAAGCTCTGCGAGTAAGCAAGCACAGAAAGGAAATTCTAGCTAATACAAGTTAAATATAGGTTATGTTAGCTGCATTTTACAAGCACTAAGAATGTTATTGGAGAAAGCTGTCATTTTTAATGACAGCACAAGCTCCAATTACCACATAGCTGATACACTTGGGATTTGGAAGTTTTTTTTTAAATCACTTGAAATCTAAAAAAACCTTCATTATCAGCTTCTGAGTTGGATGTAAATAACTTCACCTGGTGCTAAGAAGTTTAACATTTCACAGGGCACATGAACAACTTAAAGCCATTTATAAATGCAGCTTCAGCTTCCTGGCAATCTAAATGCAGTTTCTGGCAACTTAAGCAGCAGCAAAGAACACAAGGCTGGGCTGCAAGGGGAAGGGGAA
This sequence comes from Ptilonorhynchus violaceus, assembly GCA_013397565.1. Classification (NCBI taxonomy): domain Eukaryota; kingdom Metazoa; phylum Chordata; class Aves; order Passeriformes; family Ptilonorhynchidae; genus Ptilonorhynchus; species Ptilonorhynchus violaceus. Next base: position 65,778 of record VZRJ01010920.1, on the reverse strand, counting down.
CAAGGCTAAAGGAGATGTGTGAGCATCACCAAACCCTGGAAGAGGGCAGGAACACACACTGGGCTGCAGATATCCGTCAGTTCAGGGGGAAGATTAGTCATGCTGCTAGGCTTAAGAAAGGCCACTTAAGCTTAGAGCAAAACCACGTATCACCTCAAGCCTAAACCAGAGCATTTGCCCCACGAGATGCTTGGATGCTGAGGAAAACCTCTGTCTGATGGAACCCTCCCCACGCTTTCATCACTCCCTAAGGTTAACAAACCTAAAAGCAAGTCAAAAAAGCCCACAAACCTCCACACAAAAAGCAGAAAGTTCCTCGGAAAAGCCTGCAAAAACCAGCAGCGCACACAGGGCCGCTCCAGCCCCAAAACCTAATGCGGGAGGCAGCAAAGCCAAACGCTGAAAATTTTCCTTCCCCACAGCTAATGTGAAAGCCTTGCAGTCAGCAAGAAGAAGGGCAGTCTTCTAGCTTGTGGCAAGCACAAAGTGGGATTGAATCATTACTTGAAGAACGTGTTTCAGTGTCTATAAATAAAAACCTGCGAGGCTCCTTGCCAAAGAAGCGCAAGTCAATATCGCTTTTCTATATGCGCTGTCAAACTTTACTTTTAGACAGTATATTAATTACATAGTCAATAATTGTGGGTTTCATTAGTGTATTAAATACCTCAATCAATAGTATTTATCCTTTTCAGAGTCGGTCTTCACCAAAAACAAAGGGAGGAGTATTTTTTGATCCTGCAGTTCAAGAAGTCAGTGCAGCATAGCAGCAAGGCTTTAATGGAAAACATAAAACACTAGAAACAGACAAAAATCGGATTATTACTCTTATTTTTCAGCCTTTTGTACAATAAGCCATGAGGGAATTCCAAGAGCTATACTGATGGCAAAAAAAATTAGATTTCTTCCTCTTAATTGCTCAGCGGTGATGTCAGAGTGGACATGACAAATGTTCACATCTTTCATTTCTCCATCAGATAAACCAGCAACCTGGCTCTGCTCTGCCAACTTTCTGAGGATAAACTCTCCGAGCAAAAAGCCCATTTCTGGTGCATCCTCTGCAGTGCAGCTTCCGAGGTGCCTTTATCCTAACCTGGACTCCTCTTGAGAAATAGATCCCTATGAGAGTAACAGACTCATGTGGGACCTTAAAAAAAAAAAATCATGTGAGGCAACAGAAAAGGAATTCAGGAGGGTGATTTTTTTGGGGGGTTTTGTTGATTTTTTAGGTTTTTTTTAATCTCCCCTTTAAGGGCAAGAGGGTTGGGACAAATTAAAAAAAATGCCTTTGCAAGTGTCCAGTTTGTTTTAAATAACTTACAAGGATGGAAAAAAAGAAGAGCACAACAAGCAGCCGAGGAACACTCCCAAAGGCACGCTTTTGGCATGGCACAGAGGCTGAATGTAACAACAAATCAATGCAATATAAACAGGAAAAAACTAAAAACAAACAACACCCTACCCCCCAAACACAGACACCTAAGTATCCAAAGAAAATACACAGAAAAATGCATAACAGGCCTCATGAAAAATCCATCTGGCGATCCAAACTACTTTTTTTTTTTAAATATGCATATGATTGAAATGCAAAAATGTAAACATGAAAAACAGACTTAAAAAACTGAGAGAAGGTCTGTGGGCCTCTTGCATCCTCACAGATAATATATTAAAGAGAATTTCCACTCCCTGTAATAAGATTACTGATATTTACTGCACTACTCCAGTATTTATAATGCGTAATATGCTGCAGACCACTCCTTTCCATGAACACAGGCTTTGGAAGTAGGCAGCCCACTCCATTTCACATTTTTCCTAAGCCTTTTATATCAAAGTGATGTGAAATTTCTCTTTCTTTCCCATCTGAGTCTCTCCAGCAGCCCTACAGCTGCCTGAGGGGTGACAGAGAAGCCCGGTGGGGTGGCCACTCTTCTCCAAAGTGGCCACTTGTTCAAGGGCTAGAAAACAAGAAGGCAAAAGGAAAGATGACAAAGCAGGACACAAAAGGAAAGTTAACAGTCCCTCCTCAAGATGTTATGCTGCATCTCGGGCAGCAAATGTAAATATCACTGAGAATTAGGAATCAAAACATCAGACTCATCAGCTTCCACTCTCACACCCGTTGCACTAAAAGGACAATCCCGTCGTGCTGGAACACGGGAGCCCACACACACACACATCATCCAAGCTGCCAGGCAGAGCACACACTGCACAAAGCAACCAGTCACTCCTGATCCATCTAAGACCACCATTTACTCCTTACAACAGCTCTGAGAATATATTACCCCACAAAGCTCGACTTCGGGGACAAAAAAACCCAAACAAACAACAAACCACCTGATGGATCTCAAAAACTCGATCTGACTCGAGCAGAATCTGCCCTCCAGGGACTCGTAAGGGTCACTGACAACTCATTTAAAATCCACGCCCAGTGAAAACAGAGTTCAATCCCACCAGTGGGAATTAACACAAACAGCAAACTACCTGAGCACGGCCCGGCAGAGCACGTTCCAGATCTTCCCTCGGCCATGCACAACTTGATGTTCTGGTGTAATTGCCTTTGCACCTGCCTGTTCAAAACCAGCAGCCTCCCAATTTCATCTCTGCTGTGTACATTTAATTTAAAGCAAAACAGGAGCAGCCACAGGAATCCTCACCTCACGGAGATCTGGTTACGAAGAATTCCGGAATCCTTTCAATTGAGCAAATACATATTCAGCCCAGCTAATGGCTGAAGCCATCCTGAATAACCTGGATAGTAGCAGGGGAGATTTATGATGAAGGGAAGGAAGGCACAGGCTAGTTTGCCAATAATCCAAATTAGCATTGTGAGTCCACTTAATTAGCACAGTCAAAAGAGCCCAGAGCCTTGTGAAGTTTTCCATGGCTCGTGCCAGTGGCTGCAGGGATCTACCAGGGTTTGGATGGCTGTGGTCAGTTGGCAATGAGGTAGGAGGAGAATGGAGACACCTCCACAGTTTCCTTGCCCTCACTCTTCAGCTGGATACCTCACTTTGCTTGACAAATTATTTATTAACCAGTTATCTCCAGCAGTTCTAGCCTACGATCAGGGGAAGGAAGCAAGATAGGTAGATAGATAGAGGCATATATCTTTTATGTAAGTGGGAAATCATATGCCCCTCTCAGGATTCTTTTTGCTATATTAGCTCTTCTAGGCCCCTCCTAAAAAAGATCCTGATTCTCCTACTCAGCAGTGTAGTCCTCCTCTGTACTCGCCCCAGCTGAGTTTCTTTTTTGCCTCTCCACATAGCAGGCCAGAGCTGTACATAGCATTCGAGATGAGATCTCACAGCAGAGGCTTATATAATGCTGTGGCACTTGTATAGCTACACTAGAAATACCTTGCCTCACATAGCCTGATGTTTTTATCATATACTAGCTGATTAAAGCATGATTAAAACCCTCCAACTCTTCAGTCACTAATGAGCATCCACTTTACAGCAGAGGGTTGTTTTTTATTAGTCCTCAAATAAATGGCTTTTCACACAAACTGTTTTAAGTTGATTTTCTGTTCCAGTTCTCAAGGTCATTCAGCTGATCCTGTAAGATACCTTAATGCTCTTGAGTATTGATACCCTCCATCTCCAGTGCTCTGGCTGATGGCATAGTAAACCCAGCAATTTGGATGTACAGCAATTCCCTCTGGGAGGAGGAGCTGCCCCACAAGAGGCAGGTGTGCAACACTCAAAGCTGCAATGCCAGCAAATATCTGCCAGAAACAACACCCAGAAAAACTTCCTGGTGTATATGGATGGGCCCAGGAATTGAAAATAGCCTCAAGGAACATTGTGCACCACCACTCGTCCCCAGTTCCCTAAAACCGGGAAGGAGGGATAGGAAGGGAGCAGTACTAAAAGACTGGTTAGCAGAGTGGAAAGATGGATTATCACCACTAACCTACCATTTGTCAATCCAGAACTGTGCTGAAGACTGTAATTTTCTAGTCGATGCTTTATAAGCAAGGTCAGAGGGAACAAATACTTCAATAAAAAAATGCAAGACATCAGCAGAAGAACCCAGTCATGATCCTCAGAATCCAAAAAAGAAGAGGTTGTGTTTGCAATTAATGGGCCCAGAATAATGTGCTTCATGTCCATCAATGGAAATGACATTTACAGTACTTACAACACCAAGACTTTAGATGACAAACAGGAAATCACGAGGAATAAAGGGCACCAACTGAATACATGAAGAAACTGTGCTCTACGGAGCAAAATAAATAAATAAATTTCGGTTCTGCTACCAGGGACCCACTGCAGCATTGCCTGGATGCTTGGAGCTGTGCAGCAAATGCCAAGCTGTGAGCTGCAGCCAGGGAACACATAATTAATGTGATTAGGAGCACACAGAGCTAGCATGCTCTGCTGACTGAAAAGCCCAGTAGCATAATTACTGTTTTCTGTACTAGCTCTATGTCTGAACAAATCTCAAAGCCTGGTTAGTTTTAGACTGCTGTGTAAACGTCAATAAAAATCCCAGAAGTGCCAGCTCATCAGCATTCTCAGGCACAGAAATGGTGAAAATATCACTGCATTTCCATGCTGTTAACATCAGGCAAAGAAGTCTCCATTCTTCAGTCTAACCTTAGAGTTTGTAATAAGGTAACATCTCCCCCAAGTGAATGCTTATTATGAAAGCTAATTAATTGCTTTCCAGTAATGAGAAGTCTTTGGTGTTCAAAGAAAGCAAAATTCACTACACAGGAATTAAACAGTGTTTATTGAAACAAAGCTCCCCCCATTTAAAGACCTGTTTCTGATTAACATCGATACAAATAAAACCAAAGAAACTGAACATACAAACATACGAAACATGTATAGGCAGGAAATGTGAGCCAAAAAAATCAGTGAGAAATCCATAGTATTAATTGAAGAGAAAACTAAAGCAATGCTTTGTAGTTGCCTGGATTTCCCTGGGGGATGGAGAGTCAATGCTTATCTGCCTTCCTCAGAAGAGACAATTTTGATTAATATCAGACCCATCTGACTCAGTCTATTAAACCCTGAAGGAAGGATATTCTTCAGATATAAGAGATATGTCTTTGATTAATAATTCTACCATATTGCCATTCCAAGCATTAACAAGTGCATGGCACCTGTGGAAAGTGAAATCTTTTGAGTTCTATGGAAAGGAACTAACTTGTACTAATAGACCTGTTCTCTTTTGTCCATATCTGAAAGCTGTATGACACTGTTCCTCCTACCCTCTGCTGAACAAGTCAAAGTGTCAAGGTTGTCACTACTTCCTTGCAAAGAAGACAAAATGGTTATATAATTCAGCTTTACATATAGGAAGAGAGCAAAGTTACTTCAGACATTCTGAACGGTTTGTCTAAAGACCTTGGCAATCTGTCTAGAGATTCCTCTTCAGTGCTGTCAGAGTTTAACAGACCACAACAGGTTACAAAATCGTGGCCATCAGAGTGCACTCTTACCTACCAGGGCACATCTCCAGAGAAATGCATCAAATCACTCAGCCCACTACACTGGGCTGCCATGCACGGTGTAACTAATGCCAAATTGTCACACACGGGGTGGGGAAAAAGTCAATGTAACATTATCTATTGAGTTTTTCCTGGAAGTTCCAGGCTCAATCAGCCAGCACTGGCCTCCTCACCCCAGCTGAGCATTTCTCCTGATGTTGGCAATCAACCTCTTGCTGTATTCTCTGTAGTTCACAGGTTTGACGTCCATTGCTGTGGCCTTAATACGAGATTCGTCCTGTGAAAGAGAAATCTTCGTATGTAAAAGAACACGAAGCACTGCAGGCATTTGGTTCTAACCTCCTTCTGCCCCAGTAACTTACTGCTCTTGGTATCTGGGTTAGCTGGGAGTGCCAACACAACTCCCAGAGCTGATATGTTGTTTTCACATGAAACCAGCCCCTCTTGATGAGCCTGAGAGGGAGCAGCGAGGATCCCTCTTTTAGTGTTCAAGATTGACAGCATTTGTGTGATCTTTGGAATCTTCTATTCTCTGTGAGCAAGGGAAACCTCTCCCCACAAACATAAGAGGAGGAAGTCACCTCCTATGGAGACAAGTCGAGCTACAAAAGCCACAAGTTACATTATTTGCCTTTTGGGCAATACTTACGTTGTAAGTCTCCAGTTTCACTCGGATCCTGAACTCGTACGTGTTGAAGTTTGCATTTTGGAACACTTCTTCAAAAGCCTGCTCGTTCTGAGGGGAGGACAAAGACAGGGATCAGCTGCAGACACTCCAGGCTCCCAGTAGTGCCATGAACTTTGAGAACAGCTCAGCTTTTGGGGAGGTTGGAATTACCCGGCCCACACAAGCAGAGCTGAGTCTTCCATTACATTTTAGACGCCAAACCCATAACTTAAAGTTCTTAAGACAAAAAAGGTGAAACCTTTTTTTTAACAAAGTAACATACAATTGCACTGAATCTGCAACCAGGTGTAAGGAACAAAACTACTACACGTCTACACGAGCTGCCAAACTGGTTGATTCTGATGTGCTGTGATCACAAACACTGACAGAGTTAACTATTTCCCTATTAATTGCCTTATTAGGCATTCTGGTTTTCTGCTTATCCATCAAAGCTGCATGTATCCCTCACATCCTGACACAGACCTATTTAAGAGAACGTTCTATAAAAAAAGTGGATGCATGTTTTGAACGTGCTTTTATAACCATGAGAAGACTGTGTCATATTTATAACATAAGCTGCTTCTAATTACCATATGAACACTAAACATCATCATCATCATTTATAACAGACAATTTGTCAAAACAGTAGAAAAGGAGCAGGCAAGTCGTGGAGACTGTGAAAAAAAAAAGTTTATTTTTGTAAAAATATGAGTTGTAAAAACCTTTGCTGACATTCCAAAAAAATCCTCCAGCCCCCTGATGATCCTGACAAGTAATTATTAATGCATTTATCTACCAGATGCACTTGACTTGATCAGTCACTCCAGCAGCAGACAGAGCATCTGATCTGGAATTGAACCCACCCCAGCTCCACTCACATTCCAAGTGTTACATCTGCTGTTTTTCACTGCGTGCAGCACTATTTTACACTACACAGTGATTCTCCTAAGGTTTAGGAAAGCACAACAAATGGAGGTGAACAGGAGCAGCTAGGTTCACAGACTACAGCATTTAGGCACATCCCTCCTGAATATTAAAAGCCCTTCTTCTGGCCATCTTATGGATTAGAGGATAAAAAAACTCGCTTAATAAAGCATTTAGCTCTTCTTTCCTGCTCTGCCACAAACTGTGCTAACCATTAGTGAGTTGAAAATGCCCTCAGCATAGCAGTCACTGCCACCCCGCATTACCTCCTTTGGTATCTAACAAGCACAGGGAAGCAGCAGATGAAAAACCTTGCACATGTCCCTCTGCTTAGTGTGGTCACGGGCTGTACATGAACTCCCTCCACACTGTGAGCAGTGAAAAGACTCCCACCAACTTCACAAGACACTGCATCAGGTCTATCAGAGAAAAACCACTAAGAAAAGCTTACTGCAAATGCATCGAGTACCATTTTTAAAGGCTCATAAAAGTGTCAAATCAAAACCAATTTCTCCTGGAACACAAAGCATTCCCGCTCAAGGGCTCACTCCATATTATGTTCCATTTTCTATCCTCAGCCATTTCCATTAGGCAGCTCTTCAAAAGACATTACATGTTTGTACTGGTACATAGGATCTGCTGTCTCTTCTTCCCCACCCAGTTCTCTTCAGCATTAAAAGAGACTAAGAAATTTTGTTTAAACTCTAGCAGAGATTAAGCAAGGCTGAAGTAAGAAAATATTGACAAGTTAAGAATGTCTGAAAATGGAAATGCACAAGTGCAAGCACATCTAATTACAATTCCCCAGCAAGAAATCTTCCTACAGAACAGGGGTGTCCAGCCTTCCTAATACCACAAAAACTCAGCATCCCTGAACCACAAGCTTTGTACCCTTCACCTCTGATGGCAAGAGTGAACAAAATATCCAAAAATCATTCCAAATTACAGGAAAAATAGCCCTGCTTTGCAGAGACAGAAGTCTACAACAGTGTCTCAGGACAACAGCCTCAACAATCCCTCCTGCTTCATTTTCCTCCCACAGCCAAGCAATGGGTTAACCAACAACTGGGATGTCTGTGGAGTCCTGGAATCAACCAGCCTTAGCCTGGGAGCACAGCAAGGCTCATATGCAATTCAAGGACTTATCATGCATTCCACATCACCATTTAAAAACAAAACAAAGCCACATAGCTTTTATACAGTACACAAGTTAAAAAAAAAAAACAAAACAGAAAAATATTATTTCCATCGGAAGAAAGAAAAATGCAGAAAGAAAAGCACAGAGTGACAAAGGGAAGATAATACTGTCTGTTAGTGTTTAATGACTTATAACCTTAAAAAACTGTGCTAATCTGTCACAGAAAGATCACTTCAGCGTCTCTGCCAATGACCCATTTTACAAATCATGGTTTTCATGAGACCCACAAAGTCCTGATGATATTTGGTGGGGGGGGGGAAAAGAGCCTTCAAAAGTGGGCTCGCACACATTAGTTCAAAAAGCTTCCTGCCTACTTAAAAAGATACATACAAAGTGTTCTGGAACTTTTTGGTTTTGTAAACAAATTTTTGGAACACGTTAGGGATAATGTTGTCAGCATTCACTGCTGAAACAGGGGTTTTTTTGCAGATTTTTCCAATCTAGGTACAATGATAAAACAGGCTGTTTTTTCTACTGGAGCCAGCACGTGTTAAAGCTGTCAGTCCTCTAAAGGCTGTGGCACAGTCCTTGAGTGATCAGCTGCCTCTTCAGGTTCAGGTGATGAGGACAGGCTGATCTCCAGCTTTCAGCAGCCAAAAGAGCTCAGAGGTAGACAGACTGACTGTGGGAGCAAACTATGGGGGAAACCAGGCAAATCTCTGTTCTCCAGGCAGATGGCCCGTGGAAAATAATCCTGAGGAGAGTAAACAAGTCCCTGCCAAGAACTTAAGGCTAGGGAGAAGCAATGATTTGTGAACTTGTAAAAGATACTTAAGTCCAACATCTGGAGGACAACCTTGGGCTGAGCTGAGCTGGCCTGTCATCCAGAGAAAAGGCACATCAAATCCTTGACAAATGAAGCAGAATATCCCTTTCTTTCATATGGCACACAATATGTTTTAATAATGCTGTTTATTTCCACAGCAAGTACATGAACATAACCTTTGCCACGTTGGCTGCACATTCACACACAGGTATCAGACCATGCCCTCTGATGCATCAGCACTGCTGTTCCACACAAACCTTACATCCTTCTCAGAGCTGCCTTCAAAGTCAACATTACAAGAATATTTCCCTACCAGAAGGACCAAAAAAAAGCAAGAAATGTGAGGGCAGCCCAATACAAGATGTGTGAAACATAGTTCAAGACAAACAGTAAAAACACAAGGAGCTAACTGACTGACCTTTTCCTTCAGTTCTCCCAGGAAAGCTGCGTTTTGCCCAAGAATGAATTCTGCTGTATCTTGGAAACAAGTCACCCACTGATATTCTAGACAGTCTGCAATGGTCACCTAGAATAAAACAAAAAAACCCAAAAGGTATTTCAGCCAGTTGCCAATTCCTCCACAAAGACAGAAGACAACACAAAAGAAAAAGTTATCTCACAGCTATAGAGAGTTTTAAATTTCCTGTAACTCTCAGAGCCTGACCTGTACATCCTTTTAATCACTGAAGGTGGAAAGCAGTGACTGCCTACCTTCCTTAAGCTCCACAGAATGACACCTAACTTAATCCAAGTTAATATTGACAGTAGACTGAGTCACAGAGAAAAGCCAACAAGATCCCAGCAATGGATACACACCAATGGATACTCACCAATGGATACCTGTGAGCAAGAACAGGGAGCCAAGAACAACAACCACCAAGGGAGACACCAGCAAGTCTGCAAACTGCATTTACTTTGTACATACCTGAGTACTTGAGCATAAACTCATGCATTGCTATGCTATGTTATGGTATGAGGAAACTATCAAAACATTCAAGGACAAGATAGAGCAGTAAAAAGATCAAGTACCAGCCTCACATGCATTTCCTGGCTGCTTTGACAGTTAGGAATGGGGGAATGGGAGAAACACTGCTCTGAAGGCCTTGAGTGTACTCTCAGTATGCCCTTTATATTCTACAACAATGACTCTGCTATGTAAAGCAGTTCATGTGTTCCTAGAAGTTATCTGATAAAAATTATTCAGAAGCAGTTTGTATTTTAGTGAGGCTGCAGGGATAGTTCCCTTCTCTCTGCATGCCCACCTGGCAGAGCATTTCAAAAAAGCAGATACAACTCTAATTTATAATGTAAAACAGAAGAAGGTTCAATGCCTGTGGTGTAAGTGGGCATCACAATAATAATCCCCAGACAACTTTCTGAAGCAGGCTCCATTAAAGCATGAGGCAGAACAATACCTACCAAAAAAACTGTACTAAATATAGGTAGCAGCTGTAAAAGTGCAATTACTGCTCTCCAGAAATGCCATTTTACTTCAGTTTATCTTCACTACTGAAGAGGCGGAGGCCATCTGTACTCTGCACTGCATAGTACACTTGGAAACCAGAATCAACTGAGCTAGCAGCAACTTTTTGGCAAAGAGAAAAGCTTTTAATTGGAGCACTAGGAAAACAAACTGCTAATCAGCTCAATGAAACATCCCTCACTCAGGTACAGCAGACAAAGCATCTAAATACTTTCTAAATCACAGTCAGACAGACAAACAGCACCAACAAGCCATTCCCTCAAAAGCTTTTCCGTTCGGATCGTGCAGGGAACGTGGCAGGAAACGCCCTGTAATCCGATCCGGGTACTCACCAGGAGCATCAGGCGGTACTTGAAGTTGGGGAATTCTCGGTCACACTTCTCACACCGGTAAAGTCCGTTTTGCTGGTCTATCACTTTCTTGTTGCAATCCGGAGAGGGACATGCCTGGTACATGGAGTTCTCTTTGCGCAGATGTACAATTGTGCCCACACAGCTAAAATAATCTGCCTGGGAGAGTGAGTGTGCAACATTAGCCTCAAAATACTCAATGTTTTCCCATTCTGAATTAACTACAAAAGCAAGGCACCCATACTTGGATATTTAGGATTAGAAAGCTTAACAGCTATGGATTACTGGGAAACTGTAAATCAACCCCTCTGTTGCAATAATTTTCAGGCTTCCATTATGTTAATAAAGCCCCTACAGCAAGATTATTTTGTGTTTCCATTGCAGGAAACTCCAATTGCTAGGTCTTCTTTAGATAAAGCATATTTGATTCTCCATTGTGTCTGTTCAAATCTCCACTTTTTCACAGGATTAAGATTCTGCACTTTCCTACGCTTCTTTCAGGAACCAATACAAAAAACAGAAAGCCTATTGTGTAGCGTTACAGATAAGCATTTGATTAAACTATAGCCTACAGAACAAAATACCCACTCACCACACTAAAATAATCATCATAATGGTTTAAGACCACGGTCAAGTCTTTCAGGAGAAAAATAGAGGTTGCTTAAGAAGCATGTGCAAAAATTGTCACAGAAAATAGCAAAATTGCAGGTAAAATGAAAGTGTTCAAGGCCAGGCTGGAAGGGACCCTGAGCAACCCGATCTAGGGGGTGGCATCCCTGACCATGATGGGTATGTTGGAACAAGATGATCTTTAAGGTCCTTCCCAACCCAAATCATTCTGTGATTTCAAAAGGTTTTTTCCACGGATAGAAGCTCTTGCATATCCCAAACATAGCACTTAAATTTGAAAAAAAGAATTAAAAAGAAAAAGCAGTAGAAGCCTAGAGAGGTTTCTGGAACGAAGAGCCAGAGACCTGGGGTTTATTACCAGCTTTTCTATTGACCAAGTGTGCACCCTTGAAAACCACTTCCTCCTAATGCACCTGTTTCTCCTAGAACACTTTGTGCTGTCTATATGGACATTTTTGGGGTAGAAACATCCCCCCCTTCATTTACACAAGGCTTAGAATTCTCCTGCAAACACTGTATCATGTTGCAGCATCAGCAACAAGCTTGGATTTATTTGAAAAACAATAATATTAATTAATAGCATAAATTCCAAGACAGTAAACACATACTGCTCAATACTTGGACTACTTCAATAAGCAGAATACCTGCATAAAGTCCTGCTTTTTGTTTTCTCCCCAATACACAAGGCTTGTACTGAGTGGCCATGCTTTACCTTATCTCCTTGTCCCAAGTTCTCAGATTTGGCTTCAAACAAAGTTTTCCAATTGGTATTTGCTCCAGCTGCTGGCCCACCCTTCACATCAGAGATGGAGGCACATTCCAGAAGCTGCCCCTCGGAGTCAAACCTGGAACCACAGAGATGCACTTCTATTTTTGGAGAGCAGACCATACAGACTTATCAAAAGCTTATGTTTATTTTCATGTGCTCGATACATGAGGGATTTTTTATCAATGATTGCAAAGGAAACAATTACAGTAATATGTGTATATTGCAAACAAAAATAGCATTTCAGAATAAGTTAATAGTCTGACTTAATTAGCACAGTATTTTATAAACCCACAAAAGGAGGACAGCTTTGTTCTATATAACTGCAATTTGTTTGCCAGCTAGTGGTCAAACCACGCACTGCACACTTCTTAGAGGCAGGCAGATAACAAGATTTAAGGGCATCAAGATATTTCCATAATTAAAATTAAATTACATGGTACCATTATCTTTGCAGCAGCTTCGAAAGGAAAAGCAAATAGCATTGAAAAGATTATGCTTCCTCTGTTAAAATAAGAAAGCACAGCTCTTCAGCAAAAGGTTGTACTGCCATCCCGTTGTGATGGGCTTTGTGATTTCACAAACACACCAACGAGGCTCAAAAATTGAGCTTAATTAAAGTGTGACAGTAATAGCTAAGACCCACAATCAATTTTATCTCCAACAAGCCTCTGAAGCATGGGAGAGCCACAGCTCAATGACAAATGGAGGATGCCATTTATTTCATCCACGTTTGGGTGATGTAACTAGAACCTGAAGACTCGGGATTCACAGATCTGATGCTGTTGGCACTTAACCCTCTTCACACACACACACCACAGCTCATAGTTACAGCACACAATTTAGCAGCTACCTACAGGAGAAGCAACAATGAAATCACTTTGTTTTCCTGACAATAAAAGAGTTATTTTGCTATCTGAAAAACATCAGGCAAGAACTAGACACTGAGAGATGTCAACTAGTCCCTCCGTACTAACTGAGTGCATATCAGATTCCACACAATGGAAAAGCCTGTGGAAAAAAATACTGTTCTCTCAGATCATGCCTCAGAAAGCAGAGCTGGTCAAGCCTGATTTCATGCTGCCTTCCAAGGCTTTGGGTCAGCGTGCACTACCCCGACTCCAATTTTTCAAGGTCTGTCATGGAATTAAAAGTTTTTTGATTTGAACAACTTAAGAAGGACAGCCTTCCAGGCTCTAGGGCTTGCAAGCCAGAGAAGTTTCTACAGCCCTGGAAGCCACACCCTCTGCCACCTTCCCTCAGTGCTATGCACACTGCTCAAGTACAGAGAAACAGAATAAAACAAATACTCTGCAGGAGGCTGAAATGAATCAACATAAACACACTCCTACCATCCTCGGAGTTTAAAAGCCTCTGGGCTATCAGGGTTGATGACAACTGTGCTGGAGGACAGGACAGACAGGCTTCTGCCACCAAAGTCAGAGACCCGAGCTCCTTTGATGGCAATCACAGGTTGTCTGGAACCATCAAACTGTTCAGCCTGCACGTGTGAAAAACCAGAGAGCATCAGCAGCACGGTACAGTAAAGGTACTGAACTTGTGCTTATAATTCACAGATCATGACAAGAGAGCACACCTGAATCAAACTGCCCCACTGTATCTAAAAGGTAAGGTTTTGAGTGATGCCATTAGGAGTTTAAGCAAAGGCAGCTGACAATTAGAGGTGCAATCCTAACACCCTGTTTCCTGGGGAACCAGAGAATCCTTAAGTCACACCATGGGTTTGTTAGAAAAGACTGGTCCCCTCTGTTAGCAGTTTTACACCAGGATTTTGGAAAGGGAGATGGGTTATGGCAATGGAAACAGGATTCATATGAGACTCCTCAGGAGATGAAACAACTCACTCAGCTTAACTGAGCCAATCATGTCCATCCTACTACCACTTACAGAGAAGTGCAGCTATGCTGACCAAACATTTTTACTCAACTTTCCATTTTCTGTTTTTCAGTCTCATAAAGCTGCTTTAATGCTGTTCAATTGCCATCATTTTGTTGTCTGAGTAGTCTGATGCTAACAAAGAACCACATGGCATGAGAGAGGGTTTGAAAGGTATAGATTTTATGGACCCCACACCACTCAGCAAGCAAAAGGAGGATCATGCACTTCAAGGTTACAAACGAGCTGGAGTTGCAGTTGCATTCACCGTACCCATGAGATGCAAAAAGACCAGAAAACATATCCCAGCAGTCATGGCAATAACTGTTGTAAAGGACATACAGGTTCTAACCCTAACTGTGCCAGCTGCAAGCCATACATTGCTCCCCCTCAATGCTTGAAGATGTCTCTATTCTACAACCAAGCAAACAGATTTAACTTTGCAAAATGCACATTCCCGTCTCTGTTGGAAGAGTTATGCCAGGAACTGTATACCAGTTGTCCCTCCTATTATAACCTGGTTCAATCTTAAGACTTTGTGATACTAAACTTGAGTTTACTTCATTTGTATCAGCAGATGGCTAATGGTGTTTAGGTACCTACAGTATCAGCGCACTTGATCATTTAACCATAAAGCATCACTGTCAAGCTGGCAGGATCACTCCCATTTTATAGAGTGGCACATAAATCCCTAAGTATCTATAACAACAGTGGAAAACAAAGTAGCCTGTTAAAAAGATAAGGAAGCAGTTTACTGCAACTGTTCAAACTTTCACTTCCAAGGCTCTGATGCTTTAAACTACTAGTCTGAGACAGCCTCTCAACCTGCTCATTAAGCAGCAATTTATGCAGGGTAACAGGTATCCCACCATACAAATAAAATTCATCTCATTTGAGACAGCCATAGCCACCAGGCTTTTCCATAATCAAACTGCAACTCATACCCTTTCCTAAACCAGGAGCCTGCCACCTTCAGTATTTTGGCTTGAGACATGTCTGCAGTTGTTCAGAACACATTAGTCAGATCATGTCAGCAGTTTGTCAGAGAAAGGTTAAGAACATCACACCTGAATGCAACCAGACAGTCTTTCACCTTCTCTCGGCCCCTGATCCTTAAACACCCAGGACTGTGTCAGTGCTGTGCCCATCTCGAGTGACAACAGCACCTCCTCACCCTACACAAAGGAAGCTTTGCTGAAGAACAGGTAACAGAGCACATACCTCATTTCCCCACAGCGTAGCTGTCACCAGTTTTCCTGATGTATCCATCAGATGCACGTTCCTCTTTGAAACCTCTCTATTGTTAGCTTTCACTGTAATTTTAGTGACGTCTTCGTAGCTCTTGCAAATTCCAATTACATCTGAGAAACAGTTACAATTTAGAGTTACTCAAGGGTCACAATTGGGGAATACAAGATCACAAGAGAAGAATTCAAACCTACTGTCAGATTTTTACCTTGTATCCTAGCTCCCTATTGAAATGAAATCCGATATGGAAATTAAGTGTATTATGGTAGGAATGTTCCACTACAGAACTCTTCAGTGCTTTAATTTTGTTGATGCAGTCATTAAGATATTCATGAATGCAAGCCTCACCACATTAGAGAGATCAAGGCATTGTACTATCTTTTCCCATCACATTCTGTCAAAGGACTTCAGTCCTGATCATGTAACACACACTTGCTGTTAAAGCACAAGCAAGAGCTTTCAAAGTGACTGTAACACAATGAAACAACTGCCTTGTGCCTTCACGTAACCCCGCCACCGTAAGTTGCAACTTAAACAAGTCTGCATGTTCAGGTGGTAAGAGCTAAAAAAATCCCCCACAATACACAATTTTTAATATTACCAATCTACCTTTAAAATTCCCAGCTGAATGTCTCTGAATCACAGGCATCTTGTGCCTCTGAAACCTGAGAACCCTCGCCCCCACCCAAGCCTGATTTTTCCGGAGTACTCTGCCCAACAAATTGCAGAAAAACAAACCTCCAATACTTCACAAAGCAAGCCAAAACAGTCATGCAACTTGGACTTGGATGCAATGAATTATGCCAAAATCACTACAGAGATAATTAGATAGTGAAAGAAAGCAAGACCACAGAAGGTATGAAATGCACACGTGCTGAGCAAGGACATTTTTCTTTCAGCCCTTTTCTGTGGAAAACAGTGATCATTGTAAAATAAACAACTATCATTTACTGTCTTTAGTTTGAAGCACAAGTTTGAAGAATAATCATTACATATTGTTAGAAAATAGGGCAAAAAGATCTTAACAGGAAAATTTCCTGAGGCATTTTTAATGGCAGCCATTACTGGATGACTTCAATTAAGAGATCACAACACTCGAAACATCCTATGCTCACTACCTGCCCAGTATTCAGGACACAAGAATAAAAGTTCAAAGCTTTAGAGTTTGCCATTTTGCTGCTTAGACTGACCAACAATCGAGTCTTTGGGCGTGTTCTCCAAGTCAGAGATGGATACAAAATCAAACTGAACAGATGGAAGATGCTGGGCATCATCACAGGGCACAACTGAAGTCTCATTAGTGAATGTAATCTCATAGTCATTCTTAACAGCTGTATATTGCTTGTTAGCAGTCTTCAAATTGCCTTTGGTAAAATAATATACCTACAGGAGAAAGCAATGAAACAGAGGATATTATCAGTAGCCAGGGAAAATAGATTGTGTTCACCTTTAAAAATCCTTGCTGTGCTCAAGTTCCTCTTTTCTAGCTCCTGTCAGTCTAAGAAAGCACAAAGCTACCATACCTTGTTCAATTCAATGAGTGGAAAGAACTTGTCTGCTTGATCGTTGAATGCAGTAGCTCTAATCTCACCCTGCAGGAAAATAGGGGAGCTGGTCAGAACTGAAATTTGGCATGAAAAAGATTAAAAAAAAAAAAAAAATCTTTGCAATGTTAAGTGGCAGCAGTTCTGCAGAGGCAGTGGGGTCTGCCAGGGTAGCTCGAGGCGTGTGAGAAACAAACAACGTTCTCTTCACATCTGTAGCTATAGCTAAAATGACATATTCTACACCTGACAATCAAACCTCATATTCAAGTCTCATTAGTATATCTACAGCTTCAGAACAAAAGGCATAAGAACTACATCTATCATATGCACCTCTGAAAATGCCAGTAAAACTGGCATTGATAAAATAATATTCAAATAGACCCCGCAGCTCCACAAGTTAGCACACAGTATATTGTGATGGCTCCCACTCAGATATGTCTATAAGTAAGAATTAATAACAATTATATAGTCACTGGATATAAATACTGCTTTAAAAAAAATGAATACAGACACTATGCAGAGAAAACAAATGCCTGGTGACAAGATGTTACATTATTAACCTCGCATTTTACTCTCAATATAATCTAGCAGAATCTTGTTTGTTTTCACGACAGAAGGCTGTAATTTGATAAGAGGTTTGACAAACTGCAAGTTTAGTTAGATTAACCAGATACCATTCCCCAAACAAACCACAGAGGAAATTTCTTAGTGTTACAATAATTTGTACTCCAATTTCCTCATGAAAATTGAAAGCTTGTAACTTGCAGCTAATGCTCCTCTCACTCCCTGTTTTGTAAGGTGTAGCTCAGCGAGGAGGAGACGTCACTCTCAATCTACAGGAAACCACCACAACCCTCAGTATTAGGTTGTCAGTTTGCATAAACAACTCTATTTTGAAGCTGCAAAAATCCAGTCACACACTATAGACTTTGATGAAAAATAATCAGCAATGCTGCACATTTAAGACTTCATTCTGGATAAAAAGTGGCACGTTGATGCGCAAGTTAATGAATGCACGAATACAAGTTTCAGTTGTAATAAAAAAAATCATTTCCGAAAAAATGCACTTTATTTCCTCTATTCTCCCTTTATGAAGGGTTCATCAGCATCTGGCATACATTATCTTTGTCTCAGCATATGACACTTACACTTTCATCAACCAGCTCTATGGAAAAGAGCTTTCCTTCACCACGGGAGTTGCTCCACGTGCGGATCTGGCCTTTTTGGGTAACACGAGCACAAATGGTCCACCTGAAATCGTGCAAGAAATCACTATTCTGCATCTTTTCATTTTTTTAAAGAAGAGATTGAATTGACAAACCTTTGGAACTGGAATGTGACTATTTAAAAGCCAGAATCTTCCCACTGCACCTCAGCATCTCTTTCCACTGCTTTCTATTTTAATGGCCTAGACCATTAAAGGCAGAAAGTTGTAGAGAAGGCAACAAAGCAGCCATAAAGCATCTAGTATGATAATAATAGTGAACAATCCTTCTGCACAGAAGCAGGCCTCAAATCTTTTACTCTTCTAGGGTACATTTCTCACACAGCAGTTTGCCTGTTCTGAAAAGCCACGCTAGAACTCAAGAGCTCAATTATAGGATTCGCATTTAACTTGGGTAATCAAATCAGTTTGCATAACTTAAAAATGTCATTCACTAAATAATTACATCCTCATGCTTTTCAACAGCTCAGTAGCCGAAGTGAATGGCTTACTGAGCTGTTTTGTCATTAAGTTACCAAAAAGAAGGTTGCTTTAGGAAAAAAAGCCAGACAAATCAATCGATTTTCAACTGAAATATTAAAAAACTATCAAGCTCAGCAGGGCAGCTGCACCAAGACAATGCCAAGGCAAATCTCAGACTGCAAAGAGTGTTGATGCAATTTAGAAAGATAAAAAAAAGAAAGAAAGAAAAAGAGGGAACACCCTTCCCCACAGAAAAAAACAAAAGAAAAGCCCAAACAAAACCCCAAAACAACAAACAAAGCTATTGTTCCTTCATGCCTGTGACATGAATAATGCCAGGCAATGACCACAAGGACTCACTTGGATTGGTATGGATTCAAGCTGGCAATCGGCACCACTTTGGCCTGCGACCCGCCCGGTGTCTTCAGGGCACTGGGAGCACTCGCTTTTCCAAACTGGTTGGAGGGAGCGTGGTACTTGGGAGCAGCAGGACCTTCCAAAAACCACAACAGAGCAAAAAGAATTTCAGCCTTGCACACAAAAATCAGGTTAAAACCAACTCAGGGTGCAGAACTTTCCCACCGCGCCACGGGGAGCCACACAGAGGGCAAAATTCCAGGGAACACCGGGCAGGCACTTGGAGCTCCCTGTGCCATGTGGGCACCACAGAGTTGCTTGAAGTTCATTGAACCGTTTCTGCTCTTGGTCACAAGTGTTTTCTGGGCTGCAAAGTGCTGCAGGAGAGACACTCTCAGACCTTTAGAGCACTTGCACTGAAGTGGGGATGTGTCCAGAGTCAACCACTTGAAGACAGTTTAAGTGGCAAACAAGTATTTACCAGTAAATTCTCTACAATAACAGAATCACAGGATGGTTTGGGTTGCAAGGGATCTTAAAGGCCATCTCATTCCAACCTCCTGCCAAGGACAGGGACACTTTTCACTAGACCAGGTTACCCAGAGCCTCATCCAACCTGGCCTTGAACACTTTCAGGGATGGGAAGTGTTAGATCAGGACATCACTTGGGGGAACAACTCAGGAAGTTGTTCCCCACAAATAGTTTTTTGACATAAAGTGATACTGCTAATTCTAAACTCAATCTTGTCAATGTGTAAGCACAAAACTCTCATGATCAGCTTTAAGCAAGGGAGGAGAAGCTTGTTTTCTGCTGCAAGTTTCTAAGCAAATGTCAAAATTTTACTATTTAAAAATACTTCTTAAACACAGGGGTAAAGAATACAGACAAGTTAAAGCAGCACCAAGAGTTAGGATTGACAACTTTTTAGCTCAAAAAAAAAAAGTCTACAGGCTGACATTTAAATTGACTGCATCTTTCAGTATCTCACTGAAATCTTGATCAAAAAACCCACATTTCTAGATGTACTATAAAATAATTTTGCTCCTGTACTGCCTAAAATGTTTGGCCTCAATATCTCAGCATTGATAACACACACACTTGTAGGCCAGCTCCAAACTGTAGCCTAATTTAGGTGTCCACTGAGCACTGTTTCAAGAATGATGAAGCAGTGTAAACTGAGTAAAGTTGGGGGTTTGGGGTTTTTTTTCCTTGGGGAAGAAGAGAGAAGTGGAACAATTTTTTCCACCCTTTTACAACCAAGTATAAAGTAGCATCTTGACAGAATTCACCTTGTCAAGCTATGGGTTAGTCCTCAATGGAGAGTTTCTTGTGCAACACCATTATAGAAAGGATTTCATTTAAATTTAAGCTGCAGTTTCTCACTGCACAAAGCAGAATTCCTGCCCAGGATTGCTCTTACCTGCTACAGACGAATTGCCATTTTGTTGCTGTGGTTTGCTGGGTGCTGGGTTTCCTGCTGGAGCTGCTGAACGTTGCTGCCCTTGCCCTGGTAATCAAATGAAGAGACCATAGAGCAGAGTGGGGAGCACAGTAATTAAAAGTTGCCTTTCAGGAAATAAGACTTGCATGAAAAAAAAATAATTTAAAACACAGAACATGCTAAAATCCAGGTGTTATAAGACACAGGAGTAGCAAGCTATCTGTTGAACAATATTACCATGGAGGAATTCCAGTCAGATCTCTTTCCTCAAGCAACTGCTTTCTACTGGGAAAGAACTCAGGGCTGACGGCGATTTAAAAGGACAGCCCTGAAGTAATCTTGACAACTTTTCAGTGTTTATCAGCTGCTATTGCTCTGACAGGTAGTTTCTGCTCCTACCTAACAGCTAAGATAAAAACTGTAGAGAATTCTGTCTCCTAACTCAAAAAGGGTCAAAAATCCACTGGGTAAAGCCAAACCTGAAGTTAACACAAGACAAAGAAAACACTTGCTGTATTTTATTTCGAAATATGAAGATGTTTAATGTGGGGGTGATGGACTCATCACTTCAGAATTCACCAGGGCCCCTCTTGGCACACAGCAGTAAATTGCTTAGGGAGCTAACTGATGCCATAGTAAGCACACATCGTCCATTTTTTTAAATTCCAGGACTTTTACTTGCCTTAAATTGATGATAAATTACAAGAGAAAGAGCAGACAGGCATATCTAAAGAAAAAGTACATTAAAAGACTAATTTATCATTCAAAAATTTGAACTCCTTTACAGTATAATTTGCCTCTACATGAGAAAATATCCAACTTTTTTGTCCTTTTGGACACCACTCATCCTTAAGCCATTGGTTTGCAGGGAGAACCAGCAGGCAAAGCCCTTCTGCTTTGGGATGTGAGGAGGAAGATGGCCAGAGAAAGTGGAAAACAAGGTCAGACCAAGCCTGTAGAGCACCACGAGGAACAAAAGCAGAGAATCCCAGGACAGAAGGATGGCACCAAACTACGGGAAAGCAGCAGAAGCAACACAAGGAGACCCCGACGTGCTGTTGCCTGAGGTGGCTCATCTACAGAGGTAACCCTCTGGTTATTTTTAACCCAAAATCCAGGTCCTTGCACAAAACCCAATCTGCTCCTCTAACTTGCCGCAGTAGAGTCACATCGGTGAACTGGTGACAGTCTCCCTGGCAACAGCGTGACGTCAAACAGCAAAATGTGTATTTACTGCAGGTTCCACTAGATGGAGGAGCCAGGTCTCCCCCTTACTCAGTGGCCTCAGGTGCTCAGAGGGTCAGCACTCCACACACAAACTCATTTTGCGCAAGGGGAGGGGGAAAAAAACCCAACAAAACACGTTAAGAGAAAAGTATGTCTGGTCAAGGGAGGAACATTCAGGAAGAACAGGAATGTGGGTATGAAACAGCAAGAGATTTCCTTGCTACTTTTGTTCCAAATATGTTTTTTCTGTAGGAATTTGTGATTAAAAAAAAAAAACCAGTGAAAACCAAACCAAAGACCACCACATCCATTGGAACACGTGTGCGTTATGAAACACAAATTCACATTTTAATGGCTGCCTACCCACAGCCGAGTGTTTCTCAACAGAGCAAGAATAAATTCACACATCTGTGCATGTGTTCAAATACAGAAGTAGCAGAAATATCTCTCCAATTTTCTCGCTTGGAGAGCCTAGGGACTCCTAAACTGTGATTTTTGGTGGCTGGTGGCCTACAGATCACTTAAAGTGCTCAGAAAACCGAGAAGACTGCCTGGTTTTGCTGTTAGTTTTTATTAGCAGGAGGTGAAAAAACCAGTTGAAATACCTGATCACATTTCTGCTGTATAGAGTGGGTTAGGCAAGCCCAAGACCTTTGCCTGCAGCTGCCCCACAGCCCACTCAAAGGCAATAACTGTGTAACAGGAGTCCTGTGCTTCCAATAATCTGTCACCAAGAGGTTCTGCCACAGGGCCATGACACAAGACCTGCCCGAGAACTGAGCAAGCACAGCAAGGAGGGGAGAGAAGGGGAAAAAAATGCACTTTGGAAGACCACACATCTAATCACAACAGTGGAAAGGGCAAGAATAAGGAGTCCAAGTGAATGTATAAGTACATAAACATTTCAACATGGAAAGATTAATGACAGAAGTTAAACATAAGTAGCAAGTCATTGTCATGGTGAAAAGAAAGTCCAGCATCAGAGTAATTTGAACGAGATTAACGACAGTAATAACACAACCATCTAGTTTTCAACAAGAACTAAACTGCTCGGTCTTAATTTTCAATACTATTATGAAAGGCTGCCCGAAAAGTTTTTATGATTTGTAATAAGAAGATTGTGTCCTCCAGCTTCCTTGTTAGGCAGATTAACCACCTACTGCTCCCGTGTAAAGTGGCCAAAAGCCAGCTTCTCACCCCCCTGGGTCCCACTGAGCTATTACAGTCTGAGAAAGAATATTCCTTAATCCTAGGTCTGGCAGTCTGAGAGCTGTATTTCAAGGCAAACCAAAAGTACGACTAAAAAGATAAATTTTTAAAATACCAGAACTTTTTTTTAATGGAAACGACAAGGTACATTTAAGATGCTCATTTCGCATTAGCTGAGTGTCCCTCAAAAATACGATTTTTTAATATATAGAGGAACTTAAAAGAATCTGCAACTTGAAATACACACCTCTGTCATTTTATCAAGGACTTCAAGCCTGCAGAGCTGCAAGGCTGGGTTAAGCTTACTTAGTCTAAACTATTACCATCTTCTGTATCAGAAACCTTATTTAGTATCAAATAGAAGGATATGAAGTTGTCAGAATAAGATCAGTGTTAAAATGAAATACACACCACATCCAATTTGGCATCTCTTAACTATCTAGTGCAAGCCCACACATATTATGACCATAGACCTGTAACATCTCCAAAGGAGTTTAGATTTGAAACCTTCATCTCGGAGTATTTTTGTAAGTCCAAATGAAGAACACAACTTTGATCAAAGTAATGGTAATTTTACCAGAATTTATAGTTAAAGGTATATTTTCAGCTCAGTTCTGTCAGATACCACGTTCTCAGTGGTTTCTAAGCAACAATATAACTGAAAAACACTATAGTTCACAAGCTCTTGTATCACATAAGCAGAGAAATGGGAGAAAGGCACAAAACAGTCTGCTCAGTAGCTATTCTGAAAGTCTTGGTCTCTACAGCAACTGTGGGATTAAACCATAAAATCTGAGATGTCAACACATTTTTTAAACACCAATTAGCTAAGTAACTATCAAAGGAACAAAGGATTCTTTAGGCTCATTTAACAAACGCCCCTCTAATTCCCTTGGAAAAAGTTAATGAAGAAAGATGTCTTTGCCTTTGCAACAAAGTAGATTTTTAACCAGAAGAGCAATGTACCTACCACCACTATTTGTCCAAAATATTCTACAGAAAACTCTTGCCACTAATGTGTGGTCCCTTAGTAATAAAAATATGTTAGTTCACTTCTATTAGGGGAGAAAAAAATCTTGAGGAAGAGCTGTTTGCTATTAAATTTCAGCCATTATCTGTATATACATCACTGACAGAGCTGTTCAAATATTTTCTTTAAGTGCTTATTATTCTCCCTCCTTTTTAAAAGATCAGAATTGGAAGCACAGAACAGGCTTTCGAGCGTCCTCGAAGGGAAAAATGTTTTAATTTAAAAAACGTTTGCAAGCTCAGCACACAAAAGTGAAGAACACATTTATGCAACATAACAAAGCCAAACAGATTCACAGCAGGTCAGATTAAGGTCCACCCAGTGCATCAATCCTTTTTCAGCTGGCATGGTAGGAATGGGTGCTTAGGGAATTCTGTGCTCGCCTTGTTTTCATACCAGCCTCTCATCTATGTACTTGGAACAATCTAACTTTTAGTGCTTCCTGCACCTAACATTCATGCAGAGGATGTATTGTTATGTTTAACAGCCTTTAATGGATTTCTCTTTCACATCTAATTGCTTTTTGAACCTGTGCCAATTTTTGGCACCTACCTCACCAAGTTCCATAAATTAACTGTGCAGTTTAGGGGCGGTGGTGCAGCCTTTGTTTTACAACCACTGCCTGACAACATGAGAGCTAAAGAGCATCAAATGAACATAGAAAAGAGAGAGACTCATCATTCTTTATTCATCCCTTCCACGCCATCTTATACTTTTATAGATCATTATTCCATCTTCCTCCTCCTGCTTTCTTTCCAGACAGGAGAAATTATAATCTATTTGATTACTCATTATGAGGAGACATGAAATAGCTTCCGCTTACTTACTGGAACTTGAGGTAGGGACCACTGACTACAATAAAAACCTGTCAATGTTATAAGGTATGGATACTCCCACTACCATGGAGAGGCTGAAGCTTCAGCCACGGTGCAGAGTTTATTAAAATATGAACAAACCCGAGTTTGTGTCACACAAAAAGAAAGGATCTTCAAGATCTGGGCATCGCTGTTCCAGGCAGAAGAAAACTGAACATGCCTGACTGTTTCTTCCAAGTGAAAGGAAAAAAGCTGAAAGGCTCTCAGAGCAGACAGAAAGGTATTTGCTTACAGATACTCACCCTCATTGTATGGCTGGGGATTGCCAATAGTCCCACCAACCTGATCAGCAGTTTGCAGGACATTTAAATCCATCAGGATAACCACTCTCCTACAACACAGAACAGACAGCAATAAAGACTTTCACTCCCTCTGCAAGTCCATCTCTGAACATCATCTGCAGCAGGTGAGAGAACCCACCATTAGAGGCAGATTCTCTGGATGAAGGATCTGGAAGACAAAAGCTCTCCACTGTCAACTAAGCCCTCTCGAGAGGGACAAGTAAGTTTGAAACAATATCATACTGCTGAAGGACAGCTGATGGCAGGCTGAACAGGCACAATAGCTTGGAACAACATCATGTTTTAAAAGTATCAAAACCACACCAGATTTTACAAGAGAGAATATATTCCCTGCCTCAAAAGTTGTTGTCTTCTCTCCACAAAAAAACACGGAATAAAAAGAATACAAACCTCAGTTCATATCCTGCTAACCACATACATAGTTTTTCTCTAACAGCTTCATCTGGATCCCTTCTAATTTTGCAGTATCCTATCCCCTCAAATTTTCCTCCCATTTCCTCAAATTTTAATAAAAGACCAGATTCCACAACACTGAAGTAACAAGATACCTTCACT
This sequence comes from Ptilonorhynchus violaceus, assembly GCA_013397565.1. Classification (NCBI taxonomy): domain Eukaryota; kingdom Metazoa; phylum Chordata; class Aves; order Passeriformes; family Ptilonorhynchidae; genus Ptilonorhynchus; species Ptilonorhynchus violaceus. The sequence continues at coordinate 40,158 of VZRJ01010920.1, read as the reverse complement.
GTTTGTTTTCCACAGCAGATAATTTTAAGGAAGCTTTGGACACATATTTGCAGTATTCCAGCTGGAGCTGGAGCATTGCAATTGGAAACTTTATAGTACTAAATCACTGTACTAGATATATCTGATCCCACTAGAGTCACGCTCTGCAACTTATTTCTTCTGTTATTGGTGCTGTGGACTCTCCCTCTTGCACCCTAAAGCCTGAGTATTTTCAGATAATCCCAACCAAAAGCACTTGACCTCCGCTTAGGCACAAAGGACAGAGCTCCCACCAGCGCAGCTGCCTCTCTGTAGGGCTATACTTAGAGAAACTCAAATACCTTCCATCTTTCAGGCTGTTGACAATGAATCTGTTAACCTGGCAAATACATCGGGCTGACAAGCGTTCGTCTTCCACCAGGGAGTTCAGCTGTGTTGCCAACATGAATGCTGCAGGAACAGAAGGAAAACACTGACAATTCACACACACACCAGGCTTAAAAGGGGCTGCCACAGCTGGCCGCGACTTTTCCAGCCATTCAAGTATTCCCCTGGATCTACAACTTGCTCAGTTTAAGACAAAGAAAATGGTGCACCTGCTAAGAAGTCACCAAAACTGAGCATAAACTATGCCATATTTATTCCCCACACTTCAGAGTGCAGTGATAGCTAGAATGAGTGGATATCAAAGAAGTGAGAGAAAGGTTAAGCTGAGTTACTTTAAAATCACTGTTACATGTATAGGTCTCTGTATGTTCATTATATCCTGCGGCAAGTTAATTGCTTAAATCTCACAAAGTTCCAGAAGACAAAGATTTCATCTAAATGATAAAATGCAGTTTCCCACTTCAGAGTCTGTAGCTCAGTGTAAGCCACATTCACCTTCAATATTCATTTCCCCACTTTGCACCCAGTCACTAGACCGGAAACTTTTATCACCCTTAGCATCTCAACACTTAGAAAAACCGCACTGCAGCTTGTCATACTCACAGGAAAGTGTGTTAACCCCATCACTCATCAGCACTCGGTAACGTGGGGGCCCAGTTCCTGTAGCAATAGCCCTTGTATTCTGTGGGGGAAAAAACATCAGATTATTAGCTCACATTTGTTTATGAAGTTTTCAAAAACAGAAAGTGACATCACCAGCAAGTGACTTATCTATTCAGCTTTTTTGAACACTAATATCAACGGCATAGCCCAAGTAATGCAGAACAAAATTAAGAGAACTAAAAGCAGAGCAGCCTTGCTCGGCTCCTCTGCAGAGGAAGTTTGGTTGCGCTCAGGAGCCCACATGCAGTCACCCAGGGGCCGGCACAGGAGGGAAGGGACAGTACTCACGATGACCTGCAGCACGGGCTTGGCGACGACCTCCCCCTGCATTATGGCCTGGAGAAATGAAAGAGACCCTCAGAAAGGTGCCACCACCTCGCTCGGGAACGCCCCGCGACCCAGAGTTACAGAACCACAGAATCAGTGAGGTTGGACCTCTGAGATCATCGGGTCCAACTTATGAAGGGTTATACCCATGAGGTTGAGGAAGAACTGACGCAGAAGAGCCAGGGACGCGGGTATGGCCGCCATCGCTGGACCAGGACCAACCCCCAGGGACCAGGCCCCGCTGCGGGCCTGGTTCTCCCCTCAGGACCGGGCCGGACTCGGTGCCCAGGCCCAGCCTTCACCTCCCACCCCGACCATGACCAGAACCATCCCAGTCCACCCCGAGCCGCTCACCGCGATGGCCCCCTCGCTCAGCCGCACGCTCATGGTGCCGCGTCCACCGCTGCCGCCAAATCGTCCGTTCGCTGCCGCCAAATCGTCCGTTCGCTGCCGCCAAATCCTCCTTCCGGCGCCTCGTGACGTCACACTGCGCGTCACCCGCCAGTACAGCGCTTCTATTGGCTGCCCGGCGCCGTACGGCGGAAGTATTCCTGTATTCCTTGCACGGATGCTCCTGGGCGCTGCCATGGCTGTGGCCGTGAGGGCGCTGCCGGTGGCGCGGTGGTGGTGATGGCGTTGCCGGTGGAAGAGTGGCAGGGCCGCACCGCCCGGCTCTGGGCCGCGCTGGACCCGGCGCTGCGGGAGCGGCTGGCGGCGGCTTCGCTTCACGACGCGGTGCGGCTGGGCTGCGACCTGCTCCGGTGAGCCGCGAGCGGGACAACGAGGGTGGTTGGGGGACCTCATTAACGTGTATAAATATCTAAAGGGGGGTGTCAAAGGATGGACCAGGCTCTGCTCGGTGGTGCCGAGCAATAGGACACGAGGCAACGGGCAGAAACTGATGCCCAGGAAATTCCAGCTGGAGAAAGTTCCGAAACCTGACAAGAGGGTGTAGCCAGGTGAGGATCGGCCTCTTCTCCCGGGCATCTGGTGATAGGACAAGAGGATATAGTCTTAAACAGCACTAGGGGAGGTTTAAGTTGGGCATTGGGAAGAATTTCTTCACAGAAAGGGTGAGTAGATATTGGAATGGGCTGCCCGGGGGGATGGTGGTTTCACCATCCCTGGAGGTGTTTAGGAAAAGACTGGACATTGCACTTTGTGCCGTGGTCTGGTTGACAAGGTGGGGTTCGGCCATAGGCGTGTTTAGGAAAAGACTGGACATTGCACTTTGTGCCGTGGTCTGGTTGACAAGGTGGGGTTCGGCCATAGGCTGGTCTTGATGATCTCAGAGGTCTTTTCCAACCTAATTGATCCTGTGATTCTATGAATATGATGAAGAACTTCACTGTGCAGTGATCACGCACGGGCATGGGTTGCCTGGAGAGTTTGTTGAGTATCCCTCACTGGAGATATTCCAGAACCCTCTGGACACAATCCTGTCTCACATGCTCTGGGCTGACCCTGCTTGAGCAGGGGGGTTGGACCAGATGATCCCAAACTGATTCTTCCATGCTGACCTCATATCCCACAGGACCGAGGAGGAGGAGGAGGCGGCCCTGGTGCGGTTGTGCCACCGGGCACGCACGGACAAGGAGCCGGCAGCCGCAAGCTGGTACCGGGAGCAGGGAAACCGGGAATTCGGGCGGTGCCAGTACCGGGAGGCTGTGAGGCTCTACTCGAAGGTAGGTGTGGCATGAGGGGATCCCCGGGGAGGGGTCCCGCAACATCTCATGGCCAAAGGGGTCCTGTGAGGGAATCCGCAGAGAGGGGATCCCGCAGGCCCACATGGCCAAAGAGCTCCTGTGAGGGAATCCCTGGGAAGGGGGTCCCGCATCCCCTCACGGCTGAAGGACTTCTGTAAGGAAGTCCCCAGAGAAGGGGTCCTGCAGCCCCTGCTGAGAGGGTCCCACGAGGGATCCCCTGAGGCAGCAGCAATTCTCTGGTCTCCACAGGCAGCATCCCATGAACCCCCCGGCAGCTCCGAGGTGTCCGTGTGCTTCGCCAACCGCTCTGCTGCCCTCTTCCACCTGGGGCACTTCGAGGTAAGAGGGACTGGGGCAGCACCCACCCCCCCCAAAGTCTTGGGTGCCCCTCAGGTATTTGATTGTTAGAACAAGAGACAGTAGATCAGATGTGCTTCTCAAGCTGTGCTTAAAGTATTCATCATTCAACTTTCTGAATGGTTCCTGCTTTCCTTCTTCTGCATCAGGAGGATTTATTTGGGCAGCAGATTTGCTATGCACATAGAATTTGCTAATTAACATACAGAATGTTTCCGTGAGACTGTTTGAGGTGGAATGAAAGAACACAACCTGGTTTTCAAGTCCATTTAAAAGACCTTGTCTTTGTTCCTAGGTTTGTTTGGAAGATATTGGCAGGGCTGAAAGGCATGGCTACCCAGACAGGCTGCTGCCCAAGGTCCTGGTGCGGAAGGCTGAGTGTCTGCTGTGCCTGGGGAGGTTACAGGATGCAGAGGATGCCCTCAGAGTGGTGGACAGTAAAATTGCTACGGATGGGCTCATGACTAGTCCTACACACCAGACACTGCTAAAAAAGCTAAGTCAACTGAAGGTTAAATTACGTGAGAAAGAGAAATGTCCAGAGCCTGCACAAGAAGCACGTAGTGATGTTCAAGGGAAGTCAGAGATCTGGGAAGAGAATGTCAGTATTTCAGGTGCATCTTCATCTTTGAGCTTGAATTTTGATACAGAGAGAGGACGTCACTTGGTGGCCTCCCAGGACATCGTGCCAGGACAGAGCCTGTTGAAAGAGGAGGCTTTTGTAAGTGTGCTCTGCCCTGGGGAGAGCCTTCCTCTGCAGGATGGTGAGACAGCGTGGGACACTCGAGCCACTAATGCAGATCTTTATTGCCACCGTTGTCTGAGGCAGCTCCTGGCCTCAGTGCCTTGTCAGGGATGCAGCTATGCCAAGTACTGCAGCCAGGACTGTGCAGATGTGGCGTGGGAGCAGTACCACAGGACAGAGTGTTCCCTGGGAGCGCTGCTCCTCACACTCGGGGTCTTCTGCCATGTGGCCTTGAGGACTGTCCTGCTGGCGGGGTTTGCAGAGGTTAGCAGGCTGGTGGGGTGGTCCCACAGTGGGGAGAACGACCTTCAGCACCCTGAGGCAGGATGCAAACATCTCAGTGAGGCACCAGATGCAGGAGCTGGGGCCAGAGGTATCCCTGGTTGTGACAGCAGTGGTCAGTACCAGAGTTCTTACCAAGCTCTGTTCCACCTTTTGCCCCACACTGAGCAGCACAGCCCTGAGCACAAGTTCCTCTGCACGCTCAGTGTGGTAGCTATATGCAAACAGCTGCAAGCAGCTGGCCTGGAGGCTGCTGTTTTGAGTCAGGAATCTCCTGAGCAGTGCTCCAAACCAAAGACATCTGAAAAAACTTCGGATGAACTGTGTCCAGAGCTGAGGACTGTGGCAGAAGCAATGTTGAGGCACATGTTGCAGCTGCAGTGTAATGCACAAGCAATCACTGTAATGCAGGAGCTGGGTAAGATAAAAAACTTCTAAGCCCTACTGTGTTGTCCCAGAATCACAGAATGGTTGGGGTTGGAAGGGACCTCTGGAGATCATCCAGTCCAAACTCCCTGGCAAGACAGGGTCACCTGGAGCAGGTGACACAGGGACACGTCTAGGTGGGTTTGGAATGTCTCCAGGCCTCCCTGGGCAGCTGTTGCAGTGCTCTGCCACCCTCAGTGGAAAGTTGTTCTTCCTTGTGTTGAGATGGAGCTTCTTGTGGTTTAATTTATGGCTGTTACTCCTCGTCCTGTCACTGGGCACCACTGAAAAGAGTCTGGCACCATCCTCTGACACTTATGTTTGCGATATTTATATGCAATAATGAGATGAGATCCCCTCTCAGTTTTCTCCAGACTAACCCGTCCCAGCTCCCTCAGTCTCTCCTCATAAGAGAGATGCTCTGGACCCCTCATCATCTCTGTGACCTCCACTGGACCCTCTCCAGTAGCTCCTCTTTCTTGTGCTGAAGAGCCCAGGACTGTCCTGTCCTTGCTCGTCTTCCTTGTGTGAAGTGAAGAGATTGAATTATCAGCTGTAAAAAGCTCCCATTGCAGATGGAAATGACTTGTTTAAAGTTTAATGGCCTGTCCCATGCTGGCCTGTTCTTTGGTGCACATGCAGAGCGTGTTTAGCTATTATTTATTGCAGCAATATACCAGGAACCTTTCTGCTGCTGTCTGTGATCAGCCACAGTGCTCATCGCAGAAAGTGTGTGGGTTTGTGAGCATTCAATCTCAACCTGCTTTTTTTCCTCTGTCTTCAGGGCCTGGAGATGGGGCTGTTGTAAATAAGAAGCCTGTGAGGCTGGCAACAGCCTTCTTCCCTGTCCTCAGCCTCCTGAACCACTCATGCTGCCCCAATACCAGCGTGTCATTCAGTGGGACAGCTGTCACTGTCAGGGCATCACAGCCAATCCCGAGTGGCCAAGAGGTTTACCACTGCTATGGTAAGTCCTAACTCTGTGTTTGTCTCAAGGAACAGACATCATTCACCTCTCCTCAGCATGCTGATGGCTAGTAATACCATAATTCTCTTATAATGTTGCCACAGTCTTTGTTTATCAGCCCTGATCAATGCAACATTTTGTCTCTTGAGCCCACTGTTAGATTTTCAGTCTCCGATTATGTCCCCTCCAAAATATATCTAGTCTCAATTACAACAAAAATCTATTTGTTCTGATATTAAGAACTATACCTGTTGAGAGATTTCTACCCTTGCCATCCCTTTGCAGGGCCTCACCGGTGTAGGATGAGGGTTGCTGAGAGACAACAACAGCTTCTCAGGCAGTATTTCTTTGAGTGTCACTGTCGGGCGTGCCTCGAGGAGTTAGAGTCTGGTGTCAAGAGTGTGGTGTCCATCAGAAATTCATTCTGCTGTCCCAAATGCCGGGCTCAAATGCAGGTAGTTCTTCCATAGTTATGATTGTGGAACTCACTGGGCTGTGTAAGATTTGGGTCTGGGAAAGCCAAGAGTTAAAGACCTCAGTTTGATCCCTGCTCAGAAGCCAAAAGCCCCTTTAGAGTCAAGACAGTATCTCACTGTTTCTTATAAAATCAAATAAGCTGATAACAATTTACAAAAAAATCACTTTGTTTAATGAATACAACTGAGAAACAATTTAGCATCTCTATAACACAATACAGAGCTCAGATGGAAAGTGTGGAATGTGAGCAGGAATGATCACAGGGTTGATTTCCACAGGGGGAAGAAGACACCCTTTGTTGTTCAAATGAAGCCTGTGCAGCCTCAGCCAGCAGAGAGAATCTGTCTTGCCGTTTATGGGACCTTCAGCAACAAATCAAGAAAGCTTTAGAGCTGCTGAGAGTCGGGAAGGCTGGTAAGACTCAGCTTTGTGCTCTGAGGTCAGGAGCTGAGGAGCTCAGTCGGGACAGGAACCATGAGATGGCACTGTTGCTCATGTCATGGGGGTCCTGTGACATGTGGCCTGGTGTCCCTGGGGACTTGAGCTTTAGATTTTTTGTACCCCTGATCCGGGTGTTAATCTAAGTCACACGTTGTTCCATAGTAAAGTGATTAAATAAAAAGAAATCAGAGTAACATTGGAGTTGGGCATTCCCAGGCCTTGTTTTCCTGGAGGGAGTTGGGCCAACATTGGGGTAGAATAAGCAGAGGTGCAGATGAAGTCAGTGTTGAATCCTAACCAAATCCCAATTAGCCATGTAATATGTAAAGATGAGATTGGACTGATTTTATTTCATGGATTGTGGAAAATTGGAGACTGGCCATAGGGTAAATTTTATAACCTGTTTTTTTATAGATCAGGCTATCAAAATGCTCATGAAATGTCAGATGGATGCTGGAAACTTCTTATCTCCAGAGCATTTGCTGATGGGAGAGATGGAGGATCATCTGGCACAGATCTATGCTACTCTTGGTATGGCATTGTCTTCTCACTATCCCATGTTTCCTGAACTTTGAATTTAACATGACTAGCTTTTTCTTGGACTGGCCCTTTCATTTTTTCCCTAGTTTTGACAGCAGGGCTCTCAGAAAGACCAAAACTCTGTTACCAGGAACCAGTGAACAATACTGTGATCTCATGTTCTTTTAGATTCCCTGTCCTGGTTCTGTGGATGTAGTTCATTACATTTTGCACAATGCTGCCACATTCTTTGGGTGGCAGTGGCTCTAGGAAGTATTTATTAATTTCTCTTTTTTTGTTTTGTTTTTCCATCAGGGAAGTGGCAGGAAGCAGCCAGACACCTGAAGAAGAGTATTGAGATTGTGGAAATGCATCACGGACCAGCGAGTGTAGAAACAGGTCATGAACTTTTCAAGCTGGCACAAATCCTTTTCAATGGGTGAGTTTGGTTTCATCCTCTCTCCCTTCCCTGCACCACTGCTGTGTGTCTGACACAATATCAAGGCAGGTGGTCCTTGGCACCTTCAGGGTGTCTCACAGGACATGGGGCAGTCTGGCAGAGGTACCAAAGTTGGCTGTTCCACAAGTGCCAATTTCTTAAACGCCACTGGGCTTCCCTTATACCTTATGACTGTCTTTGGTCCTGTTTCTCTGCTTTGTGCCTGTCTCTTTTTTGCTTCTCCCTGGCTCTATTTATTCCCTGTCCAATTGTTTTGTTCTGTCAACTCATCACCCTTGGTGTTTATACCTCAGTTGTATAATGTTGCTGACATCTTCTCAAAGGAGGGAATGAAATCCTCTTGCTTTATTGGCAAGGAAATCCCCTGACTGCTTCTGAAAATCTTCACACAACAACTCCCTTTAACTGAATTAATTTTAGAAGGAGCTGCAGTGATGAAGTAGTGGGTACCTATACTCAATATTTTCAGGTTTTGTCCATCTCCTTACCTTTCCCTCCCCCTCATCCTCCCTTTGCAGCTGAAGCACACACAACTTGCCTGGTGCTGGAAGGCAGAGGAGGGTGGGATCTGTACCCATGAACAGGTTTAGGTTTTTGTTAGGGAGGGCTTAAAGGTTGTGTAAGTCAAGAAGCTGAATTAAGTATTTTGCATGCTCTATTCTTATTATCTTCCTGTTTCAGATTTGCAGTTTCTGAAGCTCTGAGCACGATTCAAAGAGCAGAGGGGATTTTGTCAGTGCACTTTGGTCCTCAGAGTCCTCAGATCCAGGAACTACAAGAGATGAAGGCCTGTCTGTCAGAGCTTCCCAGAAACATCCTTCACAGGACTTAATTTCCCTGTCAAAGGAAGCTGCAGTGTGATCTTTCATCAAAGCTAAGTGTCATGTGGTAAGGTAGTCATGTAGTACAAGCTGGAAAATCATGTGTAACAGCAACTTGAATGAAGTCTTGAAATGCTCTTTAGTGAGACTGTTGTAAATAAAATGACCAATTCTAACGTGAGAGGTCTGTGTGTGGTATGGTGGGAATAGAGGCTGTTGTATAAGTTCTATGTGTGGGTTGGAAGCAAATGTTTGAGTTGCTTGTGTGTGAGGTGTGACTCTGCCCTGTGTGGTACCCTGAGCATTATGAACGTACAGTCATCCAGAGCACGCTGCCTTCTATTTTTAATACTGTGAAGCACTTTTCTTCTTGCCAGTGTCAAATGGAAATGGTTGGAAGGGGTGAGGCAACAGCTTGGGAAGTGCAAACTTACAATCTATAAGAGGGGGCACTGCAGAACTTGGAGATGATGAGGGATTCAATAGCAACAACTGATGTCACGTTGAAAAACAGGATAGAGAACAATGCAGTATACACCAGATAATGCTTGCTTTCAGAACACTGCATTTGTCATCGGGGGAAATTGGGAGTGAAGACATAGGATGTAGGCAGACAACCTTTCAAGGGAGAATACTTGGGCTTGCTGAGATTAATAGCAAAAGCTCTTTTATTGCAGCATGAAGGCGTAAGATTTGCAAGTTGTGTCTTTGTGCAGCAGAGCAGGGAGCCAGTATCCCTCCCAACATCACCCTTTCCATTTGGGCCCTACCATTGCAGATTATTGTGAAGGGATCTAAACACCCCTGGGATCCAGGATCTTGCCAATGAAGAGGAGGGTTCCAGTGGTATCATCTCTCAGTACAAGAAGGAAAGGTCTGTCCACGTGATATTCTATGGGGAAGGTCAGACGAGCAGCATTGGCCTCGGGGTTTGGTGTGGATCTTTCCCCATCCTCACTAAGCTCCAGCACTGCCTTGTGTTGCACATGAGATAATTTAAGAGGTTTGGCAGAAATCTTGGAGAAATCAGGTGATGTGAAAAGTGATTGGAGCCCTGGAGAAAAGAGAGAAAATTCCATTAGCTGAAGGCATGGACTGCAGAAGGGGGAGCAGCACTGCTAATGCTGTGATCCAGGAGGGCACAGAGCTGTTTGGGCGGAGTCTATTGGGGAAACAGGGAGAAGCAGCTTCCATCTGTTTGTACTGAACCTCACCCTCTCCATCTCAGCAGCATTGTATGAGCTTGGTGGAGATATGTGATAAAAGGCTGAGAAGTCCTGGATGAAGGTGATTTAATTGCTGGTGAAATCTCCACACACTGACCTAACTAACAACCCACCAGCTTCATCTTCTGAGAGCAGGAAGTAACTTGCCCACTGCTTTGAGCCCTGGCAGCCTGCAAAGGGGGTGTGATGTACGTACTTGTCTCCTTTAGTGTGCTGCCAAGTGCCTCTTCATAGTTCAGCTTTAGTTTGGGCAGGCTTAGCACAGCGTGGACTGTCTTCAGCTCCTTGTCTACATCATGAACAAACTCTGAAGTGAGGCTTTCCTCAATCAGAGTCATGTTCTGGGTCACCTTTGTAGGCAGGAAGAACATGGCACTGATCCCCTCTGTCAGGGGCAGCTGGGCAATCTGCAAGGCCAGAAATAAGAGACAGATAAGAAAGGGTCACATCAATAATAAACAGTTTTACCCATCCTGTACCAGGCAGAGGCCTGATTCTCAGGCTGGAATCTCAGCCTTTTGAGTTAACATTTGATCTTTTTCCCTGTTTGCTTTTATCTGACATGATGCTTCCTGATGCTTCTGGCTTTCCCCCAGGCTTTCATCCATCCTTACTGCACTCTTCCTGCTATGGAAGTGCTCTCTCACTTGTTGAATCCTCCAGCATTGCTTGGGGAGATTCTCACTGGAACACCTTTCAGCTCATGCTAGAGGGAAAGATTGGTTGGAAGAGGTAAAGATGGAAAAGTTTTGAGAGGTGTGCCCTCCCCTTTTTGCCCAATTTTAAATCAAGCAACACAGGCTGGTAGGACCTGGGCATTATTCAAATTTTGGACTGCTTGTCACATAGCCAGTGTAGAAGCAGGATATCCTAAGAATCAACATACTGCCTTTCAAAACAGGGATTGCAAAACTAGCTGATGGGAGGAGCAAGGCTGTCTTCTGGAATGGGTTAACAGGGAGGTGTAGCTGAACCTGCTCCTCTTAGGAGATCTTAGGCAATGTTTGCTCTCTGACCTTGCAGTTGAGTTCTGAGTCAAAACCATATCGCAGGATGGCTTTGGGGTCTGACATCATGGACACCATCACAGTTCTGGCCTCGTCCAGGTGGAATTCCTTCAGGGCAGTCTTCTTGGTGTCAAACTTGGTTTTCCATGTCCCTGTTTTATAAGAGAAAAAATGGAGGATTTTCTGGAATAATAGCATATGAAACCAGGCTTATGTCTGTGGCTGAATAATCTTGTGCTTTAATATACACTATTTGTGCTTTAAGAGTTGAGGCATAACAGGGATAGAAATAGACTGATTGGAGCTACTGATTTACTGCCATCTTTGGCCCCTCCTTTTCATCTGGGAATTGGCTAAATGGCAAATAAATAATCAAGCCAGTGTATGGGTGGAGTAGCTATTGGGAAGCTGATGTCTACTTATGTAATTACAAAACTATTTTAAAGGGTAACCATTGTGTCAATGCATATAAAGTGCTTCTCTCCCCACCCTTTATTTTGCTCCTTGTCTCTAAGCAATAATTCTCCAGGACACTGGCTTACAACATGATTTAGAACAGCTCTCTAGTATCAAACTGTTCCTTCTACAGTGGTAAAAATGCTCAGGACACTCTAAACTGTGCCTTCCCTAAATGGTAATATTCTGTCTGTCAATGGAGTTTGGTGAGCTTAAAACTTTCTTCTCTGGTCTCTTACTGCAAACAGGTCAAGATTCAGCTTCCCAAGAGTAATAATTCCTCCCTCAGGACTATTTTTGTTCAGGTAGTGTGCGTTTTTTTCTTCTTTACTAAACATTCTCAAACACTTTCTTCTCACACTCTGTCTCTTTGACAGTCTGTTTGCTTTATTGGAAGTGAGAGCATTCCTTCACAACTCCTCTAACACTAAATGCTTAATGGACTCTTTCTGTATCCAAGTAAACAACATTCTTACCCTTGAAGAAAGCAGCTCCAGCAAGGAGAACGCTGACATCTGTGGGCATGTCCTTCATGAACCTCAAAATCCTTCCCTTTGTCTGCTGTCGGACCCAGTTGTTGATTTCTTGGAGGTCTAACTGGGTGTTGCCACTCAGAGCCCTCAGTCGCATCTTATAGGACTTCTCGAGCTGGCTGTAAAATCCAGGCCTTGCCCTGAGTCCTGGGGAATAAAAACATGGATACTGCAGCTAGCTCCCTTATCAAAACAATCTCAAGGCAGCAGGTTGCAATCCAAAGCCCAGCAGCAGGTCTCATAAAATATCTGTGGCTGCGTGTCTACAGAAACCTGCTTTGAAGAAGAATATCTGAAGGCACAGTGAGGAAACTGATCCAAATCCTACAGCCACCCATGCTGGAATAGGGAATAACTCTCTTCTGAAAACTGAAAAAAGGAGATAAGAACTGAAGACTTGGACACAGCAATTCCTACATCAGCCTTTCTTCTTTCTCCAGCCTGCCTTATGAGTACAGCTTACTCAACCTATTGGATTCTTGGAACCAGCAGGTTCCAAAAGATAGCTCTTAGCTTTCTCAGCAGATGTTTATTGCATGCCAGAAGCAGACATTTAAAATAGTTCTGCAAGGAATTAAACAAAGGAATATGGCTGACTGTTATCACAAATAGAAAATGTGATCTGTGGTTCCTGGAAGCCAGCAACACCTGCCAGACAGCCTGGAGTGAAGGCAAAATTCTCAGCAAGTTCCTTTTAGGTCTTCTGTGAGTTAACTGTTCTGTCACCACTTTCTTTGTCTGCGTGTCTGGTCTTTTATTTAAGTGCACACAAACTTTCCAGGCTTTTTCTGGAGCAGCAAGAGCATTCCATGCCCTGTCTGCGTCCTAGCTCAATAGGATGTCAGAGCCAAAGCCGTTAGTGCTGTGTTATTCACTGTGTATATATACACACCTAAATAACTACTGCTGGTAGTTATTTAGGTGAAATTTTATAGAGGGGAAGAAGGACTTTTACTTTTCTCCAAGATGATCCGGGAGGCACTTTTCATGCTCTTCTCTGGTCCAGTCACACTGCTCAGGAGGTCCTTGTAGGTGTCGTGGACCTCAGCCTTGTTGAGCAGATCGTAGAAGAGGGCGCGCGAAATCACATCTTCAGTCCGTTCTCCAGCCCCTGCCAACAACAAGGAAAACATGAGGGAAGGGCTCTCAAGCCAAAGGGTGCTTGAGGAAATGGGGCAGAGAACTCACCCAGTGAGAGACCAGACAGTGCAGTAGCCAGGCTGAATGGAGACAGCAGCACGTTGGCAGTGGCTGTCCGGCTGGACTGCTGGCGGTACAGGTCGTAGCCGAAGTTGGAGACTGCAGCTGCCAGCTTGTTCACTGGGCTCTTGTAGAATGGATCTTCCTCTTCCTCACCAGCTCCATCAGCTGTGGCAGAGTTCTAGCAGGTACAGGGAGTGCTTTGGTTAGGCTTGCAGTTGTGATAAACAAAGGCAAACAACTACAGATCCTCTCCCATGACCTACAGAAATATTGGCTTCATCTTATAGAGAGTGTAGGAACAGTTACTTTCAGGCCAAAGGCAGCACTGAGTTTGAAATTCTGCCTCGTGGTCATCCCCTGATGTAACTACTGTGGTTTTATCCAGGTAAAGCAGGAGTTAGTCTCATTATGTTGCTAAATAAAATCCTAGTAATTTAGGAGGGTAGTGCTTAATCCTTCAGTAAGAATCTCTACAATTAAATTACCTGCTCCACATCTGTCCCCCTCACTCTCTGCATATTGTCTCCTACTCACCTGCTCAGTAGCTGAATTCTGAGTTCTACTTGGGACAGTTAAGAGACCCAGGAAAAGGAGAACCACTGGAATCTGCATGCCTGGACCTACAGAGTAAGAATATGACAGAGAGAGTTTGAGCAACCAGGTAAATACATCTCTACCACTACTATTCACTGTACCTGGTTGTGACAGGAACTGCAGTGACAGATGCTGCTGCTTGTCCTTCCAATTGTGAAACACACACCTGATCTGAGACAGATTTTCTTCTCTAGTTGGAAGTATTCGGCCAGGCTGGCCCCAGTGACTTTAAAATTGGGCAAGCACATGGTGTGGGTGTGCCTGAGCACAAAAGCAGATGTGTGTGGCCCAAACCACAGTGATACTGGCAGTTAGTCAGTGCCCAGGTCCAGAAAAGCACCAAATCATTTAGGGACAACACTGACTGGTTACTGCTTTGCTATACAAGTTACCTGCCTCAGGCAGTAGCTGGCTGTTTCTTGTGTCTACATGTACCTGTGTCCATCCTTTCCTTCTTGTTTGCAATTTGATAAAGTAAAATAGAAGAGCTTTCTCAAAGGACAATAAGGAAAGGGGCTGGGAGTAAATAACTAATGCTGGGCCAGACCTAGAGAAGTGAAAGACAGGGCTTGGCTTATTCAACATTTTAAACGGAGGTGAGAGAAAAGTACCAAACTTCCCAAAGCTGTTCCTTCTGTGGAATCCACTCCTCATCCCTCCAGTACTGGGATATGTGGCCCTTCCAGACAGATCTGTCTGGTCCAGAGGGCAGTGAGTAACCCAGGGTTTTGCTGTGGGTAAACCAGAGCTACTGCAGTGTCCCTGTCCTCCCGGGAACAGACGCCACTGAGGCTGGTCTGAAGCAATGTTTAGATAGATTCCCAGAAATTAAAGGAAGAGAGTTGTATTTAAGTAACCCCTGTCATCCAGGCCATCTAGAGAAATCAGAGAAAGAACATGTGTTTCAGATTAACTTCAGCTATAAAGAAAACATGCCTGCTGCTAGAAATACACGTGGCGACAAAGGCCCCAATTCAAGACCCTGTTCAGGCAGAGTGAAAGGCAGTTTGCTGTTTCCCTTTCCTGCCTTTTCTTCTGGAGGCAGCTCTCCCTTGGAGAAAAAGGCATCACAGCGGAGGTTTTATTTTTCATCTCTGTTTAGCCAGTGTAACACAGAAGTGGTACCCTCTGTTCCCTGTGCATTTGCATCCTGCAGCCTGCTTCTCTCCCAGCTGCTGAGTAGATGAGGTTTCTGGTGCAGAAGATGTGGATCAAGAGGATTTACTATCTGGAATATTTGGTGGTATGATAGTGGATATGATGTTGGGATTGCTCCTATCATTGCAGAGTTTTACAGTGAACAGGCACCACGCTGGAGGAGAGATGACAGAAGCCCTGTGTGAGTCTAAGCCAAACAGGCCTTAGCGAGGGCTCTGTGAAGGATGCCTGTACCAAGCTGTGCTCTTGCATGCTGAGAGGAAGAGGTTTGGCTCAGTCTAGTTTAGAGATGAAGGTTTTCCATGGAGCATAAACTTTCCTCTGAAGAAAAAGAAAATAATCTCAACACAACCTCTGCTTCCAGCTACACTGAGCTCCTGGGAGCATGAGAGCGGAGATTGGTTTTGCAGATTGTATTGTTTTTGCCAGTACTGTCACCAGCTTCATATTTCCCAGACTTTGCCAAAAAGCAATTTCCATTTTAAAAAGACAAAGCCTTTTGCGTTTGAATTGGCCTGAACATCTGGATTCTATTTGTATGTCTCTTAGCACACAGCCAGAAACGCAGAGAAAAGAATTTGGTTGGATCAGAGGTGGGATGGTTTCAGGCATGATATTAAAATCTGTGGCTGCCTTGAAAGAGAAGGGAAGGAGCAACAGTGTGTGATGTTACAGTCAAAAGGTACAGGAAGAAAACCTTGAGAAATGAGCTGAGAAAGAACTTTGTGCCTGGGAGTTGTCGATTTGTGAAGGCCTGCAGGTGCAAGGAAATATTTTACTTTCCACCTACAATGGTACAAGTCTCACATCATTTATAAACACTTCTGACTATAGAGGTGCTGTGAAACATGACCCAGGAGTTCAGACTGCTCGCTCTGCTTGTTCCACAGTACCAGCTCCTGAAGCATCCTGCAACCACCAGCTCCAGAGGGTTTGACTGTCACCAAACTTGGTACCATCACAGAGAGAAAGCATGTTCCCAGTTGCAAAACAGCTGCTTGAAAGACAGAAAACCCACCCCAGTTCTCAAGCACAGCTCAGCCCCGGAGGCAAAGCTGGTGCTGGGGACTCCCAACCCCTCGTCAGGTCTCTTGGTGGGAATCCCACCTGCAGGAGAACCATTCTTCCCATTTCCCAGGTCATCTCAGTGCTCCCCAGCCTCAGCCCCTGCCCTGTGCTCCCCTGGCTGCTGGCAGTGGCACAGGGGAGCTGTCCCTGAGCTGTCCCTTACCTCCTCTCGGCCGCTGCTGTCAGGGGCTCCCAGCGGGTGCGAGTCGAGGACAGTGCGGGTTTGGTGCAGCCACATCTGCTTTTTGCTGCTTCCCCCGGCCCAGCCTTCGGCAGGCTTCAGGTTACAGCTTCCCAGGGCTCTCTTAAAGTGCTCTGCTCCCATTTTCTGCTGCTGCACTAATTTTTCAACCCTTGTTTTTTTTTTTCCAAAACAAATGTACTCCCTGTGCTAAGGACAGCCTGGTGGGTAAAGCACAGGTTGGAAAGGCAAACACTCCCTGCCTTGTTTGAGCAAGTCTTTTATCCCAGCAGCTTTGCTGTAGGTCACGTCAGGGAATTCTTCTGTCTCAGAGGTATGGTTAGTGCAGCAGTGTTTAATGGATTTATGGATTTATGTCCAAGATTTAATGGAGAGACCTATAAAGTGGAAACAGGATTCTGTTGTTTGAGGCAGTTAAGATGCTAGGAACTGCTTGTATCCAGTGATAGTCGCTAGTTAACAAGAAATCATTAACTGGCTAAAAGTTTTTGACTGAAAAGAAAGAGGCTAAAAAGCCACGGACTTGTTAAAAAAGAAGATGAATTAAGAGAATCTTGTAGAAGCTTTCAGAATGATAAATTATATGGAGAAAGGAAAGGGGCAGAGGAGTTTCATTATTACTTTCAATAGAAGGCTCAAGGGGAGCAGCCATCCATGCACATTTAAATCAAGGGAGTGTATTTTTTAATGGGTATGAAATTGTAAAACTCATTATAAGTAGATATTGCAGAAGATGAAAGATAAATAGATTTGAGGGTAAAAAACCCAACCCAAACTAAATTAGTGGAAGACAGGTCCCCTGAAGGCTACCAATGGTCAGCTGGGCAATACAACCAGAGGACGGTTGGGTTTCCTTGTCCCTTGTCAATCTTGGCCTTTTTTTTTGCCCTGTCATTTATTACTGGTTACTGGAAGAGCCAGGATACTGGGCTAACTGGACATGTAGCTAACCTGATCCAGCTGTTTGTCTGCTTGGAAATGCTGGAAATAAATTGTAGGCAGTAATAGCAGAGCCCCCAGTCTGGGCTTGCACTGGGACATCTCTTTGGGCTCTCTGCCAGCAGGTAATGGGGAGCTCCTCCCGTATGCTGCACTGAGCTGGTCCAGTCCCTCAGCAAAGGGGAAAGGATGGGCTTAGAGATGCATTAGCTGCTGGTTTTGCAAGCCAGAAGAGCAAATCAGGTCTGCCCTGTGATTAGTCAGTGCTTCAAAGGCAACCCTTCCTAACAACAAGGGTAGCAGCTCTGCTTTCAGCTGCTTCTCAGCTTGCTCTGTGAGAAATCCTCTGCACAAAAATATTTGTACTTGTTAGTCTTCCATCCTCAGCCCAGGAATGGGGGTGTTGGCTGTGGAGATACTTTCTCGTGGTTTTCATCTCTTTTTGATACCTCATTTGTGGTGTTAAAATGCCCTTTATGGAAGGACAACTGGAGAAGTTTTTATGTCTCGTCTCTATCTTCAAATGAAAACCCATCTGTTTAAATACAGGTTTAGTGCTAAACCATTTAAATCAGAGTGGTAGTTTCATAGAATGTTATTATAGACCAAAGCCAGCTTTATTCCTGTAGGTGAAGGGTGTCCCTGAAATGGTGCATTAAACTCATCTAACACAATCAGTTTTGTTAAATCAATATAAACATTTTACTGTTGTTCTGGTTTGGGTTCAATATGCTCTCTGACAGTGTTCACCTCTGCTGTGGAAATACTGATGATATGAATTTGCTCTAGTAGGGAAAAAAATACATCTAATATTAAAGGTACCAGGACTTATTTGATATTCTGAGCCAGTGGTGCAGATGGATAGAGCAGACACCCTGTGCTAGTCATGTCTTTTCAGAATACAGCTCCGTCAAAATGAAAGCTTTAGCAATGCAAAGTGGAAATTCCTGAGCAGAAACATTAATATTACTTTGCATTTTACAAACTGCCTCTTCTGGAAAGTCAGTGGAGTGAAAAAGAGTCTTATGGTTGGTGTAACTGATAATTTGTTGAGCGAAGCACAGTCGTGGAGGGCTGCTGTACTGTCAAATAAGATGAAATTAATAGTTTGACAAGAATAGCTTGGAGGAGGAGTGATGGCAGCAAGACAGAAAATAGGAAATAAGAACCAAGCTGTTCAGGAAACTGAGAACAAGGGAAAAAACTTTATAAAAGGGGGAGCTGGAGGGCAGAGGCGTGAAAAGGAAGACTTGAGCTTCAAATTTTGCAGAGGTTGCAGTGCAACGGGGTGGCATTCAGGGAGGTTACAGTAGCCAAAGCAACACTTACCTAAGGCATGGAATGGTATTTCTTAATGTTAGGAGCAAATCTGTATAAATAAATAAGCTAAAATGTTCCCTGTGGGCTAGAGCTGTGCCCTGTAGTAAGTAAGGCTGAATTCTTGTGGCTTTACTTGTTAAAATTGCACAGCCCTGTAATTACAGCCTCTTTCTGAAGGGTATGTGTCATTACATTGGTTAGAGGGGTAGACATTATCTTCGGCCTTTCTTCCCCTTTTAGACTGGAAGAAGTGTATAATTGGAGGTTGGAGCCAGGACTTTTTATTCCCCAAAGTCGCCTGCATCCCCGAAATTTATGGTTAGTGAGTCAGTCCTTCTCTTATGCCAGCAGATGGTGCAGACTATTCAGGGACGAAGGTTCCCAGAAGCATTCTGCTCCTTCCTTTGAGGGAAGGCAGCCTTCCCAAGCAAGGAAAACACTGCCAGAAGGATGGCCCTCGGGCTCTGTGACTGCTGTTTTGCAAGAACAGAGCACCTTCCTTTTTACCCAGAAGCTGAGGGGGTTTGGAAGCAGAATCTACTATGGACAGGAGTTGTTTGGTGCAGAAATAGCAGTGATTAGACTCATATTTTTAAGTGGTAGGATGGCTTGGTTGGGTGGAGGGTCCCCAAGATTCTTTGATAGAATCATAAAATGGTTTGATGATCAAGTTCCAACCCCCTGCCATGGGCAAGGACACCTTCCACTAGACCAGGTTGCTCCAAGCCTTGTCCAAGCTGTCCTTGGACACTGTCAGGGATGGGGCAGCCACAGCTTCTCTAGTCAACCTGTGCCAGGGCCTCCTGAGCTTGTAGTTCACTGCTGCCTTGGAGCAAGGACCCATCTTGGAGGGTGTGAGGGGCTCTGCCCTCTCAGACAAAAGGGAAGCTGTAACAGGATGTTGTCTTTTGCCAAATAGGGCAAAAGCAGTGATGTTCAGTTACAAGTGTCAAAATCTGTCTTCTTTTCCCTGGAAGCTGCCCCAGCCATCCACAGCATTGTGCTGTGGAGCCAGGAGTATCCCAGCAAAGAGCAGATAACAGATGCCACATCAGCACCTTTGACCCTCTGAGTAGATCACAGCAATTGTCAGGTTTTACCCAAGGGAAAGGTTAAGGGCTGTTACATCCTTGCTTATCCCTGCATGGCTGCTCACAGGCAAAATACCCTCCTGACCCTGTGCCACTGAACTCGTGCCCTAATTCAGGGAATTCTGCCATCTCACAAAGCCGGCTCTGACCCACAGAGCATCCATCCCCTGCACACTTGGCAGGCGAGATGACCAAAACTTGTTGGACTCTGTCCTTGGAGAGTCTTTACAGATTTGCCATTTCACCTCACAGCCCCTGACAAGGTGTAGCAAAAAGCACATCCTTTGCCAGAGCCCCTCCTCTCTTTCCTTCTGTCATGCCCAGATTGTTTTTTTCCTGCCAATCGTTGCAGTTACTCCATTTTTCCTTTCTCTGTTGGGTCCTTCAATGCAACACCTTCAGCAAATATATTCTGCTTTATTCTTTATTATTCTGCCAACATAAAAATTACTAAAAAACACTTTATAAAATATGTCTTGAAAAATCTAGCATTACCCAACTTCTAGAGTTTCCCCAGGAAAAGGGCTGGAGAGAAGGATCTAAAGGGAGGGGTTTCCTACCGCAGAGCCTCCTACATCAGATCCAAATGGCCAAGGAGTGGGAAAAGGGATTCTTTGAAAAGAGCCCATGCCTGGAAGTGGCTGTGAGTCATCCTAGAGAAGACAACTGGTTTCTAGTCCAGTTGCTCTAGAGGTCGTTCTCTAGGTGGGCACAGATGGTTTTCAGAGGAACACTGAGGGAGACGTTCCCAGGAACTGCGGAAGGAAGAGCCACGTTAATATATCCCTGGCTGTTGTCCAAGCTGCCAGATGCTAATGATGATTCCAGGCTACAGGGGACTCTAATAAGATCTTAATAAAGACTCTAATAACAGTCTGGGGACAAGAAAGTCTCCCTTCCATGACTGAGAGCCCTGGGAGGGAAATCCAGGCAGAGCAAGATTTTCAGGTTCAACAGAGGGGAACCCCAGCCCAGAGAAGCTCATCAGCTCTGAAATGGGCTATCCCAGGACTGGTCTCTAGGGATCTGTAAAGGAAAACACAAGGAATTGCCTCATGTGGCCTCAGAGGGGCAGGAGGCCTCTCTCAGCTGGTCCAGATGGTCAGGTAGGAGTCCCAGAACACTCAGGCTCTGCTCCTCTCCTATTTGGGCACGTGGTATTCCTTGGCATCTGTGGCTTCACCTGAGTCCCGTGGCTCTTGGATCTGGGGAGCAGCGTCAGGGCTGGGGTTCTGGACACTGCCTATAAAAAGCGGGATCCCTGTTTCATCATCAAAGGTGATGAAGACAAAGGGCCTGTCGAGGCTGAAGGCAGAGACTGAGCGTGACAGCACGACACTGGTGGCAGCAGATGCTTCCACCCCATCTTCTTTAAGCTCCATGGTGGACTGGTGCTGTACACTGGACACAAGGAGAGGCTCCTCTGTGATCTTCTGGAGATTTGGGCTCGTGAACAGCTCCTGGAGGCCTGCAGGGAGATGAGACCAAGTTAACCTTGCCCAGCTGGTGCCACCAGCTCTGAGTTTTCTCAAAACTGTCTCAAGAAAGCAATTCCCTGATCTGTTGCTATGTGTGCTGTCCACCATGGAGGAATGGAGAACTGACAGGCAAGAGAAACAAAAACTCCAGCTCTTTAAGAATAGTAGTGTAAGAACTTAAAGTCATCCTTAAAAAGCAGCAGCAAGTCTGAAGACTCTTTCTAGCTAGGCTGGAAATGCTTTTGCAGAGATTATTTTTTTTAAGCAGTTCTGCAAAACAAAGTGAGCTCTTAAATTATTCTCATCTGGGGAGGCAGTGCCTGGTGTTTTATTTCAGCTCCAGGTTTTGTGATCTGCATTTTCTCTGTTGGCAATTTCCATGCCCTGGACACTGTATTAAATGACAAAGTCAGATACCGAGATTGATGCACGGGAGGAAGTTGGTCTTGGCTACAAGTCGGGAATAGGAAGAACCCGTAAAGCTTGTGAGAAGCTGTGAACGCTGCCTTCTCTGTAGTATCATCTTGTTGGAGCAAAACATTTGGTGCCAGGCAAGCAAGGAGTAAGGAGGAGGAGAGGAAGGAGAGATGGGAGAGTTTGGAATTCTGGAGCAAGCTGTGAGGCACAGCTTTAGAAACAAGGGTGGCAGTTTTTGGTGGCAGCGAACAGATTGATCAGCTCCGCTTGTTCTGTGCAAACCCTGCTGAGGGCCTTACCCATTTGACTGAGAACCTTGTTGAGTTCCAGCTGGTAATCCAACTTTATTTTGGGGATCTTCACTGTGGTGGGCACCTCTCTGGGGAAAAGCCTGCAGAGTTGTTTGTAAGGGAAGTTCTCCAGCAGGTGGGAGGTGTTCCGGGTGTACTGGTTTGGTACAATGACCACAAAACTCACATTACTCTTAAAGGGAAACTTGGCCACCTGGAAATAAAACCAACCAGAAGAATTTAGGGAAAAGGAAGGAAAGTCCAGAAAGTGATGCTTTTAATTTAGTCTTTTTCTAATTGGTCTACAGAGCCACTCTTGCTCTCGGATGAAAACAGCTTGGTGAGAAGGAGGGATCTGATTTCTCCAGAGGAGAATTTGTTGGAATAATATTTTACTATTAGCCACTGAGCCCGTGGCAAAGTGAAAGCCCACATGCACAAAATTGCCCCACTCTGCATTCTGAAGAACTCCAAGAGCACGTTGTCCAAGGGATTTCTTTTCCATATTTCCTCATTTAACTCAGGGTTTTAAAACTCTATTAATTCGCAGTTAGTGGGAATATCTCTTTGTGGTTTTTCCTAGACGTTGAGAGTGAAGATTCAACATTCTTGCTAGAAGCAAGGAAGATGATTATTAAATTTTTGTGTGCTATGTCTGTTAAAAAAACATTTGGTTTTTTGGAGAGAATGCTTGCAGTTAGTAAAATACCACAGCAAGAGGAAATTCCAATCAAAATTTGCAAAGCTCCTGAGAGATTCCTACCTGAATATCCTGGGACTCCAGTGTAAACCAGCTCAGGGGGTACTGGTGGGCTTTCATCATCTCAACTGGGACCACAAACTTATTGTCAAGGTGGAATACATCTCGCCCAGTGAAGCTTGCATTAAACTTATTCCTCCAAAAGCCTGTAAAAATAAAAGTTTTGAAAGTAACGAAGTTAAATTTGTGTAGAAAACCAGAAACTGCTGAGCTGACACTCCTCCTATCTTGAGTTCTCTAACAAGGCCAGCAGTGGCCAGGGAAGTAGAAATACAGCAAAGAGAAGTCAGTGCTGAGGCTGGAAGAGCCCTAACAGCAGGAAACTCTTATCATCCAGAGAGGGACTGTGGGATAACAAAAAGAACACAGATTAATGCTCATGCCTCAGCGTGGGAGACTACTGAAGGCTATGGAGATAAAAGAAACTATGTTTGTGCTTTGAAAAATGAGGAGTATTGCCTCTGTGCTGCATAGGGGGAAGCACTGCTCCAAGACCAAGGTGAAACATTTGTAGCTTTACGCTGGAAGTGTTTGGTCTGTTCACAGCCTCCAGGGAATTAAAAAAGGAAGATGTGCCTGACCACTGTGTTGTAGTCAGAGAGAAATCCACAGAAGCTGCCTCTGAGCTCTGTGGTGGGCGTGCAGTGAGCTGCATATGACCTGGTTAATCATTTAGGTTAGAAAAGACCTTTAAGATCACTGAGTAGATGAGCAGGGATGTGCCACCGCCTGGGACCCTGAACCAGGAGGCAAATATACTGCAGGTCCCACCTGCTGCATTCTGGCTCTGCTGTCAAGTAACGTTTTTAGCACATGTGAAGCAGTTGGGAATCGTTACTGCAAAGGAATCTAAGCAAGAGGAACAGCAGATGCACAAGAACAAGCAGATTGACTAGCAGGAAGCAAGGAGAGGAGATGCTGTTCAGCTACAGGGCTTGCAGAAAACTGGATTCCTATTTCCTCTTGAAAAATAAGGAAGGCCTGTGGAGCTCACCGTGGAAATAGATGGCATTGAGCAAGAGCATCACTGTGTTTTCAGGGAGCTGCTGGAGGAAGGTGGGAATTTGCCCGTGAGTCACTTCCTTTACCCAGCTGTTTATGGCTACGAGGTCGTCCTGGCTGTTCCCAGAAAGGGTCATGGGCTTTGCTCCGTAGAATTTCTCTGAATCCTCCAGGAACTTCTGTTTCACCTCAAATCCTGGCAAAGGGGAAGAATTCTACGTTAAGTCATCGGACATGGGAACGGTTTGCTCGGTGGCTCCCCAGGAGGAGGAAATGGGGGAAATAGATGTCTCCAGTGTGTTTCCATCCCTCTCTGTGACTGGGAAGTTTATCCTACACCAGTCCAGACCCCCCCCCATGCCATCTCTCACCTTTCTGCAGGTACAGACGTGACCCAAGGCCGAGGGTGGACTCTGTGAGCCTCCTGCGAAGGGTGCCCAGCATGTGGTGGAGGCAGGGCACTGACTCGAGGTGCATCACCTCCAGCAAATGCTTCTCTGTCTGATCTGCCGCTCCTAAAAATCAAATTCCCATTAGGTCTCATGCCCATGTAGTGGAAAACAGGGATGTTACTCTGGCTGCCTCCTGTTAGAAACATGCTGTGCCTTACAAAAGAGGCTGGAGAAATCTGAGAGTCGGCACCTCAGAGGGCAGCTTCAATTGTAATCATGCCTAATTAAAGCTGCAGGAGCGAGGATAAGTGGAAGGGACCGTATTTAATTTGCATTTTGCTCTC
The DNA here is from genome assembly GCA_013397565.1 of Ptilonorhynchus violaceus. NCBI lineage: Eukaryota > Metazoa > Chordata > Aves > Passeriformes > Ptilonorhynchidae > Ptilonorhynchus > Ptilonorhynchus violaceus. The sequence continues at coordinate 16,121 of VZRJ01010920.1, read as the reverse complement.
TGGTTGTTTGTGCCTGTGGGAGAGGATACAGGGAAGAGCAGAAAATGGTGTTCTAGCCACTAAATTTACCCAGTGCCAGGTGAGACAAGGCGAGGGCGATGCTGAGGGGGGACAGGATCACGTTGGTGCTCTTGGACTCCAGCTGCACCTCTCTCAGGAGATCAATGCTGAATCTCATCAAGCCATCTGCCAGCCTCTGGCTCTTCTTCCAAGTCATCTCACAGTTGTTATCTTCAGCCTCTCCTTCCTCTTCAGAAGAGGCATTTTCCCCGGGTGGTTTCTTTCCACGACAACCCCCAGCCCTGGCTTCATCTTCTGGGTTCCAGTCATCCCTCGTGTCTGGCAGGATGGTGGTGAATGGTCCATCCTTCTCCTGGAAGCTGTCATAAGTAAATTCTACCAACTTTGCCTGTGGCACGGTTGGGATGGCTCCCAGCAAATCCGACTGTACAATTCCAGCACTTTTCACATCCTAGGCAGAAACAAGAAGGATAGCACTGGGAAAGCAGGAGCACAGTGACACCCTCATGGGCATTACTGCACACCTAAATGGGCTGATAAAACTGGAGAGAGCTGGGCTCTCCTACTCTGGTGGTGGTTTTGCTTCAGTTTGCCTTTAAACATGAGGATAAAAGAACCTCAATGAGTTTGAAAAAGATAAGGTCTTGTATCCTGTGAAAATGGACCAAGTGAGGGTCTGGCAGTGGTTCCTCCTCCACTTGGTCTCAGGAAAGCTTGAGGGCAAGACCCTCCACCAGCTCAGCACACATCCTGTGCCTTCAGCATTTACAGATCCATCCTCAGCCTTGATTTCACCTCCTCCCCTCACACATTTTAGCAGTGCCCACCTGCCTCACACTGGTCAGCACCTTTTGCTGCTGTCACAGCCCTGATCCAGTTTGGCTTGATCTCTCCTCCAGGCACCTGTCTCTTCTATCCCATCCTTCTCTTCAAATTTCCTCCTTTTCCACTTTTCTAAGCTTCAGCCTTTAGCACTGCCACTACTCTCCTTCCATTTGCATGGTCTGAAACATCCCAGGCTCAATGGATTGGATCAGCTACGGGTCTCTCTCTTTGTCATCCTCACAGGTAGTGGTTTTCCTCACCTTTCCTTATCAATCATAAATTAAATCATCCACCTGCCAGCCCCTGTACACACCAGTACTGATGTTAACTCCATACTCTGCCCAGTTATTTAGGCTGGAGCTTCCAATGTGAAGGAGCACAGCACTGGCAGCAGCTGGGAGTGGACTTTCTTGTGGCACTGGCACTGCCTGGGCTCATCCTTTCTCAGGAAAAATTGCAAATCCCACACCATAACTTCAGCCCCCTTGGGTGGAACCAGGCACTGCTTACCCTCAGCTTCCCATCTTTGTCTGGGAAGAGACGCTGCTGGTCAATGGGGTGTGCCAAAGAAAACTGTAGGGAAAAGAATCGATAAAGAAACAATCTCTGAATTTCCGGAGTCAGTCTTCCCTGCTCCCACTCCAATCCTGGCTGGAGCAGTCCTCACAAGGCAGGATTTTGGGATGCAGACCCAGGGGCAGTGGGATCTGACATGGAGAGATGGAAGTGAGGAAGAGCTGGGAGACACTGCAAACACTGGATTTGTTTAGAAAGGGGTCAGGCCAGACTAGCACAAAAAAAATGGATCCTTTAGAGAATGAGCAGTGTGGTTTTGCAATCTCAGATCTGACAGGGATCCAGATTTAAAATGGGGGAGGGGGAGGAAAAACCTGTTTTTAAAAAAACCTCCTGTTAACTCCTGAAAGTCATGGCCAGTAGACACAGTTGAAGTCAAGTTTTTGAAAGAAAAGTTTCTACAGAAATATGAATAATAAGATCCACAGCTACTTTAGCTGGGTAAAAGATTAGAAACCTTGCTGGTGAACCCTCCCAGCAGTGTCCTCCACCTCTCTGCTTTCCAGGGCTTCTCCGGGTGGTGTTTGCCTCATGGTCTGGCTCAGGGACCCCCACCCTGCCCTTGCCCTTTGCTGGGGTGAGCAACTTACCCTTGGGAGGCTGAGCAGAGCAGCCAGGCAGAGCAGCCCCCAGAGGAATCCCATATTTCTGGAACAGAAGGACCAGCCGAGAGAGAAGTTATTTCCAGCTGCCTGAGCCTATTCAGGTCTACAGGGAGAAAATTATCAACCTGGCCAAACAGGTTGGCACAGGAGCTAGTGGAAAGCAATAGGGAGATGAACAATGCTGCAAAGAAACAACACAGGGCTCCTGGGTCTGGTGCCAAGGCAGGGAAATCAGAGAGGAGCAGGGACCCACACCGGAGCTGCAGCCACAGCCAGGCTCCTCTTGGATCCTGCCTGTCTGACCCTGCTGTCCTCATTTCTCTGGACTGCAAATGGTATTTCCCTAATCAGTGCTGCACACACTGTGCCTCTGGAAGGAGACAAGAGCCTCCCTGCTCCTTTCCCATGGAAACCACTGAGATACAGGCACAGCATCCTCAGCTGTGCCCCAGGCTCTTGGGAGAAGGTGTACTGACCTGCTGGTGCTCAGCAAGTGCAGCCTGGGAGGGAATTTGCAGGTAGGAAGTGCAATACCAGAGCAGTTTCCCAGCAATATGTCCTGGCATGGAGAATCCTCCCCTTCCCAGCACTCATCTTCCCCCTTTGCTGGCAAACCCAGTCTCTCCCACCCCCGCGCTCCAGTTCCAGTATGGGACAGTGGGAGCAGGGCTTCCAGGGTCATGGACAAAACCCCACCCATTCCCTGGCCAGCGCTTCACCCAGCCCTTTTTCCCTTTCAAACAGAAAAAATATATCTTCTTCTTAACATAAAACCTCCATGCCAAAGCCCAGCCCCCTACATGGCTTCCATACTTAATTCCTGGGGCTGCTTTCCACTCTCCAAGCAGTCCTTACTTCACCCAAAACTGCTGGGCTCAGACCCCAGTTGCCAACTGGCAGAAGCAAAACTTGAGGCCATTTCATTCCCCCTCCTCCCTCACCCCAAATCCTGCAGCCACGTACAACCCTAAATACCCTTTTCCTCCCTGCTGGTGCCCATCCTTTAACCCTCTGCCAAATTCACCCCACTGTCCCAGAGGGGCATTGGAGGAGCCCTCATTTGTATCAAATCCTTTGATATTCCCCTTACCTGAGGTTGTTCATGGCTGTGTTGGAGCTGGCACCTGCTTTAGCCCGTCCGGCAGCTCTGCATGGGGCACACGCAGCTCTTGTCCAGCCCCCCCCCGGCAGCGACCTTCGGCACCACCCTCGTTTGAGAATTTGGCAGGCAAATATTGACCTACAGCATCCGGTTAAACATTTGTTTGAGGGAGAAGAGTGAATTTGTGGTGCATTTGGAGAGATGGGGACGTACTTTTGGGCTGCTGTACCCTCAAGACGACATTAACACTGAGTTTACCACACCCAAAACTCCCATCAGCAGAAGTAACTTGCAAGTGGCTCCACTTTCCGTACACTCCCTGTGCTGGGAATATTCTCTTTTATTCATAACCTTCAGTGAAAACGCAGGGCTCGGTATTTATTGCCACAGGGCTCTCTGGCTTTGGAATTTTCTTTGCCGAAAACCCCCGCTCTTCCCTCCCTGCATCCCCGCTGCTGCTGCTACCACCAGTTTAACGGATGGCAGGTGCCCAGGGCCCTGTGGCTGCACACAGGAGGCTGTGATGGCCAGGCTGGGCTGAGCCAAGAGCAGCTGGTCCCTCCCTTGGAGCACAGCACGCTCCAGAGCTCTCCCAGGGCAGCTGGCCCCAGTGCCGGGCTCCAGGGCACGCACACACCGCTGGGGCGCGGAGAAAAGTCTTGGGGCTGGGCAGAATTCCAGCAGCCCTGCCCTGTGTGGTTTTGTGCTGTATGCACAAGTGGTGGTGATCCTTCCCACCTTTGTCCATGTCCTCAGTGGGAGAGGAGTCACTGAGGAGCAGTGGGGAATGCTAATGGAATCTTCCAGTCATCCGTTCCTTGCAGGAATTCTTGGTTCCCAAACTCAGCCCAGACACTGGGGAGGAAGGGAGATGTTGACAGGTCTGAGCTCTGCAACCACATTTGGGACACACTGCTGCAACACAGGGAGCTGCTTCCCCTTGGAAAGCAAATCCTGTGCAGCAGAGTCCCATCCTACACCCAGGGCATCTTCACAGCATCCCTCCTGCAGCTCCCCCAGAACACAAGAGAAGCCTGAACGAGGAGCTGTCACTTCGGCCGAGGAGCAGGAGCTGAAGCACACCCAGCCCCTCCAGCAGCTTACACACACACACTGGGGTCTGCAGCTCTTTCAAAGAGTTTATTAGAAGTAAATATGTACATCTATTGCAAATGGTTAATAGGCAACGCGGGACTGAGAGCTCCCCTCGGGTAGGGAAGGACAGCACTGGCCAACCACTCGCCTCCCCAGCTGCAGGTGGCTCACAGGAACCAGCAGCTGGATCGAAGCCCTTTCCCCTCCCAGGACAACCCACAGCAGGCTCCTCCTCTGCCCAAGATAAGAGCTTCCCGCTCCTCTGATACTGGCTCTGGCTAGGCTGAAGGATGGATGGGAAAAGGGCTGCAAGAGAAGTGAGGAAACTGCTCCTACTGGTGGGTCAGATCACCCTCTGTGCCTTTGGGGTGGGAACAGACAGTGCAGTCCCAAAGGGAAGGTCAGAGAGAGACCATGCTGGATCCTGCCTCCTGCCTCTCACCCTACAAGGGCAGGAGGGGGCAAAACTGAGCACCTTTCTGTGTCCTGTCTTCCCCAGAAGCCTGACCAGCACGAAGGAGAGGCTTAGAAAGATTTACTGAGGATCACTGCCAGTGCATAGCACACATGGCATTCCTCACCCTTTACATCATCATGCGATGTTGGGGCAGGAACCAACAACAGCCCTACCCTACTGCTCCAGAAGCCAAAATCCTCATGGAAGCATCTAGTTCTGGCCTCCCTAGAGAGTCACATTCCCACCTCAATCTGCCCCTCTGCAGCAGCCCATTCCTAATGGAACTGGTGGAGCAGATGGGGTTTGTGCCTTGGCTGGCTTCCGCTCCAATCTTTGCCCTGGTGCCAGCATGGCAGCAGAAGGGCTCTGGTGAACTTCTCCTCTTCCCATGCAGGCTCTAACTCAGCTGGCAGAACCTAAAGTTCAAAGAGTACCTCCTCTGGGCGTTGAGCACCAGCCACGGGAGGAGGAGATGCAGTTCCAAAGACAGCAGTTCCCAGGCCCAGCTCATGCCATCCTAGTGAGACTGTTCAGTGGTTCAGGAGTGGAAGTGAAGGGTAAGTGCAGATGGCAGTAGCTAAACTGTTGTGTTTTGTCAAAGGGCACCTCTTTCCCCTTAAATGAAGGGGGGAGGGTACCTGTGGTCCCTATTACTGTGGAGGGCAGCTCACTGTCCCCTGGGGATCAGGCACACATGGTAAGGAAAGCTCCAGGCCTCTCTGCAGGGGTGACAGTGACCTACAACGCCCAATATCTCTCCCAGCAGCAGCGGAGGTTTCTCAGTTATGGCTTTTTTCTTTTCCAAGATACAGAAAGAGGTTAGAAACACTTTACCAAGTGCTCACTAACAAGTCCACCTCCCCCTGCATCCTCTGCTCACAAACATCTGACTCTGCCTCCTCCAAAAGCCACGCTGCTGGCTTCCAGCTCCAGCACAGCGCTGTGGGACAGCCACAGGCTCCCAGGCCGGGGGTCGCTACGCCAGGAGCCGGATGACGCCGTTGTCCGAGCCCAGCAGGAGATGGCACTTCGTGGGCAGCACTGCCAAGCTGGTCAGTGTACCCCGAAAGTTCTCTGAGCTCAGCTTGGTTGTGCTGGTGGGCAGGGTTGATGACTCCAGCATGGAGTAGACCCCGATCTTGTTGGCCACAGTGCCAGTGACCACCTCGTTACCGTAGAGGTCGAACGCGTGGATGGGCTCGGACGCAGATTTGTAGTGGTGCAAAGGTTTCTGCTCCAGTTCCTTCCAGACAGTCAGGGAGTGATCCGAAGAGGAGCTGATGAGCACATTGCCCTCTGCAGCCTGCAGAAGAAGAAAGGCCCGTGAACCAACATTCCTGTAAAAACTCCCAATCTCGTGCTGCGCATGGGATCAGCAGGTGGCTGCCAGCAATCTCATGGTCACAGTGCAATCCCTTCAGACAGTCCCAGCCATTTCCAAGGAACTGATGGTACTGAGCAGGTTAGCAAGGCCCTGGGTGGACAGTGCAAGCTAAAGGATGCTTTGGAACGTGGCAATCTCCTCCAAGACATGGGCTGTGCATCTTCTCAACACCCTGATACCCAACGTAATTCATTCATCATCTGTTACTACTGTAGTGGGTATAGGAATTACCATGCAGTCTCCCTCTTCCCTAAATCACCTGCCAAACTATTTTCCTTCTCAGGAAAAAGAATCAGGAGGCTCTCTCACAGTGGAAAATACTGCTGAGGGTAGGAGAAGCCTGGAGCTGCTTATTAGCAGAGCTAGTGAGAGGGTAAACAACCCACACTGCTGAACTTTGTTTAACCTGTGTTTGGGTCGAGGACACTGGAGACCCAGCACTGCTCCCTGAGGTGGGTAAATATGGACAAGAGTTACTCATTAGAGCAACACTCTCCCAGGGAAGCCGAGAGCCCCGTGGAGAAAGCAACACATTTGCTCCTTCACGGGAGCCATGGCTCCTCCCTGCCCCTGCTACAGACCTGCTTGGCAGGGACTGACACCCGGGAGGGCTGAGCTCTGGCAGCATGACTTGGACCAAGAACAGCTGCCAGCAGCTCTAACCATGGGGCAGGAGAGCTTGAGCAGCCTCTCAGGGACACACCAATGGATGGAGCAAGGATGGAGCAGACAAGTCCTGCAGGAAGGATGCTCCATGTGGCCTCGAAGGATGAATAAGGCCCCACCCTGATCCCAGCTGAAGCTCTCACCTTGATCTGCAGGATGTCTCCCTCATGGGCAGGCCACCCCCGCATGATGAGGCCTGTCCTGGTGTCCAGCAGGACGATGAAGCCGGAGGAGAAGCCGGCCATGACACTGCGGCCGTTCGGACCCACGGCCAGGCAGCGGATGAGCCCTGCGTTCACCCCGCTGGCCAGGCGGAACTCGTGCTGCAAGAGAGACAGTCCAGCTGGGGGGGTGAACATCAGGGGATCCAGCATTTAGGGGGCAAGAAACCCTGGGGTCCAGCTGGAGTCATCACAGCCAGCCTTGGGATGTGGGCTTTGGGCCAGCTGTGATCCCATCATTAAGCACACGGATGGAGGAGGGTGACTCGCAGACCACCACATCCCTACCTGTAGTCCCGGCTTCCTGTGGTCGATGAACCTCAGCACGGAGTCTGCGCTGGCCACAGAGATGCTGTGGTAGGGAGGTGGCATGGTGGTCACAGCTGTGATGGGGACCTTGCTGTCTAACTCATCAAAAGTCCGGAGAAGTTTGCCTGTGAAAAGATCACAGAGATATTATGGCAGCAGATGGTACACAGCAAATCTCCAGTTCTGTGCTGGAGCCATCCACACTCAGTATGACCCCTGCCTGTAGGGGCTGGACCAGTTCACTGCAGCCATCCCTCCCCCTTCCCCTTCTTACCCGTGAACTGGTCCCAGATGTGCACGGTGCCATCACAGCTCACCACATGCTGCGGTGCCTCCAGCTGGCTCACGTAGAACACGGATTTCTTGTGCTCGGCGTAGGTGAACCGCGGTGGCACCTCGCTGGTGCCATCCCCGTAGTTGTACAGGGGCCAGAGCCGGACAGTCTTGTCCTTGCTGCCACTCAGGAAGAAATCCTCGCTGCCCAGCGGTGCCACACACTTGATGGCCCCCGAATGCCCTGAGAAACTCTGCAGCTTGATCTGGTGGAAGTGGAAGCGGGGGTCGTGCTGGCTCACCCCGATCTCATACTGCCAGTAGGCCAGCCAGTTCCCACACAGCATGTGGGTGCTGCGGGGGAGGTCGTGCTTCAGGGCGCTCTCCTCGCTGGAGGAGCTGGGAATGAATCCATCAGTGCCAGCACTGAGGCGGAGCAAGCCAAGACCCTCACGCTGTGTGTCCACAGGGACCTGGATGCGGTTCCCTACCAGCACACTCCCGAAAGTGCCAGAGTGAGTGTCCTCGGGGGGGCTGGAGAGGGGCTCGGCCCCTCGAGTATCTTGGTCTGAGCCCACTGCACTCGGCGTTTGTTCCAGGCCAACGACCTGCAGGTTTTTGGGGTTCACGTTCTCCAGGTGGAGGCTGGCCAGCTTCTCAACCAGAGAGTGGTTGGGCACAACCGTCCGGATAACGTCCCCTGAGGAGACAGAGACAACGTGGCTGCAAGGGAAGGAATGTCCCCATCATCATCATCCCCCTCCATCAACCCCAGAACAGGGTCAGCACAGGGCTGTGGACACAGCATCCCCCATAGCCAGCCACAACTGCTCCCAATGGAAGCAGCCTGAAGCCCAGTGGGCTCCCAATCCAACATCAGACCATGCAGTAGAAATTGTGGGTTTCCCCCAGCAGCCCTGTGCCCTCTGATTTCTCCAGAGTTCAGGCCCAGCACGCAGAGCTGCCCCAGAGCACGGAGCTGCCTCACAAATCCCTGGAGCTGGTGGTCAAGCCGTACCAAGCAAGCAGGAGAAGGGGATGTAGGTGATGTAGGCCATCTCGGGGTTGAACACCTTCTGTAACTCCACCAGCACAGATGGATCCAGGGCCAGCACCTTCCCATCTGAAAGGGGCACCTCCATCACTGGCACCTCACAGCTGCTCAGTGACTCCGCTGTCAGCCCCTGGACAGGAGAAACAAGAAGATACCCAAGATCAGATGCTCTTACCACACAATTAATTACACAAACACAGCCAGGTATGCCCACCACATTCCTGCATCTGGGTACTGGGGGATAGCAGGAGGATCTCTCCCACACCACTGACCTGGTCCTGCAGCTCCTGCAGCAGCGAGAATGCCCCGAAGAAGTTTCTCACTGTGTCACTCAAGTGCTGCTGCACCATCTCCTGCCCAATCCGCAGGCAGATCAAGGCAATGAGGCTGATTGTCTTAACACACAGGACAACACGGGCCTGGGCTCCACTGGGGAAACTGAAGCAGACATCCATTACCAGCTCGCCCTCCACTTATCCCTTTTTCCCATCCTCTGCCTCATGCTTCCTGCTTTGTCTGTTATCAGAATGCTTTCAGCAGTGTACCAGTGCAAGGAGATGCACATTAGGGCAGAAAAAGCCCCACAGCCCTGGGAGCATTAAGGCACCCACAGAACCATTTCCAAATCCCTGATTTTGTGCCAATCCCGCAGCGCTTACCTGACAGCTGGTGAAGTGAGGAAGCCCAGCACTGGGAGCAGCACCTCCTGACTGATCTTGGGGAGAATATCCATCAGTGTGGTGTCAGAGAGACACACCACGATCTTCTGAGTCAGTGTCACAGCAGCCAGGAGCCCGGCCTCCTTCCGACTGTTCAGCCGGATACCACCGGAGCCGCCGCCGGGCGCAACCTGTGGAAGGGACTCCTTCAGTGCCAGGGCCACCGTTTCCCCAGCAGGACACAGCAAGGGTGACCCTGGGATCACCCGAGCTCAGCCTCAAACCCAGCATAGCAGTGCTGGTCACAGCTCCTGGAAGAGGAACCTGAGCACTGAGTCTCAAGAGCAAATCGTGTCTTGCAGTCAAGGGACGAGCCCAAAAACTGACGGACTCATGTCAGCACAAGAGGTGAGCCTGGACAAAACGGGGAGTGACACCTCCAAGCTCACAGATTTCCTCTGTAGAGCATCTCCCTGCACAACGCTCCCTCAGCTGGGAAACTTAGAAAGGACAGCAACAACCCCACACGGGCCCAAACCACCTCGGACACCACAGAGCATCATTTGCCACCACAGAAGGAGGGGAAACCTCTCACATACACAGAATTTAAAAGAAAGAATCAGTGTCTTCATCTTACTGGATGCACAGTCTGCAGAAGAACAGTCCTTGCGTGAAATATCCAAGCACAACCCACTGCTGACTTCTAGAAATCCAGCTGCTAATAATTTCATGAGGCAGAACTGCACATCCTTTTTTTCTGGCAATGTACTGCTGCTGTTATGGCAGTGCCAAAGAGTTAATAACACCAGCAGCAACACTAAAATATTTCTTTCTAGATTGTCCTATTTCCTAACTCCTAGACAAATCAAACACCCAAGAAAAGAGAGCCAATAACAAAACCCACAGACAATTCCCAGTTTCTGCTATATTTCTTGTACACCTGCCATCTTCCAGCTCATCACAGAGGCTCTTCCTCTCACAAAATAGCCACCCTGCCAAATCCTGCAAGAAGGATTGACTTTATCCTATTTGTGACCTGCAAGTTCCATCGCTGCAATATCAGGTTGCCAAATGCTGTTTCACAGGAGTATTAATCCCCTCTGTGCCCCCAAGCAATGAGCTTAGTAAAGCAAAGCACAACAGCTGGAGCTATGATTGCAACTGGGTGGAGAATGATTTTGCTGAAAAATGGGATTCCTTTCCCTGAAAAATCTCCCCTTCAACACTGGAAAAACTGACAATGCCTTTTTGTTTTCTTTAAATGAACAGCTGTGGCCTCTTTTCCTCTATGTTTAAATTATCAAAAAGCTACTGAAGTTTTCCATTTAAACGAGAATCCATAACCAGAGTGTTTACAACCACTAAAAAGGGAGCAATATGAAAAATAAGCCTGTTTAAAACATTCAAAACCTTTTTCTTTTTTGATGAAAAATTAAGTTTTTCGACCAGCTGCATTATGCATTTCCTTCTTGCTGTTCAGCTATGAATTTCAAGCTGAAAAGTTGGTAAGCCTTGCCAGTGCTTTTTATACAGTTGAAAACCCGTTAAGTCTCCCCCCAGTTCATCCCTATCTGCCCACACAGACCTCTGTGAACTCACTCCAGCAATCCCACAGCAACCCAAGCTGCTCCTCTTGCCTGTTATCACAATCCCACCCTTGTGCCAGCTCTGTTTGGGCACACTCACCCAGAAAAGCAGAAAAGCTCTTTCTCTGGTTTCACACGTGTCAGATGTGGGTCTGACAGGGAAAGAGGGGCATGAACACATGGTGTGCTTTGCTGGGAGCAGTCTGGAGCTTGTGGCAGGGGGTGAAAGTGCCTCTCCTGCCCTTCTCAGCCAACACAGCCAGAGCTGCTCAACCCACATCGGCCCAGACAGGAGCAGGAGGCTCCTGGTGAGGCTGGACTATTTTCTGTGCATCTTCTCTTTGTGTTTGGACATAGCACTTGCCCCAACAGAGAGGAGAAAAAGGCAATACTGACCAGGTAGCTGATGTAGGGCAGGTACTGGTAGGTGAGGACAGGCTCTCCATACAAATATGCCACGTGCACGAGGCAGGCCAGCACTGGCTTGGACACCTGATCTCCCAGCACAGGCCGTTTCTGGTAGATATTTCCTGTACTCAGGGGACTGTTCTCGTCGCTGCTTGGCACAAACTGCTGCCTGGTTGGGCCTGCCCAGAGAACACACCGTGAGCTGGAGCAGCAGCTGCACCCAAGCCACCACCAGACAGACCAGGGGCACAGCCCACCCCGGGACCCTGGGATCCAGGGGAGAGGCATTACCGACGTAGCAGGACGTGAGCAGCCGGAGCAGGTTCCTGGCGATGAAGCGGGACGTGACGGTTGGGCCCAGCTTGGCCGAGAGCCACCTCACCATCTTACAGGCTGTGTCTGCAAAACAACAACAGTCACAAGGACACAGCCCAGCGTGGCACAGATTAGCTATCAGCCCCTGCTGCCCCAACCCTGCTGCACCCTGAGCCTCAGATGCACACGCAGACCCGGCCTTTTACACTGGTTCCATCACTGTCCCCAAGCTGGGACCATAAACACTCCCAAATCTGCACCCACTTCTCCCCAGGCTCTGCCCTTGTCTAGGCTCAGTCAATAGCCTCAATGCTGGCAGGGTCTTACCCAGCAGTATAGTCTGCTCTTTGTCATCAGAGTGATCCGGCAGCTCCTCTCCCTCCCCATCCTCTGGCTCACTGCTGTCATCAGCCAGGGTGACGTCCACGGAGGCCCCAGCAGCATCCACCACCACTGTCAGCTCCGCATCAACTGCAGCGTCCTCGTGCTCCTCCTCATCGTGCTCCTCTTCCTCCTCCTCCGACTCCTCGCTCTGCTTCAGGTCCTGGCTGCTGTCCATGGACTTCAAGCTGCTCTTGTCCTTCTGGGAGTCCCCGTCGGCGGGTCTGTCCTCGCCCAGGGACACCTCGCTGGCGCTGCTCTTGTCACTCAGCCGGCCGAGGCTGAGCGATTCCTGCTCCTGGGGCTGCAGGGATTCCCCGACGTAGAGGCCACTCTGGAAGTCCTCACCCTCGGGCAGGTAGGCCTGGTCGTGGAAGCTGACCCCAGAGGTGTAGTCGAGGAGGTCGAGCGCAGCAGAGCTGTGCTCCACGTCCATCTTAATCTCCTCCCCAAACACACACGACACCGGGCTCTCCCCTCCACTCTCATCATCCTCAGCGGTGCCCAGGAAGGATTTGCTCTCCTCCCGCGAGCTCTCGATGCCCACGAGGATCTGCAGGATGTGGGGCAGCAGGTTCAGGAGGAAGGACTGCAGCCCCAGGCGCACGATCAGCTGGGCCACAAAGCAGTCTGTGTACAGGTAGAACCTGCCGTGGCGGGAGCAGGGGGTCTCGTAGGCTCCGATCAGGGGCTTCAGCAGGTATTTATTGGCATTCTTGGGACCGAGGGATTTAGCTATGGGTTCAAAGAGGTACCAGGCTGCGTAGACAGCGGTGTTTTCCTCAGACATCAGGGATAATATGAAAGGCAGAAGAATCTCCAAGCCTTCAGGAGTGATTTCAGAAAGGATCCCCTCCAGCTGCTGCCACAGCTGGAAAACAAGCTCCCGGCCTTCACCTTCATCCTCTATCTTCTTTGCCTGATAGGTGAAAATGAATTTGTGCAGAGCTGGGAAGTAGGTGGGGAAGGGGACAATGGAGCTGAAGGGGCTGAGGAGCTGCATGGGGCAGGGTGGGGGCAGGCCCTGAGAGATGGGTTTGTATTCAAACAACTGCACTGCGCCCTTGCCCAGTCTGGTCTTCAGAAGCTTCTCCACGGGCACGCTGAGCTGGAGCAGGACGTGCAGCACGTGCTGGAGCGGGGCCGGGATCTCCTTGGGATGGTACCGGCACAGGTTCCGCACCATCAGGAACCGCTCCAACAGGGAGGCGTCGGGCTTCGAAGGACGCAGCCTCGGTGCAAATATAATCTCAGCTACCAGAATGCCCAGAGCTTGCATGTCCCTCTGGAAGAGCTCCGAGAGACCCAGGGGTGGCTCTTCCCACGGCTGCTCCATCAGCTGCATCTCGCTGCTTAAGCCTTTAACTAAGAAATTGTCCAATTTCTCCAGTTCTTCCAGGGCCTGGAGCGGATTGAAGCCTTCAGGGAGAGCGATCTTCATGTCAAGCTGATCCACAGCACCTGCCTTGCTCCAACGGAGCGGTCGGACCCCTGAGGATTTGCCGTCGGTGGCATAAGCAGGGAGGGTGGAGGGCTGTGCTGGAGGCACAGTGGCACAGGGCTGGTCAGCGGCTCTACCAGGAGCAGAAATGGAATCCAGGGCTTCCGTGCCTTGCTCTAAATCATCCTCACCAGCGATGGGTTTCTCCCCAGACCAGGTGGTTTCACTGGGAGTAGCCTCCAGGACCAGCCCGTTGACCGCATCCATCACCTGGCCTTGGAGATCCTCCAAAAGCACAGCCTCCCGGATGTTCTGGAGCAGAGGCCGGGCAATGGCTGGAGCTTCAGCAGGAGTGTAGGCAGGTCCCACCATGCGCCTGGGGTGGGGCTGGTCGAAGAGCTGCACAACCCCGTAGGTCGTCAGGTGCGTGTGGTTGTCAACCAGGTGGAGGCAGACGTTCTTCTCCTTGACTGCATCCTTCCCCAGCAGCTTGTAGCCAAACGTGAGGTCAATCCAGTGGTGGAGGTCCTGGGAGACCTCCCGGCTCTCCAGCAGCATGCGGTGAACTTCGATGAACTCCTCGTAGGAGCTGCACCACGACGGCACGTCCAGGTCGGGCATGTCCGGGTGGATGGATCGGAAGATGGAGGGGTCCGTGTAGAACTCTGGGATGCACTCGTCCGGGGTCCAGCTCTGCATGCGCTCCATGCTGGCTGGATACTCATTGGGTTCCCACTGGGACCTCACGTGGCAGCACAGCACTGCCTTGGGCGTCCTCCGAGCCGTGTACACGTAGTAGGTGATATCCGAAAGGACGTCGGAGATGTGATGGGGGACGTGGAGCTGCTCCCCACTCGACCCTCCCGCAACAAAAGCCTGCTTGGTCATCTCATAGGTGAAGTCCAGCTGCTTGTCTCCCTTGTTGAGGCGGAACTTGGATTTCCTTAAGTCCCTGAACTTGCCATTTTTGGTAGTGAAGTCCACCACCCACGGAAGAACCGGGTGGTAATTGGGGTCTCCCATTCTCCTCCCAGCCAAAGCGTTCAGACGCATAAGGTAGTCGAAGTTGCTGACCTGCCCATGCACCCACTGCAACACCAGGTCTCGGAGGTCCTTCTGGCAGGCACTGCGTGTCACCTCCTGCCTCTGCATGCAGCTTTGCTCACTCACTTGTTCCAGACCACCCTCCAGATTCTCCTCCTCCTCCCCCGGTCTCTCGTACCCCCTGAAGTTCACGCGCAGTCGGCTGCACAGCTTCTCATCCACAGCCACGTCCCGCAGGGAGAAGTCTCCACAAGCCAGCCCCGCCTGGTGACAAGCCCTCATGGCCTGCAGCACGTGGAAGAGAAGGAAGAGGATTTTGGCGTGGCTGTTGGTCAGCTTGGCCGGGCTGAAGGTCACGATATCGTGCAGGCAGTACTGCACATAGGGGTAGATGATGTACAGCATGTCGGCCGACTCCAGCAGCGCCTCAGCCTGCAGGACATTGGGGCACGAGGGCACCCCTTTGGCCAGGCTCTCCTTGGCAGGGGAAGTGCCAGGCACGTTCCTGCCCACCTGCAGGACGGGGCAGCCGTAGGCTCTCTGCAGGGCAGCCCGCAGCGCGTCCAGCGCCGGCACCGTGGGCGGCACGTCCGGGCGCCGGTAGGGCCGCGCGTACAGCCCGTGAGCCCGGCCCCACAGGTTGCGGTAGTTCTGAGCGGCCACGCTCTGCATGAAGCCGTGCAGGGTGTCCACGTTGCCGCCGCAGCGCTGCTCGGGGGGCTGTGCCCGCAGCGGGTACCGCAGCCAGGCCTTCCGCAGCCCGTGGATCTCCACCCGCGTCCAGCCCGCCGGGAGCTTCTGCACCGAGTGCTGCAGGAACGTCCTGACTTCCACCTCGCCCAGCCCCTCGGGCCGCGGGCAGGCGGCCGGCAGCACCCGGCGCTCCTTGAGGCTCAACAGCCATTTCACGGGGATGAAGGCGGTGACGTGGGTCCTCTCAGGGGCCAGCTGCCGGCGGTCGATGTTCAGGTCCTTCTCCACGCTCTGCAGGAAGCCTTCCATGCTGGATTCTGCTGGAGAAAGGCGGCCCAGACAGGCTGTGAGCGAGCGAAGCAGCACAGAACCACCGTGCCCTCCCCGGCAAGCAGCAAGTCTCACTTCCCCATTGGCATCCGGGCAAAAAAAAAAGCAGGTTTGAGGAGCTTGGTCATTTTGTTGGTCTGTGGGGGTGGAGAAGGGTCCAGCTCTGGCTGTAAGGGATAAAGTGGGACCTCTGCAGCCAGGCAGGGAGATGTGGTGGGAGACATGATGGGGAGGTGCACATCCAAGTGCTGGGAGACGGGACATGGTGGGACCTCTGCAGGCCTAGGGTTGGTGTGGGGACACACAATGGCACTTCCACAGCCAGGGAGTGGGACACAAGGGCATCTCTTCATCCCCAGGCTTGACGGACATGATGGGACACCCGAGCACTGGTGGCAGGAACGTGATGGGATGCGTAGAGGGACATAACGGGTCATGTGCAGCCCTAGGGCTGGTGGAGGGGACACGATGGCACCTCCGCAACTGGAGGGGGTACACGATGGGATCTCTACAGTGTAACCCCCGTGTAGGGCACACAATGGGACCTCTGCAATCCGAAGGCCAGGGAGGGGAGCCAGGGAGGCGACACAGAGGATGCCCACGGCAAGGAGCATGTCCCCAGCACCGACCCATGGCCACGGCCGGACATGCGGCCCCGGCCCCGCGGAGCCGCCGC